>JAULBX010025829.1:0-596277 GCA_032358255.1 Heterotrichella gracilis
AGCTGTTGTAGCTCAGTGGTAGAGCACCTCCTTGGTAAGGAGGAGGTCGGCAGTTCAATCCTGCTCAACAGCTCAAAAGAGATTAAGATTTTAAAAATAAATATATAACAAACAACAAGTAAAAAATAACAACTATGGCAAAAGAAAAATTCGACCGTTCCAAACCACACGTAAACATTGGAACAATTGGTCACGTAGATCACGGTAAAACTACTTTGACTGCTGCAATTACTACTGTATTAGCTTCTAAAGGCTTATGCGAAATCCGTGATTTCTCTTCAATTGATAACGCTCCTGAAGAAAAAGAACGTGGTATTACAATTAACACATCACACGTTGAGTATGCTACGGCTAACCGTCACTACGCACACGTTGATTGTCCAGGTCACGCCGATTATGTAAAAAACATGGTTACTGGTGCTGCTCAAATGGATGGTGCAATTTTAGTGGTTGCGTCTACAGATGGTCCAATGCCTCAAACTCGTGAACATATCCTTTTAGCTCGCCAGGTAGGTGTGCCTAAATTGGTTGTTTTCATGAACAAGGTTGACATGGTTGAAGATGCTGAGTTATTAGACTTAGTTGAAATGGAGATCCGTGAATTATTAACTTTCTATAAATTTGATGGTGATAATACACCAATTATCCGTGGATCTGCTTTAGGTGGATTGAATAACGATCCAAAATGGGTTGATAAAATTATGGAATTAATGGATGCAGTAGATAGCTACATTCCAATTCCTCCACGTGAAAAAGAAAAACCATTTTTGATGCCGGTTGAAGACGTGTTCACGATCACTGGTCGTGGTACTGTTGCTACAGGTCGTATCGAAACAGGTGTAATTAACTCTGCTGATAACGTTGAAATTATTGGTATGGGTGCAGAGAAATTAACTTCTACTGTTACAGGTGTTGAGATGTTCCGTAAGATCTTAGATTACGGTGAGGCTGGAGATAACGTAGGTTTATTATTACGTGGTGTTGAGAAAAAAGACATCAAACGTGGTATGGTTATCATTAAACCGGGAACTGTAAAACCACACGCTAAATTTAAAGCTGAGGTTTATATCTTGAAAAAAGAAGAAGGTGGACGTCACACTCCATTCCAAAACAAATATCGCCCGCAATTCTATTTCCGTACAACTGACGTAACTGGAGAGATCGAGTTAGAAGCAGGACGTGAAATGGTTTTACCTGGAGATAACGTTACTATTACTGTTAACTTGATTAACCCAATTGCAATGGACAAAGGTTTACGTTTCGCTATACGTGAAGGTGGACGTACTGTTGGTGCTGGTCAGGTAACTGAAATTTTAGACTAAGCCATAGTCAAAATATATAGGCAAAATGGCTCCTTTAACCGGGAAGCCATTTTGCCGTTTATAAACGGACATAAAAAACACAGCTTACGGGCGTAGTGCAATGGTAGAATATCGGTCTCCAAAACCGCTGATGGGGGTTCGAGTCCCTCCGCCCGTGCAACAATTGGTAACTAAAAAATAGAGAATAAAATGAGCAAATTAGGAACATACATATCAGAAACCAAAAACGAACTGGTTAATAAGGTAAGCTGGCCAACATGGCCTGAGCTACAAAGCAGCGCTATTGTTGTTTTGATCTCTTCCGTTATTATCGCATTAGTTGTTTGGGGAATGGACTGGATATTTAAAATTTTAATGGAACAGGCTTACGACATTATTAAATAATTTTTTAAAATGGCTGATATAGTAAAAACTGACACCTCAACCAAAAAATGGTACGTAGTACGTGCTATTAGCGGTCAAGAGAAAAAGATAAAACAATACATTGAAGTTGAGATCACGCGTTTAAAATTAAACGATTTTGTATCTCAGGTTCTTATTCCAACGGAGAAGGTTATTCAGATCCGTAACGGTAAAAAAACAACCAAAGAGCGTTCGTTTTATCCGGGTTATGTATTGATAGAAGCAAACCTTTCGGGAGAGATCCCTCACATTATTAAGAACATTACAGGTGTAATTGGATTTTTAGGTGAAACAAAAGGCGGCGATCCAGTGCCAATGAGAATTAGCGAGGTTAACCGTATTTTAGGTAAAGTAGATGAATTAACCGAAAGCGAAGGCACTGTAGCATCAAACTACATGGTTGGTGAATCGGTAAAAGTTATCAATGGCCCTTTCAATGGCTTTAACGGCGTAATTGAAGAGGTTATGGAAGACAAGAAAAAAATTAAAGTTACCGTTAAGATCTTCGGACGTAAAACGCCTGTTGAATTAAATTTCGGTGAGGTTGAAAGAGAATAATTAAAGAAATTATAAACGCATTGAAGGTTGATTAGTTTTAAGAGGTGCTTTGCTGCTTCCAACTCAAAGTAAACCGGTAGTTACCGGGACTAAAAACGAAAGACCAACAATAACAAACAAATAAATAAAATAAAATGGCAAAAGAGTTATCGGCAATTGTAAAATTGCAAATTAAAGGTGGCGCTGCTAATCCCTCTCCTCCAATTGGACCTGCTTTAGGTGCTAAAGGGGTAAACATTATGGAGTTCTGTAAGCAATTTAATGCTAGAACCCAACAACAACCTGGTAAAGTATTACCGGTTATTATTAATGTTTATACTGATAAGTCGTTCGATTTCGTTATCAAACGTCCGCCTGTTGCAATTCAAATATTGGAGATTGCTAAGATCAAAGCTGGTTCTGCAACAAGCAACCGTAAAAAAGTTGGGTCACTTACTTGGGATCAGGTTCGTACCATTGCAGAAGACAAAATTGTTGACATGAACTGTTTTACAATTGAGTCGGCAATGAACATGGTAGTAGGAACTGCCCGTAGTATGGGTGTAACAGTATCAGGCCAAAAACCTTACTAAAAATTAATCAATTATTAACAAACAAAAAAGCTTAACAAAATGGCAACATTGACTAAAAAAAGAAAAGCGGCTACGGCGAATTTCGACGCTAGCAAGTCTTATTCAGTGGCCGAAGCATCAAAGATCGTGAAAGAGATCACGACCACTAAATTTGATGCATCGGTGGACCTTGCGGTTCGTTTAGGAGTTGATCCTCGTAAAGCTAATCAAATGGTACGCGGTACAGTTACCTTACCTCACGGTACAGGTAAAACTTTGCGTGTTTTGGCTATTGTAACTCCTGATAAGGAAGCAGAAGCTAAAGCGGCAGGCGCGGATTTCGTAGGATTAGATGAATACATCGAGAAAATCAAAGGTGGATGGACTGATGTAGATGTAATTATTACTATGCCTTCGGTAATGGGTAAAGTTGGTGCTTTAGGACGCGTATTAGGCCCTCGTGGTTTAATGCCTAACCCTAAAACCGGAACTGTAACCATGGATATCGGCAAAGCGGTAACAGACTCAAAAGGTGGAAAGATCGATTTTAAAGTAGACAAAGCAGGAATTATTCACGCAGGAATTGGAAAAGCGTCTTTTAGCGCTGATAAAATTGCTGAGAACGCGAATGAGTTATTGCAAACTATCGTAAAATTAAAGCCATCTTCTGCAAAAGGAACTTATGTAAAATCAGTTACTTTAAGCAGCACAATGAGCGCTGGCATTATCATCGATACTAAAGTACTTAACTAATAAAAACTGCTAAAATGAATAAAACTGAAAAAACAGAAGTAATAGACGGTTTGGTGGAAAAATTAAACGCCAACAATAAGATCTATTTAGCAGATTGTTCAACGTTAACAGTTGAAAAAGTAAACGCGTTCCGTAAACAATGTTTCGAGAAAAAAATCTCGGTAACTGTTGTAAAGAACACTTTACTTAAAAAAGCAATTGAAAGAGCTAACGACAGTAAATTAGCCGAATTAATACCTGCCCTAAAAGGCGAAACAGCTTTGATCTTTACCGATGTTTCAAACGCACCGGCTAAAGTAATTAAGGAATTTCGTAAGAACGAAAAGAAGCCGGCTTTAAAAGCTGCTTATGTTGAAGAAATGGTATTTATGGGCGACAACCAGTTAGATGCTTTAGTTGCTTTAAAATCGAAAAACGAATTAATTGCAGACGTAATTATGTTATTACAATCTCCAATTAAACGCGTTCTAGGTGCTTTGGAAAACAAAACAGGTGGCGAAGATAAAGCTGCTTAAGATGTTGAAAAACAATCAAATAAATAGATTTAATTAAATAATTAATAAACAAGTAAAAAACCATAAAAATGGCTGATATAAAATCAATAGCTGAACAATTAGTAAGCTTAACAGTAAAAGAAGTACAAGAATTAGCAACTGTATTAAAAGATCAATACGGTATCGAACCTGCTGCAGCTGCAGTTGTAGTAGCTGCTGGTGGCGGTGGCGGAGATGCCGCAGCTGCAAAAACATCTTTTGATGTTATGTTGTTAGAAGCTGGTGCTGCTAAATTAGGTGTTGTTAAAGTTGTAAAAGACTTAACAGGATTAGGCTTAAAAGAAGCTAAAGACTTAGTTGACGGTGCTCCAAAAGCGGTTAAAGAAGGTGTAGGCAAAGAAGAAGCTGAAGCAATTAAAAAAGCTTTAGAAGAAGCTGGTGCTAAAGCAGAAATTAAGTAATTCTGTATATTTTACTAGTAAACAGTCCTTTACGTGTAAACAAAAAGGACTGTTTACCTGTTTTTTTAAGTATAAAAGAACAGCGAACTTTGGAAAGACATAATTGTATTATTTAAACCTCAAATAACCTTGGCTGCAAGTACAAAAATTCAAAAACGAGTTAATTTCTCGTCCAACAAATTTCCAATCGAATACCCTGATTTCTTAGATATTCAGGTGAAATCCTTTCAGGATTTCTTTCAATTAGAAACCACTCCGGAAAACCGTAAAAAAGAAGGTTTATTCAGAGTGTTTGCCGAAAATTTTCCAATCTCTGATGCGCGAAACAATTTCGTATTAGAATTTAAGGATTATTATATCGACCCGCCACGCTATGCTCTTGAAGAGTGTATTGAACGTGGCCTTACCTACTCTGTTCCTTTAAAGGCCAAATTATACCTTTATTGTACAGATCCTGAACACGAAGATTTTGAACCTATTATGCAGGACGTGTATTTGGGAACCATCCCATACATGACCCCTAAAGGTTCATTTATTATAAATGGTGCTGAGCGTGTTATCGTTTCGCAGTTACACCGTTCACCTGGTGTGTTCTTCGGACAAAGCCGTCACGCCAATGGTACTAAATTATACAGTGCCCGTGTTATCCCTTTCAAAGGTTCTTGGATCGAGTTCGCTACAGACATCAACAATGTGATGTATGCTTATATCGATCGTAAGAAAAAATTACCGGTTACCACGTTATTACGTGCTATCGGTTTTGAAAGCGATAAACAAATTTTAGAGATTTTTGGTCTTGCTGATGAGGTGAAAGTTTCAAAAGCAGGCTTAAAACGTGAAGTAGGTCGTAGACTTGCCGCGCGTGTTCTTAAAACATGGATTGAAGATTTCGTGGATGAGGATACCGGGGAAGTTGTATCGATCGAGCGTAACGAAGTTATCTTAGATCGTGAAACTATTTTAGAGGACGAGCACATCGACTTTATTGCTGATGCGGGCGTTAAATCTATCATCCTTCACAAACAAGATGTAAATACTGCCGATTTCGCTATTATTTACAATACATTACAAAAAGATTCAACCAACTCTGAAAAAGAAGCAATTGAATTTATCTACCGTTTATTGCGTAATGCAGAACCACCTGATGAGGAAACTGCACGCGGCGTAATTGATAAATTATTCTTCTCAGACAAACGTTATGACTTAGGAGAAGTTGGCCGTTACCGTATCAACAAAAAATTAGGATTGAACATCCCAATGGAGATCCGTGTATTGACCAAAGAAGATATGATCCTGATCATTAAATATCTTATTGAGTTGATTAACTCAAAAACAGATGTGGATGATATCGATCACTTATCAAACCGTCGTGTTCGTACCGTTGGTGAGCAATTATTCTCTCAATTCGGTGTAGGTTTAGCCCGTATGGCGCGTACTATTCGTGAGCGTATGAATGTACGTGATAACGAGGTGTTCACGCCTACTGACTTGATCAACGCTAAAACTTTATCATCTGTAATTAATTCGTTCTTCGGAACCAATCAATTATCGCAGTTCATGGATCAAACCAACCCTTTATCGGAGATCACGCACAAGCGTCGTCTTTCGGCACTAGGGCCAGGAGGTTTATCTCGTGAGCGTGCAGGTTTTGAGGTTCGTGACGTTCACTACACTCACTACGGTCGTCTTTGTACTATCGAAACACCAGAGGGACCAAACATTGGTTTGATCTCATCTTTATGTGTTTATGCTAAAGTTAATAAATTAGGTTTTATTGAAACGCCTTACCGTACGGTAACAAACGGTAAATTGGATTCAAACAAACCGGTTATTTATTTAACGGCCGAAGAAGAAGACCAAAAAAATATTGCACAAGCCAACGTTGATCTTGATGATAAAGGAAATATCAAAACCAAAAAAGTAACAGCACGTTACGAAGGTGATTTCCCTATCCTTGAGCCGGACAAAGTTCATTTAATGGACATTGCTCCTAACCAGATCGCTTCGATCGCAGCTTCATTGATTCCATTTTTGGAGCATGATGATGCTAACCGTGCGTTAATGGGATCAAACATGCAGCGTCAAGCAGTACCATTATTGCGCCCACAAGCGCCAATCGTAGGTACAGGTATTGAAGCGCGTGTTGCTGAAGATTCTCGTGTTTTAATTAATGCCGAAGGAGAAGGTGTTGTTGAATACGTAGATGCTCAATCTATCACCATCCGTTACAACCGTAACGATGAAGAAAAATTGATCAGCTTTGAAGGCGATGTTAAAACTTATAAATTAACTAAATTCCAAAAAACCAATCAAAGTACTTGTATCAACTTAAAACCTATCGTTAAAAAAGGCGATAAAGTTAGCAGAGGACAAGTATTATGCGAAGGTTACGCTACACAAGATGGCGAATTAGCATTAGGTCGTAACTTAAAAGTTGCGTTCATGCCTTGGAAAGGTTACAACTTTGAGGATGCTATCGTAATTAACGAAAAAATTGTTCGCGAAGATATCTTTACGTCTATTCACATTGATGAGTATTCGTTAGAGGTTCGTGATACAAAACGTGGAATGGAAGAATTAACTCCGGATATTCCTAACGTTAGTGAAGATGCAACTAAAGATCTTGATGAAAAAGGTATTATCCGTATTGGTGCCGACGTAAAAGAAGGAGATATTTTAATTGGAAAAATTACACCAAAAGGTGAGACAGATCCTTCTCCTGAAGAAAAATTATTACGTGCCATCTTTGGTGATAAAGCCGGTGATGTGAAAGATGCTTCTCTTCGTGTTTCTCCTTCAATTAAAGGAGTTATTGTTGAGAAAAAATTATTCTCTCGCGCCATTAAAGATAAAAAAGCAAAAGCTGAAGAGAAGCCACTAATTGAGAAATTAGATACAGATCACGAAAAGAACGTTTACAACTTAAAATTAAAATTAGTTGATAAATTATTCGTTCTTGTAAATGGCCGTACTTCTCAAGGTGTTTCTAATATTTTAGGTGAAGAAGTTATCCCTCGTGGTACTAAATTCACTCAAAAATTATTAGAGCGTATCGATTACAGCGAAGTAAATCCGGGTAACTGGACTACTGACAAAGATAAAAATGAGCAGATCGAACGTTTGTTACATAACTTCTTAATTCAATACAACGATTATTTAGGAAAATACAAACGCGAGAAATTCCAGATCACTGTTGGTGATGAATTACCAACCGGAATTGTTCAATTAGCCAAAGTTTACATTGCACAAAAACGTAAGTTAAAAGTGGGTGATAAAATGGCCGGCCGTCACGGTAACAAAGGTATTGTGGCCCGTATCGTTAAAGAAGAAGATATGCCGTTCTTGGAAGATGGAACAACTGTGGATATAGTTTTAAATCCATTAGGTGTACCTTCTCGTATGAACCTTGGACAAATTTATGAAACAGTATTAGCCTGGGCTGGTCAAAAATTAGGATTGAAATTCTCTACTCCTATTTTCGATGGCGCAACACTTGAACAAATAGATGAGTACACTCAAAAAGCAGGTTTACCGCAATTTGGCCGTACTTACCTTTATGATGGTGGAACAGGAGAACGCTTTGACCAACCTGCAACTGTAGGTATCATTTACATGCTGAAATTAGGTCACATGGTTGATGATAAAATGCACGCTCGTTCAATAGGGCCATACTCATTAATTACACAACAACCTCTTGGTGGTAAAGCACAATTTGGTGGTCAGCGTTTTGGTGAGATGGAAGTTTGGGCGCTTGAGGCATACGGTGCAGCTAACGTGTTACAAGAATTATTAACTGTTAAGTCAGATGACGTAATGGGTCGTGCAAAAGCTTACGAAGCAATTGTAAAAGGAGATAATATTCCTGCGCCTGGTATTCCGGAATCGTTTAACGTATTGTTGCACGAATTAAGAGGTTTAGCTTTAGATATTACAATGGATTAATAAATTCCCTCTCTCTTCGGAGAGAGGGTTTTAAAAGTCAAAGTAGCATTTAAAGAAATTCATTAATGTAAAAGAAAAAAAACAAACATGGCATTAAGAAGAGATAACAAACAAAAATCAAATTTCTCAAAAATAACCATCAGCCTTGCTTCGCCGGAGACAATCCTTCGTCGTTCAAGTGGTGAAGTTTTAAAACCGGAAACAATTAACTATCGTACTTACAAACCTGAAAGAGATGGTTTGTTCTGCGAGCGTATTTTCGGACCAATAAAAGATTATGAATGTCATTGTGGTAAATACAAACGTATTCGTTACAAAGGTATTGTTTGCGACCGTTGTGGTGTTGAAGTTACTGAGAAGAAAGTGCGTCGCGAGCGTATGGGTCACATCAATTTAGTTGTGCCTGTTGCTCACATCTGGTATTTCCGTTCGTTACCAAATAAAATTGGTTACTTATTAGGCTTACCAACAAAAAAATTAGACATGATCATTTACTACGAACGTTATGTAGTAATTAATGCAGGTCTTGCAGCAGAGAACGGAACAAGCTATTTGGATTTCTTAACAGAAGAAGAGTACTTGAACGTTGTTGATACATTACCAAAAGAGAATGCATTATTAGATGATGCTGATCCAAATAAATTTATCGCTAAAATGGGTGCTGAAGCAGTTCAGGATCTATTAGCACGTTTAAACTTAGATGAAATGTCTTACGATTTGCGTCACAAAGCAAATACAGAAACATCTCAACAACGTAAGAACGAAGCATTAAAACGTTTACAGGTTATCGAAGCATTCCGTCAGGCAAACCAAAATGTGGTTAACCGTCCTGAATGGATGATCGTTAAAGTTGTTCCGGTAATTCCACCTGAATTGCGTCCTTTGGTGCCACTAGATGGCGGCCGTTTCGCAACTTCAGATTTAAATGATCTTTACCGTCGTGTTATTATTCGTAACAACCGTTTAAAGCGTTTAATTGAAATTAAAGCTCCGGATGTAATTTTACGTAACGAAAAACGTATGTTACAAGAATCAGTTGACTCGTTATTTGATAACTCACGTAAATCAAATGCAGTTAAAACCGATAGCAACCGTCCTTTAAAATCATTATCAGATTCATTAAAAGGTAAACAAGGCCGTTTCCGTCAGAACTTATTAGGTAAACGTGTTGACTACTCTGCTCGTTCGGTAATTGTTGTAGGGCCTGAATTAAAATTACACGAGTGCGGATTGCCAAAAGATATGGCTGCTGAATTATTCAAACCATTTATCATTCGTAAGATGATTGAGCGTGGTATTGTTAAGACAGTAAAATCGGCTAAAAAAATTGTAGATAAAAAAGAACCAATTGTTTGGGATATTTTAGAGAACGCATTAAAAGGACATCCTGTAATGTTAAACCGTGCCCCAACATTGCACAGGTTAGGTATTCAGGCTTTCCAACCAAAATTAATTGAAGGTAAAGCTATTCAATTACATCCATTGGTTTGTACAGCGTTTAACGCCGATTTTGACGGTGATCAAATGGCAGTGCACGTACCGTTAGGTCATGCAGCTATTTTGGAAGCCCAAATTTTGATGTTAGCATCTCACAACATTTTAAATCCATCTAACGGTGCACCGGTTTCGGTTCCATCGCAGGATATGGTGCTTGGTTTATATTACTTAACTAAATCAAAAAAGAATTTACCTAACGACGTTGTTAAAGGCGAAGGTAAAATTTTCTATAGCGCTGAAGAAGTAATTATTGCTTTGAATGAGAAGAGTGTAGATATGCACGCTCAGATCAAAATTAGAATTACAAACTCTTTAGACGGCGATAAATTAGTTACTAAAATTATTGATACAACTGTTGGTCGCGTTATTTTTAACGCAGTAGTGCCACACGAAGTTGGATACATCAACGAATTATTAACTAAAAAATCGTTACGTGATATTATCGGTATGATCGTTAAGAAAACCGGTATGGCTAAAACAGCACGATTCTTAGATGATATCAAAGAATTAGGTTTCAAAACAGCCTTCCGTGGTGGTTTATCATTTAACTTAGGAGATATTCAAATTCCTGAAGAAAAATTAAAGATCATTGCAGAATCACAAACGCAAGTTGACGAAGTTATTGGTAACTATAACATGGGTTTTATTACCAACAACGAACGTTACAATCAAATTATCGATATCTGGACACATACCAACTCTAAAGTAACTAAAAAAGTGTTGGATAAATTAAGCTCAGACAGACAAGGATTTAATCCTGTGTTTATGATGCTTGATTCGGGAGCTCGTGGTAGTAAGGAACAAATTAAACAATTAAGTGGTATGCGTGGTTTAATGGCCAAGCCTCAAAAAGCTGGTGATACAACTGCATCCATCATTGAAAATCCTGTACTATCGAATTTCCGTGAAGGTCTTTCTATCTTAGAATATTTTATTTCAACTCACGGTGCTCGTAAGGGTCTTGCAGATACGGCGTTAAAAACTGCCGATGCAGGTTACTTAACACGTCGTTTGGTTGACGTTGCGCAAGATGTTATCATCACACAATCTGATTGTGGTACGCTTCGTGGATTAAGCATGACAGCATTGAAAAATAATGATGATGTTGTTGAAACTTTATACGATCGTTTATTAGGCCGTACTACTGTTTCTGATGTTTATCATCCAACTACAGGTAATTTAATTATCGAAGGTGGAGAAATCATTACTGAAGATATCGCAGCTTTAATTGATCAGTCTCCAATTGAGACTGTAGATATTCGCTCGGTATTAACCTGCGAAAGCCGCGTTGGTGTTTGTGCAAAATGTTACGGACGTAACTTAGCTAATGGACGTATCGTTCAGTTAGGTGAAGCTGTAGGTGTTATTGCCGCACAATCAATTGGTGAGCCGGGTACTCAGTTAACATTACGTACTTTCCACGTGGGTGGTACTGCATCTAACACTGCAGCATCTTCTAACTTAATTGCAAAATACGATGGTATCATTGAAATTGATGAGTTACGTACTGTTGAACGTTTAAATGCAGATGGCAAAAAAGCAAATGTAGTTATCGGTCGCTCTACAGAGATGCGTATCATTGACGTTAATACTGGTATTACTTTAACTACAGGAAATATTCCTTACGGTTCGCAGCTTTACATTAAGCCAAGCACCAAAGTTAAAAAAGGAGAATTAATTTGTGATTGGGATCCGTATAACGCGGTTATCGTTTCAGAATTTGGTGGTACTGTAGAGTACGAACAAATTAAAGAGAACGTAACTTACCGTGAAGAATCTGATGAGCAAACAGGTTTCCGTGAAAAAGTAATTATTGAGAGTAAAGACAAAACAATGAGTCCTTTAATGAGGATCGTTGATAAAAAAGGTGAAGCTCTTAAAACTTATAACATTCCGGTTAGCGCGCACATCATCGTTAACGAAGGAACAAAAATTGAACCAGGACAAATTTTGGTTAAGATCCCTCGCGTTACAGGTAAAACAGGTGATATCACCGGTGGTTTACCACGTGTAACTGAGTTATTCGAGGCTCGTAATCCATCTAACCCTGCTGTTGTTTCTGAAATTGATGGTATTGTTACTTTCGGTAAAATTAAACGTGGTAACCGCGAAGTTTTAGTAGAAGCTAAAACTGGCGAACAACGTCGTTACCTTGTTAACTTAAGTAAACACATCCTGGTTCAGGAAAATGATTTCATTAAAGCCGGTAACCCGTTATCTGACGGTGCTATTAGCCCTGGTGATATCTTATCTATCAAAGGACCAACTGCTGTTCAGGAATACTTAGTGAATGAAATTCAAGAGGTATACCGTTTACAAGGTCAAAAATTAAATGATAAACACTTCGAAACTATCGTTCGTCAAATGATGCGTAAAGTTGAGATCGTTGATCCGGGTGATACTATGTTCCTAGAACAACAATTGATCAACAAAGGCGACTTCATGACTCAAAACGATGAGATCTTTGGTAAAAAAGTTATTTTAGATCCAGGCGATAGCGCTGAATTGAAACGTGGCCAAATTATCACTGCACGTAAATTACGCGATGAGAATTCGTTATTGAAACGCAGAGATAAAAAAACTGTAGAGTCTAGAGATGCTGTTCCTGCAACTGCAAATCCAATTCTACAAGGTATTACACGTGCTTCATTACAAACTAATAGTTGGATAAGCGCTGCTTCATTCCAGGAAACTACTAAGGTATTGAACGAAGCTGCAGTTAACGGTAAAGTAGATACTTTATTAGGATTAAAAGAAAACGTAATTGTTGGGCATTTAATTCCTGCGGGAACTGGTTTACGTCAATACGAAAAATTAGTTGTTGGAAGCAAAGAAGAATACGAACGCTTAATGGCAACTAAAGAAGAGGTTGAAGAAGAAGCATAAGCCTAATTTCAAATTCATAATTTATAATTTAAAAGCCCTGATAGAAATATCGGGGCTTTTTGTTTACACAGCAATTCCCCCTTGGAGAAGGGGGTCAGGGGGATTGAAGACTTTGAAACTCATTTTGCTAAAGCGCAAAATACCCTAATATTTTCGTAACTTTAATAACACACAGTTATTATACCTTTAGCAAATTGAAAAAAACACTCATCATACTATTTTTCGCAGTACTCCTTCCCTCTTCTACTTTTGCATGGGGCGCTAAAGGACATAAAATAATTGCGGCCATTGCAAAACAATGTTTAGAGAAACAAGTTGTTGATTCAGTTCAAAAATTTTTAGGCGCAATGAGTTTTGAAGAAGCCTCCGTTTGGATGGATGAAGTACGCGGGCAACACGAATACGATTACTTAAAACCCTGGCATTACGTAAATGTAGAGAAGGATAAAACTTACGTCAAAACAAAAGATCCGGAAGTTATCAATCAAATAGAAATTTATATCTCTGTTTTAAAAGAAAAAGGAACGCGCGATAAAGAAAATATCTATTTTGCACTCAAAGTTCTTTTTCATTTGATCGGCGATCTTCATCAGCCACTTCACTGCGGTTACAAGGCAGATAAAGGTGGTAACGAAATAGAAATACAATTCTTAAAAAGAAAAACCAATCTGCATAAAGTGTGGGACACTGAAATTATTGAAGAAACTAATATTTCTTTAAGTGATTGCTTAACCCTTGCTAATAAAATGAGCGCAGAAGAAAAAAAGAAAATTCAAAACAATAATGTTGAAGTGTGGATGAATGAAGCGCGTACCTTACTTCCTGAAGTTTATAATTTTGAAGAAAACATAAAACAAGATTATGTTGACAAGAATAAAACTGTAATAGAAAAACAACTTGTAAGAGCCGGTATTCGCCTGGCGATGGTGTTGCACCAAACGTTTAAGAAGTAATTTCTACATCTCTTTGCGATCGGTATACTTCTTGATATCTGATCCTATAATTTTAGAACCGCTTATTCTGGTAGCACTGTTTTATTTTTTTATAAGACCCAACTTTATATTAAGCAAGGTCGTATTAATAACATAAACTAAATATCATGAAAAAATTTACCCTCGTTTTTTGTTATGTTCTTATAGCTATAACAGTTAAAGCACAGTCCCCTGCTTTTCAATGGGCCAAACAAATTGGCGGTAGTGGATTGGATGGTTCGAGAACTGTAGCGGTAGATGCAGCGGGTAATGTTTATTCTGCAGGAGCTTTTCAGGATACTGTTGATTTTGATCCGGGCCCAGGCACTTCAACTTTAGCAGCAACCCTGAATTGGGATTTTTATATTTTAAAACTTGATGCCTCCGGCAATTTTTTATGGGTAAAACAAATTAAATTCCCGTCGTCTAACGGACATTTAAATTCAATAGCCTTAGATACATTTAATAATTTATACATAGCGGGTAACTTTTCAGATCCAATAGATTTTGATCCGGGTTCTGGTATATTTACCTTAACGCCTGCAGGAAACCTGGACATATTTATTTTAAAATTAGATAACAACGGGAATTTTGTATGGGCTAAGCGAATGGGTGGTTCTTCTGGCGATGAACTTGCCTCTATGTCAATTGATGCATCCAATAATATTTATGCGACCGGGACTTATTCGGGAACGACTGATTTTGATCCGGGCGCAGCAACCTACAATTTAACCGGAGCTGGTTTCATGGATATTTTTATTTTGAAGTTAGATGTTAACGGAAATTTTATCTGGGCAAAAAGTATCGGCAATACTAATTACGAAGCCGGTGCTGCCATTATTGCTAATTCATCGGGAGACGTTTTTGTTACCGGTCATTATAACGATGCGCTGGATTTTGACCCTGGCCCGGCTTCCTTTTCATTAACTTCTACATCCGGGTTCAATACATTTATTCTTAAATTAAATGCCACAGGTAATTTTGTTTGGGCTAAAAGTTTCAATGGATCAATATTTGGAACCGACAATAAAGGAGTGGGTATAAATTTAGATGCCGCAGGAAATGTATATACAGTAGGTAATTTTACCGGCGTTATAGATCTTGATCCTGGTTCTGCTTCATATACTATAGTATGCAACAGTGCGAGTTTACCTGCAAGTAATGCTTATATTTCAAAATTAGATGCTACCGGAAATTTTATTTGGGCAAAACATATTGACGGTAAAAGTGTCATCTCTTCAATAGCCTTAGATCTGTTAGGTAATGTTTTTACAACCGGTGGCTTTTTTGGAACTTCAGATTTTGATCCCGGATCGGGCATTTATAATTTAACTTCTGCTGGTGCAAACACAACATATCCAGATATTTTTATTTCAAAATTAGATAATACCGGAAATTTTATTTGGACAAAGCAGTTCGGCGACACAGCTTACGATCTAGGTTCTTCAATTATCACAGATGCGCTTGGTAATATTTATACAACCGGAAATTTTGCCGGGTATGCTGTAGATTTTGATCCCGGAAGCGGTATTTACAACTGTTTTACGCAAGGAAGTTATGATATCTTTGTCCATAAGATGAGTCAGACAGGAGTTGGAATAAAAGAAAACGCCGCTTTATACAATTTGGATGTTTTCCCAAATCCAACAAACGTTATTTTAAATATTAATATTAATGAAGATCTTATCGAAAAATTAAACCACAATTCAAAAATTAAATTATATAATGCATTGGGAGAATTAATTTTAACTGAAAACATAACGGCACAACATTTAAAATTAAATACCGGAAATTTAAGTGCAGGCATATATGTTTTAAATATTGTAACTGACGATTCTGTTATTTCTTCCAAAAAAATAATAAAGAATTAGCCGCAACAAAACTTTAAATGCCAATTCTACACAACAAAAGCTACTATTTATAAGGTGGTTTAAGATTTTAACAGTATCAATTTCAGATTTTGACTTTTATTTTGTAAATTTATTTAAGAAACCTGGTTTTCATAAAATGAAACTAAAATTACTTTTTATATTATCACTCTTAAACACAGTTGTAACTGCGCAAAAAGAATATTCATTCGCTTCAACCGGACAGCAAAAATTATTGATCAATCCTTCTCTTGCCGGTAACTCAAAAGGTTTGAACCTGCAAACTTTACAGGCTGCAAATTACAGGGCAGCTCTTCACACAAATTATACCGGAATAGATTACGGCGGAAGATCTTTTAGTTATGGTATCTCAAACACATTTAACAGCTCAGGTAATGATGCATATTCATCAAACCAATTGGATATTACAACGGCCTATAAGATAAAATTAAATTCAAAGCTTACCTTAATTCCTTCTTTGCAGGCCTCTTATTTTACAAGAAAAGTAGATGGAAGCAAACTACCTTTCCGGGATCTTATGAATATAGACCAGTGCATTCCTGAAAACTATTTAGCTTCGCAACAGGATTATCGCATTGTAAGGAAAAAAAATAATTTTACTGCATCTTCTGGCTTACTACTTGATATAAATAAAAAAGTAACATTTGGTTTAGCAGTTTACGACATCAATCAACCAGACAGAGGTTTACTTGGAATGCAAAAGATAGCGCTTTCGCAGGTGTATCATGTTTCGGGTATTTTATTTTTAGAAAAAAAAGTACAGCTTCAACCTTATTCTATTTTAAAATTACAACGTAACGGCAAAAGGTATTATGAAGTTGGTGCTTATACTTCTTACAAATTAATTTCATTGCACACTGGGTTTAGAAATGAGATAAGTTATAATTTCAAAGATATAAGTAGCTTAAGCAGCCGTTGGGTTTATTTATTAGCCGGCGTAAATATTATTTATAAAGGATTTAAGGCAGGTTACACGAGTAACCTTACCGATGGATACAAGCCTGGTCACGAGTTATTTTTATCTGCCAACTTATTCAATAAAGATAAAAGTCCTCAAAGGAATTTAATGCTCAACTGATTTTTATTCTCGCAGCAACAACGAATTTAATTTTTTATTGAACTCCCTGGCATTTTTTCCAAGAGGTTCAAAAAAATTATCGTCAAAAACAGCAACCGCTTTTACGGCGAGTTTTGCAACCTTTTCGCCATTAGCTGTTAGTTTAACGGTTTTAGCGCGTGTATCGGTGGTATGCTCCTGCCTTTGTAACAAACCTTTTTGTTGTAGCGTTCTTAATACGGTCGACGTCGTCATTGGATCTATCTTGGTATGCGAGGATAAAAGTACCTGCGTAATATTCTCTTCTGTTTTTGAAAGCCATAAGATACTGGCCATTAAAACAAATTGCGAATGCGTAAGATCATATTTTTCTAATGCCTTTTTAATTTCGCGCTGCCAAAGATTAGTTACCTGCCACAGCAAAAATCCTGTACTGTCTTCAGGTGTATCTACATTAAATATTTTATCTGCTTTCATTTGACACTGCTTTTTATGTTTACAAGATAGATATTTGTAAGCAAATTATAAATTACGCGCATATTTAACCTGCGCAGGCATTTCATTTGGTAAACCGTTCACAATATCCTGTGCAACAATTTTACGCCACAAAAAAGCTAACGGACCTTTTATGCTCATGGTAGTGGTTATTTTAAGCCCATCGGCAGTTTCCTCAAATCTATGTTCACCATACATTTTAGCTAAAGGAAATTGCGTGAAATCAGTAAATGAACGGTTCTCAGTTGTTTCTACTAATTTGATCTTCACCTTTGGCCCGCCCTTTGGCTTCAATTCGAAAGAATTTCCCTGCTCAAATTTACCGGTCATTCTTGCATATTCAATGCCATTGTCCCATTTATGCCAGTTATTTACATCGGCAAAGAGGTTCCACATTTGTTCTTTTGTAACATCCTTGGTTACTATCGAGTGCGATCTTGTCCACATAGTTATACGTTTTAATTGTAAGTAAATATATTATATGTACAAATATAGTATGTGCACTTAGTATTAACAAGCTTATTTAAAAGCGTTTTCAATAACTACCTTAAAATGAGTGAATTAATTTTAGCGCTCTTTAAAAATCCTTACACACCCCTACTATCTTTTCTACCTGTTGCATGATATCATCATCAGCACTGCACCGGCTATCATTAAAAGTAACATGTTGTAGTTTACCTTTCACCTCAAAATCTACGCTGGTAGTGCAAAGGGATTGTTTTATTTTTAAACCGTGAATACAAAGATCCTGTATGGCCTTTAATTTTTGTGCATTTAATTTTACGGTAGCCTTACATTTCGGTTTTTCGTCTTGCTGGTTGTAACGCTTTACATAGGTCACTTCCACTTTCCCTGCTTTTTTAATAAATGTATACTCTACCGAAACAGAGTGAAAACAACCGTTGGAGCTTGTAATCAACGTAAAACGATCCTGCAAAAAAATAGCTTTAATGATCTTTGTTTTTTTATTTATCGTATCCTTGTTTGGTTCTGTAGGATAGTCTATTAATTCCTGCGCTGAAAAACAGGCAGGAATTAACAGAAGTATAAAAATGAGTTTATTTAATTTTGCAAACTGCATATTACATGCAATTTATAAAAAATTTTCTTTACTCCACGATCTCTGCCTGAACAAAATCTTCATAGAATAATTTGTCCCCTACCTCGGCCCCTTCAAACAAAAGAAAAATATCTATTTTCTCTTTAAACCGAACGGTAAGATCATTTGCCTTAAACTTCGATCCAAAATATTTTTCGCTGACTTTATCTCCCCCAATGCCAATACTCAGCATTAATGGATGGATGCTTTTATCACTCTTATTTTTTTGAAGTGTAACATTCTTAAAATAACTTTCTACCTCAAACTCGCCACGTTTTTGCACAGTTACCGTTAACCATACGCCTTTCAATTTTGAGTTTTTATCCAGGTCATTGCAGTTAACATAATCAAAATCGCATGCTCTGCAATCCAAACTGATAGAAGAATTACCTACTTCGGGAACACCGCAAAAACTCTCTGTTTTCCAAAGCCTGCACTTGGCATTAGGACTAGCTTTAAAGGCTTTAGCAGTGATCTTTGTCACCGGCTGTATCTTTTCTATTCTTTTACTTGAATCGGTAGCAGTTATGTCTTTCTTTTCCGAAGCTGTAAACTTTGCAATCTCAACTGTATTAGTAGAAGCCGTTAGTGGCACCTGCTTAAGGTCCTGTTGTTTTTTTACCGGTGTTGTTGTTGCTGTTATTGCTTTTTCAGTAACACTAGTTGGTTGCACCAAAGCTTTTTCATTTTTTTCCTCTTTTACCTTCAGTACGGTATCTTCTTTAAGCAGATCCTGTTTATCGTTTTTAGCGATAAGAGCCGACTGCGTTTTTATCTCCGTTGGTTTATTAAAGTTGTTGTAAATAAATACACCTGACGTTATAATAACTGTTGCAATGAATGTTTTCATAATAATAAGTTTTAAAGTGAGTTTTTTTAAAATGAGTGATTGACTTTTAACCTTCATAAAATCCATGCCTTGCGTAACCTGCTCAGCACTAAGTTCGGGTCGGTTCTCGAGTATTTTGTATTTTTCCATTTTTTTATTTTAAGCGATCTTAGCGTAAACCTCTCTTAATTTATCTAACACCCTGTATGTTTTAACCTTTGCATTGTTCTCGGTAATTTCCATTATTTGCGCCACCTCCGCAAAGGGACGTTCTTCAAAATACCGTAACTCTATTAGTAACAACTCTTCTTCAGAGAGATAAAGAAGCGCTTTTTTTAAAGCAGAAATAAGATCGGGATCTTGCTGCCCGCTTTCTTCTGCAATGTTGTTTATTCCTTTTTCATCTAAACTAATTACCCGCATTTTTTTAGAATCGCGGTAAAATTGGTTTATCTCATTAATTGCAATCCTATAAAGCCAGCTGGAAAATGGAAAACCTTGCTCTTTATGGTTCTTTATATTGGTTAAAGCTTTTGAGAACACGATGGCGGTTACTTCCCTGGTATCATCAAGACCTTCAACACGCTTATAAACGAATTTTAAGATACGTTCGTAATACTTTACATACAAAGACTCAAAATAGCGCGGATCCCTTTTAGAATCTTCTATTTGTTGCTTCTCCGTGTTCGTATCCATAAAACCCAATTATTGCGCTCTTATTAATGGAACGGAGCAACATACCTGAAAGATACAAAAAAGATAAAATTTATTTTGAAAAGGATTTGTTACTAAAAGGTCAGATTGCCCATAACCCTCCCCCGGCCTCTTTTCAGAACTTCATTTTGCTTCGCAAAACCCTCCAAAGGGGGACACTAAACCGCCTAAGCATTGTTTGCTTACGCGTAAGCACCACAGTGAGAAATTTTGCGCTTAGTTGTTTGGGTTATCCGCGCGAGCACACAAAATGTCCCCCTCCTGAGGGGGGGTGGCCGGAGGCCGGGGGAGGACTGCGACAGGAATTCCTAAACTATTCCGTACCTTACTTGTTCTAAAATATATTATGAACTTAATAAAGTCTTTAACACTCTCTTTCATTTTTATCTTCTTAAGCAAAGCGTCATTAGCGCAAGCAGAAACCCCTGACACCGTTTATACCGGTATTTACATTACCAGCATTCACGATATTGATTTTAAACAAAAAGAATTCACTGTTAACCTCTGGCTCTGGCTAAAATATAAAAATAAAGATTTTGATTTTGTACAGAACCTTGAAGTGCCAGGGGCAAAAACAGTTGTAAAATCATTTTCTACTATCGACACTACCGGCAACAAGATCTATATCATCATGAAATTACAATGTGTGATGAAAGATTCCTGGCAAATAAACAGCTTCCCTTTCGACCGTCAGAAGTTAAGACTCTCTATAGAGAACTCACAATATGATTCAAGGTCCTTAATATTTGTTGCTGATACGCTTGGCAAACATTACGACCCGCGTTTTACTGTAAATGGCTGGAGCATTGATTCTTTTGCAGTGTCTACTAAAATAAAAGCATATGAAACGGCTTTTGGTGACGATTCACAACCAAAGCCTCATACCGAATATAGCCAGTTTAAAGTAAAGATAGGTTTGGCGCGCGAAGCCATGGGCCTTTTCTTTAAAATGTTCATTGGTATGTACGTAGCGTTTTTAATTGCCTTTGCTTGTTTCTTTATTCATGCTGATAGTATTGAATCGCGCTTTGGTTTAAGTGTAGGCGCGTTATTTGCAGTAATTGGTAATAAATATGTTATCGACTCTGCCCTACCCGAATCTTCTTCGTTTACTTTGGTAGATACGTTGCATGGACTTACACTTGTTTTTATTTTTGGTGTAATAGCCTCCAGTATTTATGCGCTAAATCTTTTAAAGAAACACGAAATTAAACGCGCTAATCGTTTCGACAAATTTGCTTCGGTAATTTTACTTACAGTTTATCTGATTTTAAATGTGTATTACATTTGGGATGCTAGTAATGCCTAGTCAGATTGCACGGATCACAAACTAATGATTATACGCATACAAATATTCAATTTGTATAGTGACATAATTCTTATTAAAGTTATACGTTGTGGCGTTCGCTTTAAAGTCCATATACTTTTTATACAGTTCTTCGTTATCTTGTATAAAATGTTCTATACTGCCATTCTTTTTAGATATTAAACTTTTTTTAGTGAACATGATGTAATAACCAAACTGGTTAACTGCTCCTCCATATCCTAAAGCATAATTTTCTTCGTCATAATTTACGCTATAAAAATCAAGCTGAGAATACAAAACCAAGAACAGGTCTTTACTGCCTCCCATGTAAACGCCATATCTTTTTTCACCATTGTTTATAGCGTAAATGGGAGAATGATTTGTACCGTTATCTAATCTAAATGCAAATATGGCAGAGTCTTTATGAAGACGGAATTTGATCTTTCTATTGGTTTTCTCATCAACGTACGAAAGTTTTTCGTAATTGTAAACCATATCCTTGCCTACAAACGAATCTTTTTTATGAGCAAAAAAATGATCAACTGTTTTGTAGTAATAAATTTTACTGAGCCCTGTATATTTAATATTCTGAGAAATTAAATTAAAACCGAAAACAATAAAAATTAAAGAAAGACAGTAACTCTTCATAAATTATTTTGTTCTTATTTCAGTTGTAACTTCTTTGCTCGAATTTTCTAAAGCTATGTTGTAAAGTTCTTTTTTGGTTTTAGGTGTTGTGTTGGTAAATGCCGCTTTAACATCAACATACTTTGAAGCCGGGTAGAAAAAAGAAACAGTAGCCAGATCAACAATGGTTCCAATACCTAATGTAATTGGGGCTTCCAGTACCAAAAAAAGTATGCCTTTACCGGCTTTACCTTTTACATCTACTGTTGCTGTTTTACCGCCTGAAGTAAGCTCAATTTTGTTCTTGCTTCTTACTTTTATTAATGCTGCGGGATGGCGAAATTTAGTTTTCTCTCTTACGTTGGCTGAATGCTGCTGTGTAACAAAATTTGCCATGGTTATTTCTTTTACATCGATTTTTTTGCCATTGTGTTTTACCTGTATATCATCGGGTGCTCCTACTAAATAAAGCGGACGTTTACCAAAGAAGCCCACATACATACAACTGCTAAAACTCATTAAGGCAATTATGGCGATGCAAATTATTTTTTTCATTTTGATCTGATTTTAAATTAAGCAGCGAAAATAGGCATTTATCGGTAGCTTTGAGCAATAGTTTTGCTTGCGCTTAAGTTTTAGACTAAGGGCTATTGCAGTGCGACTAAATAATTTGGAACTTTAAGATAAACGCAGGGATTACAAATCTGCGTGAACTGTGGGCCAGCTTTGTGCGGCAGCACAATTTTTCTTCTTTACTTTTCCTTAGTCGAAAAGTAAACAAAAGACAAGGCAAAACGATCTTTCCACCCGCTCTTGATTTTTCTTGAAAGGCAAATAAAGTAAAAAATTCTGTTCCTCGTTTTATTGGAGAGAACAGAATTTTAAACGACAAGCGCCTTTATTGACTTTCTACAAAAAATCAATTCACCCTTCCCACGCCAAGCGTTTTGCCCGGCCCACGCACAGATAACCCAAACATCTAACTGCAGAGCCATCCGCGTAAGCAAACACAGAGGTGGCCTCAAAGAAATTCCGTACGATTTGAGTTTTAATTTTTTATCCTTTCAAATTTAAATGCATAATCCAAACAAAACATTTAGGCGGTTAGCTGCATTTAAATTTATTCGAGCCCGCGCTGTTTGAGCCCCTCGCAAATGAAATAAATGAAGGGGCGAGTTTGCGGGCGACACAAAAAAAATTTAAAACTACAAATCAAGGAATTTGTTTGTGAGCCTTGATTTTTTGCTTACTTTTTCATCAAGGAAAAAGTGAGGGCAAGAGATAAGTTCAGAAATTATTTTAGATTGATTGTTTGGTGTTGCCGGCGCAGCACCTCGCTCAATGCTTCGCATTGCCGTCTTTCTTGTTCTCTGAAAGCACTTTATCAATATACCTATCTGTAGGTAATAAAGAATTCTGGATCCGTTTTGCGTAATGAATACTATCAAGGATCTCTTTTTGCTTTTCTTCAATAATATGTTTTTGTTGCTTTGTAACTTTTAATGATCTGAAAATAAAAACAGCAAACACCAGCACCAATAATAAACCAATGATAACCGATAAAATAACTATTTTTTGAAACCTGTCTTTTTCCTCAGCAACAGCGCGTTCTTTCTCCTGCTGCTCCTTAATAATGGCTTCTTTTTTTTCGTATTCAAATTTTAATTGGTTTTTTATAGTTGCTTTGCGTGTTTTTTCATTCGTTAAACTATCGGCATACTTCACATATTCTTTGTAATGCACAAAGGCCTTTTTAAAATCGCCGGCAGCGGCAAATACGTTATATGCCACTTTTTCTGTTGCTTTTAGGTTACTCGCCAGCCCTAGTTGTTTTGATAAGGTCAAGGCACTGTCAATGTACGCAAGAGACATGGCATAATTTTTTTTCTCGCAATAAACATCGCTAATACCACTCAGCGCAAGAGACACGCCGTCTACATCATCTATCTGCCGGTGCATATCAAGACTTTTAAAATAGTGGTCAAGGGCTTTATCCAGATTCTTTTTATCCATATGTGCCATAGCCATATTATAATGTGTAACACCCAGATCAAATTTATCGCCAAGCTCTTCCTGCATTTTAAGGCAACGTTCCCAATACTTGAAAGCATCGTTTACATTGCCCAACTGCCTGTTCATCACACCAAGGTTATTATACATATCTGCAATTTTTGCCTTGTTTCCGATCTTAAGGTAAAAATCCAGGTTTCTTAAATAAATTTCAATGGCCTTTTGATAATCGTGTTGAGTAGTATAAGCATAAGCAATGCTGCCAAGTGTATAAGCAGCTTCTAATTTATTTCCTATCTCTTCACTTATTTTTAACGATCGTTCCCAATAAAGTATAGCTTCCTCTAAATTGCCACGCTTCTCTATTACATAGGCAATTTGGTGAAATGCCATAGCTTTATTGGCGAGGATACTTTTTCTTAGTGTCGGTGAATTATCCTTATTCTCTGCCAATAATTTATCTGCGAGCTGCACAGCACTATTTAAATACTTTATACTTGAATCAAAACTTGTAAACTCATCTGCTAGTGTTATTAATAAGGAAAGCCGTGTGGTATCTACCTTTTCGTTTTTTAGTGCCAGCTTTAGAGAATCTATTTTTGTGTTTTGAGAAAATACGCTTTGCTGAAATAAAAAATTCAGTAAAAGAACTAACAGCGTTGATCTCAAAAAGGATTTCATTTTTGACAAGGTGTAAGTCAAAAATGCTCATTTTTTTGAAATAAAACAAGGTTTGTTGCCGGTAGTTTTTACGCAGCTATCTTCAGATAAACGAACGGATTACAACCCGATAGACGTAGGGTGCATGGAAGGTGTTTATTTAACGTCTTTCACGTATTTTCCGTTCTTATATTTTTGAATGGATCTTATTTTTAAATTTTGGTCGTAAAAATACGTTAGGCCATTGTTCTTTCCATCTTTTAAATTTATAAGTACCGAAAGCGAATCGGGTGCCCTATAAATTTTAAATTCTCCTTCGGGTTTGCCGTTAATACAAAAACCTTCTCTGCTTAATTTACCTTTTTCGTCATAAGCTACAAACTTACCGTTGGCCGGCTTTCCATCCTCATTATAACAAAAGCGTTCGCCATGCATTTTATTTTTTTTGTATTCCGATCGGCCTTTTATATTTCCATTTTCATAATAATAAATAGAAGCGCCATCTATTTTACCTTTTTTATAAGATCTTTCGCGCGAAATTTTTCCACTTTCATAATAATGCCTGTACACACCTTCTATCTTGCCGGCTTTAAAATTTAAAACATAAAATAGTTTGCCGCTTTCATAAAATCCTTTGCAAATACTATCGCGTTTATTATTTTTAAAATAAGTAAGATCTTTTATAACACCATTCTCGTAATAAGACGTGTAAAGGCCGCTGGCCTCCCCGTTCTTAAAAAAGCCCCTTCCGAGAATTTGCCCGCTTTCGAAATAAGCCTCTACGGTATCAATAAGCTTTCCTTCTTTAAACCTGGCTTTGTATTTTAATTTACCGCTTTCAAAATAATTAATGGAAGGGCCGTGTAAAGCTCCATTTTTAAAATAGAATTCAGATGCTACTTTGCCGCTTTTATAATAATTTACTTTTTTAGTAACTAAACCATTTTTTTTAAAATCTATTGAATTTATTTTGCCGGGATACTCATAAAAATTAGTGTCAACCGTTAATTTGTCTTGAGCAAAGCCATAGGAGCAAAAAAATAAAATTACAATTCTAAAAAAATGTTTCATGGATGTTATATAAAAACCCCTAACGATAGTGTAGTACTAAAGTACGCATTTCACTTTGGGAAGGCAAATGTAAAATGTAAGGATTACTACCCAATAGCTATAGGGTCCGCGCGAACGGGACTGCTATCTATACTTTATATTTTGGGTCCAACTCTTTTGCTTTTGCAAGATCCCTTTCATATTCAGGCTGCTTTCCAATTGCTTCGTAAACGATTGAGCGGTTATAATAAGCAAGTGCATATTCTGGATTTATTTCAATTGCAGAACTAAAATCAGATAGAGCCTTTTCATTCTCTTCTCTTTTATAAAAGATCGTCGCTCGATTATTATACGCCCGAAAACTCTTGTTATTTAAGCGAATCGCCTCGTTATAATCACTGAAAGCCAAATCAAGTAAATTTTCATTATCTTTTTTTTCATCCCATAAAAAATCATGAGCCTTTCCCCGCATATAATAAGCTCTAGCATCATTCTCATCCAAATCAATATAGGTGTTTAGCAACCTGATGGTTTCGATATGATTATCGTCATTACTTGCCTTGAGCGCCTTAGCATAATACAAATTTTTAAATGCTTCAAGACCATTATTTTGCAACTCTCGTTTTGTTTCAGCAATTAATTCATCAAGTTTCTTTTCCTGAGCATAATCCAAAGTAATGTCTGTTTTGTCGCCAAATTCCTTTAGCTGGAGTGTCATCTTCTCTTCAATATTTTTTGCATTTAAAGCAGTATTTTCTATTTGTGATATTTGGCTTGTAACAATCTTTAGACGATCCTCAGCGTCAACTGTCACTTTTTTTATTTCTTCTTTAATTTTTCTTATTTCTATTAATTCTTCTTTCGCTAACGCTTGTGATCTCAGGCCATTGAATATCGAAGCCGCTATAACAATAGACAAAAATGTTGCTAATATTTTTAGCCATGCATCAAGATTTTTCTGGCTAGAGTCAACGTATTTTTCCATATCACCAACTTTTTGTTCAAGACTTCGCATTAATTCTCCATTTAATTTCTGAAAATTGACTAACGCTAAACTATCTTGCTTATGAATAATGCTATCTTGTGTGTGTTGAATATTTTTAACGAACCCTTTTGCGAAATAACTTTGATGAACGAACAAAAAAGTCAAAATAAATAATCCGGTTCCAAAGCCCACAGTTAGGTTTAAATACATTCTTTTCATTTTAAAATCTGTTATTGTAATTAATTATTTTTCATCGCCTTCTTGCTGTGTAAAATCACTTATCAATTTTTGTTTTGTAGCTTCGTCTAACTTTTCAAAATTATTTCTATTCGAAATAAATCGGCTCTCTTTTAAATTTTCTTCTTTAAAAATTTCTTCTTTTTTCCCTTCTGGAGCAGAAATAAGTTTAATATTATTTCCTTTGACGATATGGTCAGTTACTAATTGAGTTACTTGGTCAATTTTTTTCTCTATTGATTCTTTGTTCTTTTGTGTTGATTTTTTTACTTGCTTATTTATTTCAGTTTTTATCGCATCTTTTATATTATCTAGCATTAACTTATCCCTTTCTTCCTCTGATTTCATTAGTTTTTCATTTCCTCGATATGTTTTAATTATCTCAAGCAAATTAGATTTGTATAATAAATAAGCGCCATAAACTTCTAAACCAACTTTAAATAATTCAATTAAATTTTCAATTACTTTAAAATCAATGTTTATAACGAATTCTATAGAGCCATTGTCAACTTCAATAATATCAAAATCTGTTGGAGTTTTTTCGGAAATTAATTGTTGAAATATGAAAAGCCCTTTATTCCATCTATTAATTTCAAAAGAAAGATTTTTTAAGTTTTTATAAGAATTATAATTATTAAAAATTATCGCAAATAATCCATTGTCTCCTTTTTGGTATACCGCAAAATCTTTATCTAAAAAAGGTGACAGGCTATTCCTGAATTTATCTACTCCACTGATATTTTGATTTACTCTTGTAATTAAAGAAGCTATAATTGTATTTAAAGAATTAAATTGTGTTGGTGGATCCGCAACATTAGACCCTTTTAAATTTACTAATTGCTGAAGGAATTCATCTTTAAAGAATGGGGTATTTTCATTCGTCAATAGAATTTTGTCTAGAGCAGAAAAAATACCAGTACCCTGTAACATTTCTAAATCTTGGATTAACTTATCTTGAATTTCCTTCAGTAAAACCAAATTACTTTGGTTATTTTGAATCGTAACTAGATAATCGCTTAATCTTTGAGTCAAACCATTTGTCTGCAAAACGGATTTCACGAAGTCAATTAATTCAATTAGTTTTCTTATTGTCATTTTATTCTGTTTTAATAAATATTTATAATTAATCATTAAGAGTCATAAATAACCATATAACAACTAATAATTCCTGAATTGGCCAATCAAATATAAAAGAAATTCCCAAAGCGCCAAATAGGTAATTTTACCTATTTTTTGGCTGTTTACCTCAAGGTGGCAATGCTGTCCAACGTCATTGCGAGCGACAGCGAAGCAATCTCACACGCAGGGGTGACAAGCATTACCTGAGACTGCTTCGTCCTGCCATCCTCGCAATGACGGGAGCAAAACCTTTTCCTCTTTTTAAACGTATATTGATTAAATTTGGTACTATGAAAAAAGCGCTTAAAACTCTTTACCTTTTTGCTTTTGTAATTTTGTTTGCAAAAGCCCAAAGCATTAACGCACCTAAATGGTCGCATTTTGATGCAGAGATCTTTGCTAAGGCAAAAAAAGAGAACAAGCTGGTGTTACTTCATTTACGTGCTAATTGGTGTCACTGGTGCCACGTAATGGAAGAAAAGACCTATACCGATCCTAAAGTGATTGCTTACCTCGCTAAAAATTATATTGCCTGCATGGAAGATCATGACGAGCGCCAGGACCTTACCAGTTTATACTCTGATTACGGCTGGCCCGCCACCATTATTTTTGACGGCGATGGCAACGAGCTTTTAAAAGAACCCGGTTACATAAATGCAGAAGAATTTTTAAAAACACTAACAAAACTTAAAAAAGAGCCAAAGCCTTTGGCAAGCGCTTCGGTAAATGCAGATCCAAAATTAACGACGGAGAGTTCTAAAAAAACATCATTGAACGAATTAAAAAAAATGTTCAATAGTTCGTTAGATCTTAGTGGCGGTGGTTTTGTGTTCGGCCAAAAATACATTGAGTTTGATACGTACGAATACGCATTTACCCATTACAAAACAGACACCGCTTTAAAAAGATGGTTAACTAATTCCGTTGTAAACTCTACCGGCATTTACGATAAGGCCTGGGGCGGCGTGTTCCAGTACTCCACCAATAACGATTGGGACCATGTGCATTACGAAAAATTATTATTTATACAGGCGCGTTACATAAAAATGTATTGCTGGTATTACAAAATGTTCAATGACGCAGAAGCCTTAAAAAAAGCAGAAGGTATTGTGGAGTACGTGAACCGTTTTTTAACCTCGCCTAACGGCGGGTTTTATAACGCACAAGATGCCGACTTAATACCCGGCGAAAAATCAAAAGATTATTTTGAATTGAATGATAAAGAAAGATTGAAGAAAGGAATTCCAAAAATTGACAGCAGTGTTTACACCAGCGATAATGCAGCTTACGCAGAAGCACTCACAATTTTATGGGCCACCAGCGGCAAACAGAACTACTTAGATAAAGCGTTAAACACCATTGAATTTTTAAAAACAAAACGTAAGGTCAATACAACTTACATACACGGCGCCAACTACGCTGCCACTACTTCTTTAAAAGATAATTTAGCCATGGTAAAAACACTCATGTTAGTTTACCGTGCTACACAACGCCAGGCATACAAAACAGAAGCCGAACAATTGATAAAAGAAATTGCTTCAACTTTCAACTCAGGTAAAGGCTATTTTTATACTTACATAGGTAAGAGTGCTATTAAATCAACTTACAATGTGTCCGAAAATATTGAGGCTTGTCGTTTATTAAATTATTGCTCACACTTTTTTCACGAAGCTGCTTACAAAAAAACTGCAGAAGAAGTTCTAAACTTTTTAACCAGCGAAAAATTAGTCGCCACACTTTCTACCGAACCCGGTATACTAAGCGCTGCCGAAGAGTTAACGTACGAACCCATTAATGCTGCTTTAATGATCAAAAAAGGAGATGATCTGAAAGCGGATTATTTACCGGCAACGGTTTCCTTTCCGCGTTTTTATTTTACCAGCACTATTTACACAAAAGATAATATCATTGAAGATAAAAAAGATCTCTTCGAATCGTTTGATACAAATTTTATCGTGCTTTGTACTTCGTCTTATTGCAGCTCTCCCCTCTTTAACCAAAAAGAGTTTGTAGAGTTTATGTATAAAAGGGTGCTGGAGAAATAGATTTTGCCTTTCTTTTTGCTTGATAAGGGCGATGCAAAACATTGAACCAGCCTATGCGCTTTTGGCAACACAACCTTTTTCTTTACTTTTCCTTAGTCGAAAAGTAAACAAAAGACAAGGCAAAACGATCTTTCCAACCGCTCTTGATTTTTTTTGAAAGGCTAATAAAGTAAAAAATTCTGTTCTTTTGTTTTAATATTGAGAGAACAGAATTTTAAACGACAAGCGCCTTCAACCTACAAGCCGGCTCTTCGCTAAAAATATGCACTGCATATTTATTCACGCTCAGCCCTCTTTCTACAAAAAATCAATTCACCCCTCCCCACGCCAAGCGTTTTGCCTGGCCCTCGCGCCGATAACTCAAACATTTAGCCGCCGATCAATCCGCGTAAGCACACACAGTATAGTGGCCTCATAAAATTAAACGTAAAAATCTTTATAGCTTTAAATGGGGGCACAAAAAAGTCTTCGATAAGTAGGCGTTAAGAATTTTCGTGTCGACTTTTTTGGGCGGGTTGCGTACGGCAAGCAGCCGGTGGCTGCTTGAGCCAGAGAGCGCGAGGAAGCCATGCTGTTTGAGGAGGATGGAGCGTGAAGAAAATGTTTAGTAAACATTTTTAGCGACAGGCCAGCTAGTGCGTTAGAGTAAATATTTTAGTTGCTCTCGCACTTACCGGCTCAAATAAGCACAGCTTATTTGCCCTATGCAGCCTTGACTTTTTTGTTACTTTTTGTGTTAAGACAAAAAGTAAGGCAAAGAATTATTTAAGAATCGATTTCTTGTCTGCCAATGCACCCTCCCACTCAATGCTGACGCATTGCCGTCACCAAGCAAAAAGTGAGAATAGGAAATCTTAACAAAAGTCCGGACAAAAATTCTTTATCTTTATAAGATGAAATGGAATGAACTCAACGACATCTCGCAATTAGAAATAATTGATCGCGAATCGACCGAACAAAAAGTGATGATCTTTAAGCATAGTACTCGTTGCAGCATTAGCGATGCAGCATACGGGCGAATGGACAGAAAATGGAACGCCGAAAATGATAAAAAAATAAAACCTTATTATTTAGATCTTTTAGCGCACCGCGATATTTCAAATGCCATTGCGGAACGTTATGGCGTGATGCACGAATCACCGCAAGTGCTAATTATCTCAAACGGCAAGTGTATCTTCTCTCAAACACATATGGGAATTAGTATAGAAGATGTGATGGCATTGGTTTAAGCTACCAGGTTTAAATATCATTTTAAAAATCATTATTTTTGTTTAACTAACAGCTCACTATGTCACAAGCAAAGCTTCGCACCGTTAATGTTACCCGCTACATACAGCCTTTGCGTGAAGGCGGATCGCTACCGGCATTAGCAGAAGCAGATGACGATTTTAAATATGTTTTAAAATTCAAGGGCGGTGGTCACGGTGTAAAAACATTAATTGCCGAATTAATTGGTGGAGAAATTGCCCGTGTTTTGGGTTTAAAAGTTCCTGAGCTGGTGTTTGCCAACTTGGACGAGGCCTTTGGCCGCACCGAAGGCGATGAAGAAATTCAGGACCTGCTTAAAGCAAGTCAGGGATTAAATTTAGCGCTTCACTTTTTATCAGGCGCTATTAATTATGATCCAGTAGTTAGTCCCATAAATGCAGAACTTGCATCAAAAATAGTTTGGCTCGATTCATTCATCACAAATGTTGATCGTACCTTCCGCAATACAAATATGTTGATATGGAATAAAGAATTATGGTTGATCGATCATGGCTCTTGCCTTTATTTTCAATACACCTGGACCAACTGGGAAACTAAAGCAACCAGTGCTTTTGCATTTATAAAAGATCATGTGCTCTTACCAAAAGCAACTTTATTAAACGAGGTTAATATTGAATTTAAAAAATTATTGACGGAAGAAAAGCTCCGTAAAGTTGTGGCACTCATTCCGGATGAATGGTTGCATTGGGAAGATACGCAGGAAACACCAGAGGAAATAAAAGAAGTGTATCTTCAGTTCTTATTAAAACGTTTAAATTACGCAGACAGTTTCACTAAAGAGGCGATCGATGCAAGATAAATACTTATATGAATATTCTGTTATTCGCGTTGTGCCATTGGTAGAACGGGAAGAATTCATTAATGTAGGCATTATCTTATTCTGCAAAAAAGAAAAATTCATTAAAATGTATTTTGAGGTGAACGAAAAAAAATTAAGTTTTTTCTGCAAAGACATCGATCTTGAACAGATCACACTTAACTTAAGTTCCTTTGAAAAAATAACCAATGGCGATAAAGATGGCGGGCCAATAGCAGAAATGGATACAGCATCACGCTTTAGATGGTTAACAGCCGTAAAAAGTTCAGTGATACAAACCTCAAGGCCGCATCCCGGCTTATGCACAGATCTGGAACAAACTGCCAAGCGTTTGTTTGAAGAACTGGTGCTGTAAGTTCGGGTTATAGTTTGCTAGACAATTGTTAAAAGTAAAAAAATGTTCTTCTACTTCTGTTCATCAACATTTTTCTTTACGATATTTACTAAAACATTCATTAAGCTATGAAAAGAATTTATTTAATTTCCGCAACAGTCTTGATATTGTCAGCATTAGCTTTTAAAGTTATTGATGCGATTAACTGGAAAGTGAAAGACGATACTTACACCGTAACATTTAAAGGTGGTCATATTAGTGGCTCCATCAAAGGATTAAAAGCAACTATTTTATTTGACGAGGCAAATCCCGAGAAATCAAAAATTACCGCTTCAATGGATGCTAATAGCGTTCAAACTGGTAATGGCATGCGTGATAAACATGCAAAGGCAGAAAGTGCTTTGGATGCAGAGAAGTTTCCTTCAATTTCATTTGTTTCAGACGCCGTTTCAAAAAAAGGAACCGGTTATGAAGCAACAGGTAAATTAACCATGAAGGGTGTAACGAAAGATGTAGTCTTGCCTTTTACGATTGAACACAAAGGCGACGAGGCTATATTAAATGGTACTTTAAAGATCTCGCCAGACGATTTTAATGTTGAAAGAAGTGGAACGCCTGATACACTTAACATTGAAATAAGAGTGCCCGTTACTAAATAAAACTATTTTAAGAAAATAAAAATCGCCAGTATCGGTTAATTGATAATGGCGATTTAGTTATAAACTATTTTATTTCTTACATCTCTACTAATGTTCCAACCTTCTGTCCTTCTACTAAATTCTTAAGATTATTCTTTTTGTTCATATCAAAAACAATGATCGGTAATTTGTTTTCTTTGCATAAGGTAAAGGCTGTAAGATCCATTACTTCAAGACCTTTATTATATACTTCTTCAAAAGAAATGGTATCGTATTTAGTTGCTGTTTTATCTTTTTCAGGATCGGCAGTGTAAATACCATCTACACGCGTTCCTTTTAAAATTACATTCGCTTCAATTTCAATTGCACGAAGTGCTGCAGCTGTATCTGTTGTAAAATAAGGGTTACCGGTACCTGCACCAAAAATAACTACGCGTCCTTTTTCTAAATGACGTACTGCTTTACGACGGATAAAAGGTTCACAGATCTGTTCCATTTTAATAGCGCTTTGTAAACGTGTTTGCACACCTAATACTTCTAACGCGCTTTGTATTGCCATACTATTAATAACAGTGGCAAGCATTCCCATATAATCTCCATGTACACGATCCATGCCGCCTTTCTCGGCTTGTATACCGCGGAAGATATTTCCACCGCCAATAACAATTGCCACCTGGCAACCTGCATCGTAAAGCGATTTAATTTCGCGCGCGTATTCGCCAAGACGTTCCTGGTCTATACCAAAACCTTTGTTACCCATAAGGGCTTCGCCACTAAGTTTTAAGAGAATGCGTTTGTATTTCATTTTTGAGAACTTTATTTTTTGTACTGGTTAAAAAAAATCCCGACTAAAAAGCCGGGATTTAAAATTATTAAGATAATGAATAGCGTTTTAGCGCTGAAACCGTTAGGTCTTTTTCTACGCTTTGTAAAAATTGACGAACCGTTATTTTGTTATCGATAAAGTATTCTTGATTTAATAAAGTAGAATCTTTATAGAATTTATTTAATTTACCTTGAGCGATCTTCTCAACCATGTCTTCAGGTTTACCTTCAGCACGTGTAGTTTCGCGTGCGATCTCTAATTCGCGCTCGATCGTAGTTTTATCTACATCGTCTTTATCAATAGCTACAGGAGCCATTGCAGCTGCTTGCATAGCAATATTTTTTGCAACTTCTGCAGAAACACCTTTATTAAATCCAACGGCAACTGCCAAACGGTTACCCGGGTGAATATAACCAACAACTTGTTCAGCGTTAACGATACTGTAATAACCAATATCAATTTTCTCACCGATCTTACCAATTTGCTCCATAAATTTATCAGCAACAGTAACGTCGCCATTATATGGTAATGCTTTTAATGCATCAATATCTGCCGGTTTTTTATCTAAAGCAATTTTCGCAACGTTCTCTGCAAACTCAATGAACTCTGCATTTTTTGCAACGAAATCTGTTTCGCAATTAACACTAACAACTACAGCTGTTTTATTATCTGAAGCTGTTTTTGCAAGAACTACTCCTTCTTTCGCATCACGGTCGGCACGGTTAGCTGCAACCTTTGCACCTTTTTTACGAAGAAAATCCACAGCGGCTTCAAAATCGCCATTGCTTTCTTCTAATGCTTTTTTACAATCCATCATACCAGCACCTGTTTGCTGACGTAACTTATTAACTTCTGCTGCTGTAATAGCCATTTTGTTTCCTTTTTTAATTGTTTATTTATATTTTTTCCAAAAAAAACGGTCAGCCTGATTACAGAATGACCGCTTTTAAATAGTGTAGTTCTAATTATTTTTTTGCAGTCGTTACTCTACGACGTGGTTTTTTAGCTCCACCTTTTTCTTCTTCATCAGCACCTTTAACAGCACCTTTGATGATAGCACCATCCGCTAGCTCTTCAGCTTCGTGTTGGCTTAATTCTTTAGTATCTGATTCTTCAGCATTACCAGCTTCTTTATCCATCTTACGATCAGATAAACCTTCTTTAATTGCAGTTGCCATTAAGTCAATAATGTAAGCAATTGAAGTAGAAGCATCGTCATTTGCAGGAATAACGTAATCCACTAAATTTGGATTTGAGTTAGTATCTACAATTGCAAATGTTGGAATATTTAAACGCTTAGCTTCTGCTACAGCGATATGTTCTTTAGTGATATCAACAATAAATAATGCAGCCGGCAAACGAGAAAGATCTGCGATAGAACCAAAGTTAGTTTCTAATTTTGCACGCTCACGAGAGAATTGTAAACGCTCACGCTTTGAGATGTTTCCAAAAGTACCGTCAGTGGTCATTTTGTCAATTTGGCTCATACGACGTACCGATTTACGGATAGTAGCAAAGTTAGTTAACATTCCACCTGGCCAACGTTCTGTAACGTAAGGCATATTAATTGCTTTAATTCTTTCTGCAACGATATCTTTTGCTTGCTTTTTTGTAGCAACAAATAATATTTTACGTCCTGAACGAACAATTTGTTTTAAAGCTTCTGCAGCTTCATCGATCTTTACGATGGTTTTGTTTAAGTCAATAATATGAATGCCATTTTTTTCGGCATAGATATAAGGAGCCATTGCTGGATTCCATTTGCTTTTAAGGTGACCAAAGTGTGCACCTGTTTCAAGTAATTCGTTAAATGTTGTTCTTGCTGACATTTGTATATTCTCTTCTTTTTTAAATCGATTAACGTTTGCTGAATTGGAAGCGTGCACGGGCTTTTTTCTGACCGAATTTCTTACGCTCAACCATACGTGGGTCGCGGGTAATTAAACCTGCAGCGCGTAAGTCTTTTTTAAGATCTGCATTCATTTCAACTAATGCTTTTGCAATAGCTAAACGAATTGCTTGTGCTTGTCCTGTAATACCACCACCGGCAACATTAACTTTTACATCATAATCATTTAAAGCGTTTGACACTTTTAAAGATTGAGTTACATAATAGTGTAATGTTGGAGTTTTAAAATATTCTTTATATTCTCTTCCGTTTACTTCGATGTTACCGCTTCCTTTTGTTACGTAAGCGCGAGCTACTGAAGTTTTTCTGCGACCAGATGTGTTGATTACTTCCATTTACTTTATAATTACTTAATTTTACTTAGATCAATTTTTTTAGGTTGTTGTGCATCATGACCATGGTTAGTACCGGCAAAAATACGGATATTCGTATTTAACTGACGGCCTAATGGACCTTTTGGCAACATACCGTGAATAGCATGAGCAAGGATCTCTTCAGGTTTTTTAGCTAACAATTCTTTTGGAGTAGTAAAACGTTGTCCACCTTGGTAACCAGTGTAACGAACGTATTCCTTATCTGTTAATTTTTTGCCGGTAAAGCGAACTTTCTCAGCATTAATGATAATTACATTACTTCCTGCATCTGCATGCGGGGTATAGCTTGCTTTGTGTTTTCCACGTAATAACATGGCTACTTTTGAAGCTAATCTTCCAACTACTTCATTTTCAGCGTCAACCAATAACCATTCCTTCTCTGCAGAGGTTTTATTGGCAAATTTTGTTTTATAACTTAATGCGTCCACTTTATGATTTTTTTAGTCTTTTCCTTAAATAAGGGGTGCAAATGTATGAAGTTTTTTTGATAGAACAAACTTTTTTCAAAAAAATAGGGATTATTTATGCCCCAAAATCGCTTTATTTGGCCACTTGGGCGAAAATAGCATTTTAAAGACTTAAAATTACTCAAAATAATGTGCATTTTAAAGCCTTTTTCATCTAAAATTAATTGATACTTTTAGCTGGTGCTAAAATACCTGAAAATATTGCTTCTTTGCTTTCCAGCGGTTTATTTTGGGCAAAATGCAACATATGACTCCCTTAAGATAGCTCTAAAAAAGGCAAAACACGATACTACCAGGTGCAATATCTTAAACGCGATGATAGAGGCCGAAAGCGATGGCAACGTTTGGATGTCCTATAATCTTGAAATGGAAAAGCTGGCCAATAAAAATTTAGAAATAACCGGTTCAAACGATCCTTTACATAAAGTTTATTTAAAATACCTGGCAGCCGCGTATAACAATACCGCTTTTTTTGCTGATGAAACCGGCGACGATGCCAAAGGGCTTGAATACAACAACAAAAGTTTAAAAATACAGCAACAGATCGGAAACAGATCGGGTATTGGCAATTCGTTAAACAATATTGGTGGTATTTATTATAAACAGGGCAACATCGCAAAAGCATTAGACTATTTTATACAGAGTTTAAAAATATCAGAAAGTATAAATGACCACTACTCCACCTCCAGGCTCTTGAATAACCTTGGCGGCATCTACTATCAACAAAAGGAATTTTCTAAAGCTTTTGAATGCTACAAAAAATGTGTGCTTATTAATAAGCTTACCAACGACGTATTGGGAATGGCCTACGCACAAAATAACATTGGCAATTTATATTACGAAACCAATGACATAAATAAAGCGCTTGAGAGTTTTGAAAAAAGTCTGGAGTTGCGCGAAAGCATGAATGATAAGCGGGGTATTGCCGAATCTCTGAACAATATTGGCCGTATGTATTTCTTCCAAAAGAAAGAGGACGAAGCTTTAAACTATTATAACAAAAGTTTAAAGATCCATGAAGAGATCGATGATAAGACCGGTATCTCTTATACATATAATAACATTGCAGAAATATACCTAAAACGAAAAAATTACGATAAGGCTTTAGCGTATTGCTTAACCTCAATGAAAATTTGTAAAGATCTTGGTTATCCCGAAAATATTAAGTTTGTGGCTTACCAGCTAAATGAAGTTTATAAAGCCAAAGGTGATTATAAAAATGCGCTGGAAACTTATGAGCTGTATATTTTAATGAACGATAGTATACTAAATAACGAAAACCGCAAAGCTTCCATTCGTACACAACTAAAATACGAATACGAAAAAAAGGCCGCTGCCGATAGCGTTAAAGTAGGTGAAGAAAAAAAACTGACAACGCTAAAATTAAAGCAGGAAGAGAACCAGCGTTACTTTTTATATGGTGGCCTGGGATTAACACTTGTATTTAGTGGCTTTATGTTTAACCGTTTTCGCATCATAAAAAAACAAAAGCAAATTATTGAAGATCAAAAAACAATTGTAGAACGTCAAAAAATTTTGGTTGAAGAAAAACAAAAAGAAGTAATGGACAGTATCCATTATGCTAAACGCATACAGCAAAGTTTGTTGCCAACAGAAAAATATATTGAGCGCATTTTAACTGAAAAATAAATTGAAAAAACAGTTTACATATTCTTTTTTTGTCGGTCTTTTACTTTTGGTAATTTGTAATTTTTCATATTCACAAACCCCTTTGCTCGATTCTTTAAAAAACACTTTAAGTGCCGCTAAACACGATAGCACAAGGTGCAGTATACTTACTGTTTTAATAGAGGCCGAGGGAGATGATAATGTTTGGCCAAAATATAATCAGCGACTCTTAAACATCGCAGAAACAAACCTCAAAACCAAGGAAGTATTAAATGACAAAAAATTAGAATCCTTATTTTTAAAGCACAAAGCCGATGCTATAAATAATATTGGTTACTTATATGGCCTTAAAGGAGATTCAGAAAAAGCACTAGTTAATTATAATGTAAGTTTAAATATCCGCAAACAAATAAACGACAGGAACGGCATCGCCAATTCTCTGAGCAATATAGGTGTGATATATTTTAACCAGGGAAAGACCAAGGAGGTTTTAACTACTTATGAAAAAGGATTAGAAATACAAAACCAAATTGGTGATAAAAAAGGCATGGGTATTACGCTTAATAATATTGGTCATCTATACATGAACAAGGGTGACATTGCAAATGCACTGATCTATTATCGCCAAAATTTAAAATTGCAGGAAGAAATAGGTAATAAAGACGGGCAAGCTCTTGCCTATAACAATATCGGCCAGATATTTCAGGCACAAGGTGATACTCAAAAAGCCCTTGAAATGAATTTAACAAGTTTAAAGCTGAGAAAAGAAAGTAATAACAAACATGGCATGGCGGAATCGCTTATTAACCTCGCTTTAATATATTACAAGGCTGGTAATATCAAAAAAGCCCTCGCATATAACTTTGAGGCTTTGCAATTGCAAAGCGATATTGAAAATAAAGGCGGCATGGCTTATGCACTCGCAAATATTGCCACAATTTACGTTAACACTCAAAAATTTGATTCTGCTGAAAAGTACACGAATGCCAGCTTAAAAATTAGGCAAGAACTAAATGACGTATCCGGCCTTGCTGACAGTTACTATAATCTAGGCTTTCTATATTATAAAAAAGGACAGATACCATTAGCCGCAAGCAACGGTTTAAAAAGTTTGCAACTAGCAAAAGAACTTGGGTTTCCTGAGAACATATATCTATCGGCTGCCCTACTCTTTAAGATATATAAAGGACAAAATAAACCAAAAGAGGCGCTCGATATGTTTGAGCTTTATGTAAAAATGCATGACAGCGTTAGTAACAGAGAGACAAGAAAAGCGGCTATAAAAAGCGAACTAAAATACGAATACGAAAAAAAAGCTGCCGCCGACAGTGTTAAAGTGGCTGAAGAAAAAAAAATAACAGCCATACGATTTAAACAAGAAGAGAATCAGCGCTACATTTTGTATGGAGGTTTGTTGCTAACCCTGGTATTTGGTGGCGTAATGTTTAACCGCTTCCGTATAACAAAAAAACAAAAGCACATCATCGAGGATCAAAAAATTTTGGTAGAAAAACAAAAACAGGTTGTAGAAGAAAAACAAAAAGAGATCATGGACAGTATACACTATGCCAAACGCATACAGCAAAGTCTATTGCCCACAGAAAAATTTATTAATAGGGTTTTAAATAATCAATGGCGCTAAACAAAAAATATATTCTAATAGTATTGATCTTTACAATAACTGCATCGTTATTTGCACAAGACAATACCGTTGATTCGCTCAGAACTGCGCTTAAAATAGCAAAACACGATACTGAAAAATGTAATCTATTAAATCAATTGATAGATGTTACGCCAGACGGCGAATGGGAGAACTACAATGAGCAACTACTTCAGATATCAAACAAAAGGTTAAATTCCAAAACAGCCGGTGATTTGGAAAAAAAATATATTAGTTACAAAACAATTGCTATAAATAATAAAGGATTTTCGGCTATTCAAAGCGGAAAGCCAGACCTGGCGCTCAAATATTTCAACGAAAATTTAATTTTACTGACGTCAACCGGTGATAAAACTACCCTGGCAGACACGTACAATAATATTGCCGCCATCTACTATAATCTAGGCAATGTTGTTGTTGCAATAGACTACTATCAAAAAAGTTTAAAAATTTTCGAAGAGTTAAATGACAAAAAACGCATCGGATACTCACTTAATAATCTGGGTATTCTTTACTACAATCAAGGTGACACAGCAAAAGCACTGGACTATTATGAAAAAGGCCTTAAAGCAAAATTACTTATAAAGGATAAGCAAGGTATTGCCTACTCTTTAAATACTATTGCTCAAATATATTTCTTTAAAAAAAATTACGACAAAGCTTTAAACTATTATTACAAGAGCTTAAAATTATTTGAGGAGGTAAAAGATAAGCGTGGCGTAGCACTGACTATAAATTTTATTGGTGGTGTTTACGAACAACAAAATAATATTACGGAGGCGTTAATATTATTTAAAAAGGGATTAGAAACGCAACTTCTAATAAATGATAAAGCCAGCATAACCAACTCAAAAAACTGTATTGCGCGCACGTATATTAAACAAAAAAAATATTCAGACGCATTACTGTATGCAGAGGATGCTTTAAAAATTAGTAAAGAAATGGGCTACCCAAAAGAAATTTTCGAGTCGGCTTTTAATTTAAAACAAATATATTTTCAGCAAAAAAAGTATGCACAAAGTCTACAAATGTTCGAACTCTATATTCAGATGAAGGACAGCATTTCGAATGCAGAAACACGAAAGGCGTCAATAAAAAGCCAATTAAAATATGATTACGAAAAAAAGGCAGCAGCTGATAGCGTTAAGGTTGCAGAAGAGAAAAAATTAAGCGCTCTTCAATTCAAGGAAGAAGAGAATAGGCGCTACTTTTTATATGCCGGTCTATTATTGACAGTAGTTTTTGGTATTTTTATGTTCAGCCGTTTTCGCATAACTAAAAAACAAAAAAACATTATTGAACAACAAAAAACAGTAGTTGAAAAACAGAAAAAATTGGTGGAAGAAAAACAAAAAGAAGTAATGGACAGCATTCGCTACGCCAAGCGGATACAACAGAGTTTGCTTCCAACAGAGAAGTTTATGGACAGGATTTTAAAAAACAAAATATGAAAGAACTAAAATCGTACTTCATACTTTTGATCTGCTTTGCTTGTACTGAATTACCTGGTCAAGATAGATTGCTAGATTCGCTTAAACATGAACTCAGTCTTGCCAACAACGATTCAGCCAAATGCGCCATACTATTAAGACTCGCAGAAACAATACCTGATGATAATTTGTGGCCAACATACAATGAACAGGTCTACCAGATATCAAAAAATAAAATAAAAGCCGGTAACGATAGATCCCTATTCTATCACAAACAATTAATTGCGGCTACAAATAACAAAGGCTATTTATTTAACCTAACTGGACAAATAGATTCCTCAATAGTCTACTTTAGTGAATGCCTTGATCTTTCTAAAAAAATTAACGATAAAAGCAGTTACGCCGAATCATTATATAACATCGGTAAAGCTTATAACTCGAAAGGAAATGTATCAAAAGCATTAGAGCTTCATGCCAGCAGTTTAGCAATTGCGGAAAAAGAGAATTTAAGCGAATTAACAGCCCGGGTTTTAGTAAGTATCGGACTAACACACCATAAGCAAAAGGACCTAACTAAAGCGTTAGAGTATTACGAAAGAGCTTATAAAATACAATTAAAAATTAAAGATAAACGTGGTAGTGGTTATTCGTTAACAAATATGGCCGGGGTTTATCTAGACAGAAAAGATTATACGAACGCGCTAAAGTATTTTACTGAAAGTAAAAAATTGCTTGAAGAAATAAACGATCACATCGGTTACTTAATGGCATTAAGAAACATTTCAAAAATCTATCTCATAAATAAAGATTACGATAATGCTATTGAGAATTGCACTAAAATAATTAACGACAAGCAAGCAAAAATTTATAAACCGATTTTGTCAACAGCGCATGACATGTTATGTGCCATTTACCTTAAAATGAATGATCTTGACAAGGCGCTAAAACATAGCCTATACGCCATGAAAATTGCCAAAGAAATACAAAACCCCGAACTAATAAGAAATTGCGCGCTTTCGCTCGCACAAACATACCGGAAAACGAAAAATTTTAAATCATCTTTAGAGAATTATGAACTCCACATACAAATGAGAGACAGTATCTATAGTCAGGAAACCCGCAAAGCCTCCATCAAATCCCAACTGAAATACGAGTATGATAAAAAAGCAGCTGCAGATAGCGTTAAAGTTGCAGAAGAAAAAAAACTAACAGCTATAAAATTCAAACAGGAAAAAGATCAACGCAATTTTTTATACGCTGGTCTTTTGTTAACTTTTGTTTTCGGAGGCATTATGTTTAACCGCTTTAGAATAACCCGTAAACAAAAAAATATTATTGAAGAACAAAAAGCAATTGTTGAAGCGCAAAAAAATCTTGTAGAAGAAAAACAAAAAGAAGTGCTGGATAGCATAAGATATGCGAAACGTATACAACAAAGTTTGCTGCCAACAGATAAATACATATCAAAAGCCCTACCAAAACACAACAGTGAATTTAAAAAGGATTAACATAGCGTTTATTTTATTTCATTTTGTAGCACAATTATTTGCTCAAAAAAGAGCCGATGATTCTATTTCCAGAATGCTTTCAAGCAATATTCACGATACGCTAAAATGTAATTCTTTGATGAACTATATTGAGAGCGGACTTGAAGAAACGGTTTGGCCCATTTATAACGATAAATTAATATTACTCTCAAAACAAGCGGCACAAAAAAGTACGGGCCAACTCAAACGTACCTATTCAGAATACCTCTCGATCGCCTTAAGTAATAAAGGGTATCACTACAATAGTTTGGGAGACTTTGCAAATGCAAAAAAATATTATGGTTTTGCTCTGGAAATTCAAAAGAACTACAAACTTATTAGTGGCATTGGCTCTAGTTACATTAACCTCGGCTTTGCTTCGAAAGCAGAAGGAAATGTACCCCTTGCGCTCGAGTATTATCATTCTGCTCTAAAAATAGCCATTGAACAAAAAGACACCAACCAAGCCGCTACTGTATACAACAATATGGCCTATATTTTTAATACCGAAGGCGAATTCTTGCAGGCACTGACCTATTACGAGCGCGCATTAATACTGCATACAAAAAAAAGAAATTTGAGCTCTTTAGCAACCGCTTTAAATAACATTTCAAATATTTATTCAAAAAGAGGCGATGTGTATTGCAAAGGCACAAAAGAAGAGTGTCTGGCGAGTGGCCGTAAAAAGGCCTTATTGTTCTTAGAAAGAGCAATAGTAATAGAAGATTCCTTAAAAAATAAAGTTGACTTAGCCGGATCTTTAAATGTATTAGCTGGGTTTTATGACGAGTTTGGAGACCCAAGATGCTTGGACAAAAAAGATTGTATTCGAGCCACCCGCGAAAAATCTTTAAACCTTTATAAAAGAGCACTTGCACTTAGAATCGAAACCAATCACACAACCGGTATCATTTTATCTTACCATTCTCTCGCAAAACATATGCTTTTAATCAATAATTTAAAAGAGGCGCAGGTATATGGCGAAAAGTGTTTTGATTTAGCGAAAAAAATTGGCACACCCGAATTTATAAGCGATGCAGCAAAAATATTATCAGAGATCTATAAGAAACAAAATAAATACGAGGAAGCATTAACGATGTATGAACTCTTTATACAAAAAGCAGACAGTCTTAACAATAGCGCGTCTAAAAAGGCTACTATAAAAAAAGGCTTTCAAATTGAATACGAAAAAAAAGCAGCCGCGGATAGTATAAAAGTAGTCGAAGATAAAAAAGTAACTGATATTCAATTAAAACAAGAAACTAACCAACGTTATTTTTTATACGGAAGCTTAGGACTAACCATACTATTTGCCGCTTTTATGGTCAATCGTTTTAGAGTAACCAGCAAACAAAAAAAATTGATCGAATTACAAAAAAAACTGGTTGAAGATCAAAAAAATATGGTAGATATAAAACAAAAAGAGATCATGGATTCTATCCGTTACGCTAAGCGAATCCAAACAAGTTTGTTGCCATCAGAAAAATATCTAACAAAGCATATAAAAGGTAAAGCTTAATCGCCAAAAATAAACTGAGCATTTTTAGTAGTTATACTTTCTACTTCGCTCATAGAAACATTTTTCAGTTCGGCTAACTTTTTAGCAACTTCTAATAAATAAGAAGGCTCGTTGCGCTTACCTCTAAAAGGCACAGGCGCCAGGTAAGGTGCATCGGTCTCCAACACCAAGTGTTCGAGATCTACATTTTCTATTGCTTTGTCAAGGCCCGAATTTTTAAAAGTAAGCACTCCCCCAATTCCTAATTTAAAATTACCGAGCGCTAAAATTTTTTGAGCCTGCTCGGCATTTCCCGAAAAACAATGGAAGATGGCCTTTGGTAATTTATTGAAGGAAATAAGTATTTCAAATATCTCATCAAAGGCCTCGCGGCAATGAATAACAATAGGATAATTATAGAGTAGCGCCCATTCAATTTGAGTTTTAAAAGCATGTTGTTGTTCTTTCAAAAAGGTTTTATCCCAGTAAAGATCAATGCCTATTTCGCCAACGGCTTTGTATTTCCTTTTTTCGAGCCAGCTTTTTACAATTGCAAGTTCAGTATCAACAGTGGCCTTTACACTGCAAGGGTGCAGCCCCATCATTGCAAAACAATTTTCAGGAAAGTCTACTTCCATTTGATGCATTACATCAATAGAAGTAGAATCTATATTAGGCAAATAAAATTTTTGGATCCCATTGCTTATAGCCTTTTGAATTAACGTTTTTCTGTCTGCATTAAATTCTTCGGCATAAAGATGAGTGTGAGTATCAATGATCATATTTAATTCAACGAATCCAGCGCTACTTTAACCACATTATTCAATTCGGTTTTTCCGGCACCACTTTGGCTCATTACGCGCAATCCGCATAAAGTATTGTAAAGAAATTGTCCGTAAACTTTTGCAGGCTTATTAAGCTTTACCACTTTCTTTTGTTCTGCATCACTTATCCATGACGAAAATAAATTTTGCACTTCGTCTTTATTGTTGCATATCACCTGCGATGTTTTAAAACATTGCTTGCTCATTTCAGCCGCAGCATTAACAAGTAAACAACCATTATCATCAGGGTTCTCAACCAAATGGTTAACTACACCCTTAAACATGGTCTCTAACTTTTGAAGTCCGTTAAGGTCTTTTTCATCCAGACTCTGAAATTTCTTATCATTCGATTCCTTATAAAATTCCAATGACTGTAAATATAAATTGTGTTTATCCTTAAAAGAATCATACAGACTGCTTCTGCTAAGTCCGGTGGCGGTTAAAATTTCGTCAATAGACGTACCATTATAACCTTTTTCGTGAAAGACATTAGATGCTGCTTCGAGCACTTTGTCTCTGTTAAATTGTTTGTATTTTGGCATAGGGCTAAATTTTGACTGTAAAATTAAAACATCGGAATGAATATTCCAAATTATTTAGAACGCTTGTTCCGTTTAAATTTTTATCCCAATTATGAGCACATCATCCGTCTGCTCAAAACTCCCTTTCCACTCATTAAATGCGGTCTCCAGACTATTTCTCTGTTCATTGGCGGAAAGATCTATGATTGAAATTAACATTTGTTTTAACTTCTTTGTCATTACTTTTTTGCCTCCGGAAGGGCCTCCGAATTGATCGGCATAGCCATCAGTAAAAATGTATAAACTGTCATTTTTTAGTAATGAGATCTTATGTGTATTAAATTCATAATCGTTTGGCGTAAAACCGGCAATGGCAGTTTTGTTTGCCTTATACTCAATTATTTCTTTATCTCTTATCAAAAATAATGGTCTGTTTGCTCCTGAATACTCAACAAAAGAATTAAACGCGTCAAATTTTAAGATCGCTATATCCATACCGTCTTTTTGTATAGACGCATCGGAGTGCTGTTTTAAAACATTTTTAATTTGAATATTTAAATACGAAAGTATTTTATTTGGTTCAGTAATCTTCTTTTCAAAAATAGCCTGGATAATTTTATCCATTCCTATAATACTCATTAAAGCTCCCGGTACGCCATGCCCGGTGCAATCTGCAGCAAGGCAATAAAAACTATCTTCAACTTTAGCGAACCAATAAAAATCACCGCTTATTACATCTTTTGGTTTATACAACACAAAACTTTCTTTAAATTGATCATGAAGTTCTTTCATCTCCGGCAAAATAGCCAGTTGAATTCCTTTTGCATATTGTATACTATGATCTATCTCTTGCTTTTTTTCCTTGATTATATTATTTTGTTCCTGTAGTTGAATATTGGTTTGCTGCCTTAATTTATTTTGACGAAAAAGCAGGAAGGCAACAAAAATAACAACTAACCCAATGCCCGTTAAAGCAAAAATAAAATAACTCTTCCTTTTATTTTTCAGCTCTTGTATCTCGTTAGCCTGACTAAGTTGAGAGACCTTTAACTCCGATTTTTCAAGTGAATAATTGTTCTCTAAATTGGCTACGGAAGTAGCATATGATTTTTTATCCAATTCTTTTTTTGTTTCAATATATTCCTTAAATACGTCAAAACCCTCTTTATATTTACCTTGCTTATAATATAAGTTCGAAAGCATTTGTAGCACGTCCGATTCAAGATCCTTTATGTGATTTTTCTTGCTATAGGCTCTGGCAAAATTTAAATTATTTATATCTTCATCACTTTTTCTAAATTCACCGTTACATTGAGCGATCTTACCCATGATAAAAACCATATTAAAAGAATCTGCTCTTATTTTGTAACCATCAGCAGCGCTTAAATAATAAAACCGCGCCGATTTGTAATCATTTGCGATATAAAAGAGGTCTCCGAGGGTCACGTAAAATGGCGGTAAGGGGCCGTAAACTTTATTTTTTTTAGAAAGCTCGATACCTTTTTGTGTATACCGAACTGTAGAATCAAAATATTTTTTTTCCCTTTGTGCACTGTATCGGTCATAATAATAATTTCCCAGGGCGTTATAAGCACGCAAAGTTCCGCCAAGATCATTTGACTTTTGACTTATTTGAAGCGATCTGTATAAGTAACCATCTTCTTTATAATTATGTTGAAGAATACAGGCAACCCATCCTAAATTGTATAGCGATAGGGCTACACCTTTTTGATCTTTAATTGAATCACTTACGCGATAAGCTTTATAATAATACTGAAACGCCTTTTCATAGTTAGTTCTGTTCCACTGTTGATCCGCTATCGCATTTAACGCGTTAATCTGTCCCCTGGAGTATTTTAGTTTTACCGAAAGGCTGTAAGCCTCTTGCAGCACTCTAATAGAAGCTTCGTTTTCAGATAGTGGGTAAAGGCGCCCAAGTACAAATAGTTTTTTTACTTTAATTGTATCAGGTTTAGCTACTGCAATTTCTTTTTTTAGTTTCTCGATTTCTTTATTTTCTTGTGAAAAAGAGAAAAGAAAACAAAAAATTAAGAAAAGACTTACTATATATTTAAAATTGAACATTTTTTTGATATCGCGCTTATTTCATTGTCAATCGTATCTTCGTGATAATTTTTTTTGTGTACAGCGGGAAATCCCCTTGCATCATCCAGTTGTAATAGGATGGCTCTTTGGTAAAGACTTCTGTAACCGGTTTATCTTTATGTTTTCCAAAAGCAAACACTTCAACACCTTTATCGTTAAAAACAATTCTACCGGCAAGATCTGCAAACTTTGACTTTGCTGTAGTTAACTCGCTTAATTTTGGGATATCATTCACAACCGGAATAGTTTTATTTCCTTTTGCATCGGTTACTTCTACTCCTTCGTATCGTTGCACTTGCGCTTTAAAGATCTCGAAGGTAGCCAACACATCCGCTTCTGCACTATGCGCATTCTCTAACGGCTTGTTACAATAAAATTTATAAGCTGCGCTTAAGTTACGCGGCTCCATAAAATGGAAAATGTTTTGTACATCCACTAACTTTCTCCCCTCAAGATCAAAATCTACTTCAGCACGCAAAAATTCTTCTGCTAATAATGGGATATCATATTTGTTAGAATTGTAGCCCGCAAAATCGCCCTTACCAATAAAACGCAACAACTCAGGAGCCGCTTGTTTAAAGGTTTGACAGTCTGCCACATCTTTATCATAAATACCATGGATCTGCGATACAAGATCAGGTATGGGCATTTCGGGGTTTATTCGTTGTGTTTTGGTTTCAGTACTGTTATCAATATTTAATTTTAAAAGCGAGATCTCAACTATCCTGTCTGAACCAATACTAAGGCCCGTTGCTTCGAGGTCAAGAAAAATAAGGGGTTTGTTTAGTTTGATATTCATAAAAAGTCTTTAGATTTTAGTCGTTAGTTGTAAGTTTTTAAATTTTCCATTACATCATCTATCTTTTTTGTGTTACCAATAAATGTGTTTAGTTTATTCATCACCGCATCTAATAAAGAATCGGGACAAGATGCACCGCTGGTGATGACGATCTTTAATGGTGTTTTAGTTGGTAAGAAATTAGTTGTTTTTACCTTTTTTTTATTCGGATAATCGTAATGATGAATGGTTGTTGCATTCTCTATTTCTTTTTCTGATGAAATAAAATAAGTTGGAAATTTACGCTCACATAATTCTACTAAATGAGAAGTGTTGCTGCTGTTATATCCGCCTACAACTATTGCAAGATCGGCATCTGTATCTAAGAGACCATAAGTAGCATCCTGATTCTCGTTAGTAGCATAACACAATGTATCGTGTGTTTCCGAAAAATGAGCTTTAATTTCCTGCTCACCAAACTTTTTCACTAAAACAGTTTTAAAGTATTCTGCTATTTCTGCAGTTTCAGTAGCAAGCATAGTTGTTTGATTAATAACACCTATTTTTTTAAAATGTTCGTTAACGCTAAATCCTTCAGTAAATTTTCCTTTAAACTCTTCTTCAAATTGTTCCTGGCTCTTATTTCCTAAAATATATTCAGCCAAACGTTTCGACTCTTCCATATCGCGCACCACAACAACTGCCTTACTATCTATAGCACTGCGCGAAAAAGTAGAACGCGTTTCTTCGTGATTATATTTTCCGTGTATAATAATAGTATGTTCTGTTTTACCAATTTGCTCCGATTTTTTCCAAACACGTTCTACAAAAGGACAGGTGGTATCGTACGCTTCGGTCTTAATTCCTTTTTCCTCTAATAACTTAAGCAAGGGCAAAGGTGCGCCAAATGCCGGTATCATCACAATATCGTTTGCAGTAACCGCATCAAAGGGAATTAATTGTTCACCCAACGTATCCTGTAAAAAAAGTACACCTCTTTCGGTAAGATCTTTATTCACGGCCGGGTTATGGATCATCTCGCTTAATAAATATATTTTCTTTCCCGGATTTTCATCCAAGGCCTTAAAAGCAATTTCAATAGCATTCTCAACGCCAAAACAAAATCCAAAATGCCTGGCGATATAATATTTTACAGGGCCAAAATCCAGCACTGTAGGACTGTTATCCTTTTTACGCGGATCCTGCACCTTACGGTATAGCTTTACTTTTGATATGATGGGGCTCCTGTAAAATTCAGGAACATTAAAGGTCTTCATTTAAAAATTATTTTTTCGTAAAAATAAGAGGCTTTGAACTCAGCTTAAAATCAGTTCCGTTTTCAGAAGTCTCTATTTCTGTCAAAGTTAAGATATTATTAGCTAATGTCCACTTGTAAGACATCAGTGTTTCGTCATTTTTAATACTAATTGCATCAAACTCGTAATCACCGTCAAGCCCCTCGTAGCCAAGGCCTTCAACAAAATATTCAGTATTGAGGTCAAAGCCCGTAAAAGAACCATCTGTCTTAAATTCGATCTGCTCCCCTTTTTCACCAATGTATTTACCTACGATCGTATTAATACCTAATAGGTACTCATATTGATCCAATTCTGATCTTTTGGACACTTCACCCGTCAATTTCTTTAAAGTAATGTTCAGTGTATCTTTATCAAGACCTATTGTTTTTAATAACGCAGTACTATCATTTTTAATAGATAACCAACAGATGGTTTTCCCATTGTCTTTCATCAAAAGCATGTTGTTTTCTAAAGAAAAGGTCACGGGAATATTGTCCTGGCTTGTAAACCCCTCATTACGTTGGATCAGACCTTCCTCGTTCAAATAAAAATATTGATAAGTACCTTTTAAATTATCTTTTACTTTTTGAGTTGTTCTTACTTTTTCGTAAAAAGACGGGTTGTACCAAAAGCCTTTCATTATACTTACTCCTTTTTCTTTGCTTTCAATAACCATAAGGTCATTGGCAACTGCAGTTGAATCGTTTGCAATAGCTTCTTGATCTTCCGGCTTTGAGTCTGAGCAAGAACTTAAAACAAATAAACCGGCAACTAAAAAAATAAACTTCTTCATGTTTAAAAATACAATTTTTTATTTTTTGTTTCTTGGATGAAAACTTAAGATATTATCTCTTAAAAATTGTCTGTCCAAATGGGTATAAATTTCTGTTGTGGTTATACTTTCGTGTCCCAGCATTTCCTGCACCGCCCTAAGATCGGCACCACCTTCCACTAAATGGGTAGCAAAAGAATGTCTGAAACTATGCGGACTAAGTATTTTTTTTATACCTGCCTTTTTTGCCAGGTCTTTAATAATATAAAATACCATTACACGCGTAAGCATGGCTCCCCTCCTATTCAAATACAAAATATCTTCCGAACCTTTTTTTGGTTGTATTTGTGAGCGGGTTGATGAAATATAGGTCTTTATTAGTTTAACCGCATTTTTACCAATTGGTATCAGTCTTTCTTTATTGCCTTTACCAACCACTTTAATATAATTTTCATTCAAATGCAGATCGGTAATTCTTAAACCCGTGAGCTCGCTTACCCTTAAGCCACAACTATAAAGGGTTTCAAGCATACTATAGTTCCTTTCTCCTTCGGGCGTGCTGCGATCGATACCAGCCAACATTTTATCAATTTCTTCTATCGTAAGAAATACCGGTAGTCTGCGGGGGATTTTGGGTGTTTCTAAAAGTTCGGCCGGACTTTGTTTGATATCGTTCTCTAATAACAAAAACTTATAAAACGTTTTTATCCCGGAAACAACACGGCCTTGTGTAGAAGCAGAAAAGCCCATGGTAGCGATCCACTCAATAAAATTTTGAAGTTGTTTGAATGTAAATTTGTCGGGTGTTTGTCCATCTAAAAAAAGATCAGAGTAATTCTGTAATTTTTTAAGATCATCGGCATACGCTTCAATTGAATTTTTGGAGAGTGAACGCTCTAATTGCAAGTACTGCTTAAATCGTATGTAAAAACCACTCCAGTTATTGCTCATAAAAGATCAGCAATGTGTCTTTTTTATTTAAAAAATAGATCTTATTATCTTTAAGAAAATAACAGGTTATTTTTGGGAAATTTTCTTTAAGATCAGATTCAATGCCTATTAAATGATCAGGGCAAGGCACATCGCCGGGCGTTACCTTAGTAAATTTAAATTTTGTTTTTTTTGCGCTGTATTTAAGATCAATAAAATTACATTTTGTAAAACATTTTGCCATTTTGCTTTTGGTGTAAAACACAAGACTGGCCTTATCTTTAACAGCCACATTTTTTTGACCGCCAATATAAGTAGCACCAAGGTTGTAAGACACCTCATTCTTAAGTTTAATAGTTTGTGAAGAAGCAGAAAAGGAAAAAAACAGGAGGGCGATCACGAAAGAAAAACCGAGATCATTTTTTATGGATATAATAAATAAGTTTATTAATTTCATACCATGAAGATAGCAATTATTAACGGACCAAATTTAAATTTATTAGGAAAAAGAGAGCCGGAAGTGTATGGCAATTTAAATTTTGATGAGTTTTTAAAAGACCTGCAAAGCCACTATCCAAAGGTGGAGATCGTTTATTTTCAAAGTAATGTGGAGGGAGAATTAATTAATAAACTACACGAACTTGGTTTTACATTTGACGGTATTATATTAAATGCCGGTGCTTATACGCATACTTCAGTTGCACTGGCCGATGCTGTTGCAGCAATAAAGACGCCTGTACTGGAAGTGCACATCTCTAATATTTTCGCACGCGAAGATTTTAGGCATGTATCTTATTTAGGAGCAAAATGTGTGGGCAGCGTTAGTGGCCTGGGTTTAAAAGGTTATAAACTAGCGTTGAATTATTTTTTGAAGAATTGACAGTCAAAAATAAACCACATAGACACATAGGTTTTTAGTCTTAAGTATTTATAAGTTTTATTTTACAACAAGGAAACATAGATTTTCTTCGCTTCGTGAAGAAAACTTTGTGCAACTATTGAATAGGCGGTTTGTTTATCTCTTTTCTATGTGCCTATGTGGTTAAAAACCTTCCGCGTCAATTAAGCACATCCAAACTCCCCAATCCCTCTCTCAACACAACAATTTCATCACCACTGCAATCAATAACCGTTGAAGGATAGATATTTCCAAAACCGCCATCCACAACTATATCCACTTTGTCTTGGTACTCGTTATGGATCACTTCGGGATCTGAAAAATATTCGAGTATTTCATCACTGGTATCATGCAAACTGGTTGAAATGATTGGATTGCCTAATTGCTCTACAATTTCTTTGCAGATCGCATTATCGGGCACTCTTATGCCAATAGTATCTTTATTTTGTTTTAAAAGTTTAGGTACATTTTTATTGGACTCCAAAATAAAAGTATAAGGCCCGGGCAATGCCTTTTTCATGATCCTAAAAATATGGTTGGGAATTGGCTTTGTAAATTCAGACAAATGACTAAGATCCGAACACACAAAAGAGAAATTAGATTTCTCGGGTTTAATGCCTTTTAATTTACAGATCCTTTCTACTGCTTTTTGTTGTGTAATGTCGCAACCCAATGCGTAAACAGAATCGGTTGGATAAATAATGATACCGCCATTCTTTAAACAAGTTACAATTTGCGAGATCGTAGTTGCCGGGATATTCTTATCGTTGATTCTTAGTAACATGGTACAAAGTTATTAAAAACGCAGGAGTAAAATTTTAAAAATAAGCCGCAAAAACCGAAGCCAACATTTCCCTCCTCCGTCACTTCGTGACACCTCCTCAAGAGGAGGATACTGTGTGTCTAAAATAAAGCGAAAGCAAACAAAATATCTCCCTTTGGAGGGAGTGCCCGGAGGGCGAGGGAGGGAAACGAAGAAGTTTATTCTAATGTTTGTCAAAACCCAAAAAAGGTTAATATATCCTTATTAACAAGTCATTAACGCCATTAATTGTGACCTTTTTCAATCTTTGTATTATACCCCAAAACCCGGACATGAAAAAAAGGTTATCCCTACTTTTTTTCTTATTTATTTTTTCTTTTACCAAAGCCCAAAACATAAGGCTTTGGGGAAACATCAATGATACAACTTCTAAGAACGCTTTACCCAATGCGCTTTTAATGGCTGTAAAGTTCAAAGATTCAACGCTGGTAAATTTTACCCGCACCACTAAGGAAGGTCTTTTTAAACCTATTAAAGTTCCATTAGATACATACATTGTTATTATCTCTCATCCTAATTTTAGCGACAAAACTTATTTGTTAGTTCCTAATAAAACAGATACCGTTTTTAATTTTAAAAACGTGGTGCTACCTCCGCGCTCGGTTGTATTAAATGAAGTAGAAATTTTTGCTTACAAAGAAAAAAGCTATTACAAAGGCGATACATTGATATTTACAGCCGATTCGTTTAAAACGCAAGCTAACGCTACCGTTGAAGACCTTTTAAAAAAATTACCCGGGGTTAAAGTAGATGTAAACGGAAAAATTACCATTCAGGGCAAACAGGTGGATCAGGTGTTGGTGGATGGCGACGAATTTTTTGGCAGCGACCCAACCATTGCCACTCGTAACTTAAACGCCAATACGGTTGACAATGTTCAGGTGTATGAAAAGAAAAGTGAAGACCCCGATGCGCAGCAAGAAACTGTTAAGGTGGTAAACCTTAAATTAAAAGATGATTCAAAAAAAGGTTATTTCGGAAAAATTACGGGAGCAAGTGACTTTAATAAATTTTATGAAAATGATGTGTTGATCAATAAATTTAAAAAGCAACAAAAAATGTCTTTATTTGGCCTGTTTACCAATACACCCAAACAAGCATTTGGATGGGAGGATGAGAATAAATTTGGATTGAGTAATGAAAGCCAAAACAATTATGATCCCGAAACCAATTCCTGGACCTCAAACAGCAATGGCACCGGTGTGCCTCAAACATTAAAATCGGGCTTTTATTTTAATGATAAGTATGGAAAAAATACAAAAATAAATACCGATTACACCTTTAATCAAAACCAACTTACGAGTGGCAGCGAAACCAACACCCAATTTTTTTTACAGGATACCAGTTACTCTAATCAACAAATACGCAGTAACAACTCTAAAAACCAAATTCATAAATTTAATTTTAGATTAACCCAAAAGTTGGATTCATTAACCGAGCTAACCGTGAAACCAAAATTGTATTACACCGTTGGCGATAATACAAATTCGCAAACCGATAAATTCATTAGTCAAAACAACGAATTAACGCGCCAAACAACAATCGTCAACTCCAACCATTCTGAAACAACCGATGCAAATATTCTATTTAAACTAAATAGAAATTTCATGAAAAAGGATAGAAATATCACCATTAACTATCAACCCTTTTATTACGATTCAAGATCAAACGCCAACCTAAATACAAATTTTAATTATTATCAAAACCAATTACCCGATTCTACCTTACTTCAAAAACGAACGCAAACGAATCATAAAGAAGAACACGCTGCCTCTATTGTATATACAGAACCGCTTACAAAAAAATTTAAAACCGAAATAACTTATAGCTATAACTATAACAAAAACAATAATAACAGAACTACTCTGGACTTTAACGGACAAGGTTATGATAACATTAACCTGACGCAAAGCAATGATTTTAAAAATTTCCGACTAACAAATAAGTTAAGTACTAAATTTGTTTACGAAGTAAAAAAATACCGAATAGGAGTTCAGGCAGCTTACAGAAGTATCTATCAGGAAAATATTAACGTCACCAAAGGTCAAAAATTAAGTCAAACCTTTACCAATATTTTACCGGCGGCTACCTTTAATTATCGCATCAGTCAAAGCTCTAATTTAAGTGTTATATATCTTTCTAATGCGCAACCACCGGATCTGCAGCAAATGCAACCTGTAGTTGATAATACCGACCCAAACCGAATTACTATTGGTAACCCAAACATAAAACCCCAGTTTAATCATAACGTAAATGTTAACTATTACACCTACAAAGGTATAAGCGACCGACATTTTTATTCAGGTGCAAATTATAACATCGTATCCAATGAAATAAACGAAACCACCACCTTTGATGACCAGGGAAAATCAATAACCACTCCTATAAATATTAATGGAAATTATTATACCAGCCTTTGGTGTGGCGGCGCAATGCCTGTTTTTAATCGTTTTTTTAAAATAAATACAAATATGAGCGCCAGCTTTAACAACAATATTTCCTATGTAAATGATCAAAAAAATATAACTCAGGTGTTTGATGTATCGCCTAACTTTGGCGTAGAAAAACAAACAGAGATCATAGACATTACATTAGTAGCAAATTACAGTTACAATGTTCCAAAACAAACAATTGCCTCTTCGCTAAAATCGTATTACACCTACGGTTTTGATGGAAACATTACCGTTAAACTGCCTAAAAAATTTAAAATAAATACCACGGGTAACTATGTAAACAATGGCAACCGAGCCGTTGGCTACAATCTTAATTATTTTATTTTAAATGCAGCTTTAAGTAAGACATTTTTAAAGAACGAAAATTTAATTGTTTCTGCCGAAGCGAATGATATTTTAAACCAAAACATTAGCAACAAACGCGAGGTTGTTACCAATAAGATCATCGATACTAAAACACAGATCATTCGTCGTTATTTTTTAGCAAGAGTTATTTTTAAATTTAATAGTGTAAAGAAAAAGGAGGACGAAGAAGATGACTATTAAAAAAATAGTACTGGTAGTGGTTTTAACCTTTACGTTTATTTCTGTAAATGCACAGATCAGCTCGGCAAAAATAACCTTTGAACGTAAAACCAATCTTTACAAAAAGCTTAAAGGCAATGTAGAAAATTGGCTTAAAGAAGAAGACAAAATAAAAATAGATTATTTTGAATTGTTTGTTACCGATACCATCTCTATCTTTAAACCACAGGAAAGCGAGTTGAAAGAAAATTTAAGCTGGGCCACGTCTAAAAATACAGTATTACAAAACTACAATTCACATACACGTTATTTAATAAAAACCATTTGGGGTGAGGAATTACATTTAACCGACAGTTTATTTAAACGCCAATGGCAAATAACCGAAAGTACCCGTAAAATTGCGGGTTACGCTTGCAGAAAAGCTATATGGCAAGCCAACGACAGCACCCGCATTTATGCCTGGTTCAGTTACGATATTATTCCATCAACAGGTCCTGAAAGTTTTAATGGTTTGCCCGGCACAATTTTAGGTTTAGCTACAGAAGACGGCGGCGTAGTTTATTTTGCAAAAAAAGTAGAAGTAATAAACCCAGTGCCGGCTACTTTTATTTTACCAAAAAAGAAAAAGATCTATACCATCCCCGAACTGAAAGCCCAAATGGAAAAACAATACGGCAAAGAAAAATGGTTTAAAGGAATGATCAATGAACAGTTTGGGATTTGGTAAAAATTTACACTACGCTCTTAAAGCTGATCTATATAAATTTTCTTATTGAATAAAAGATCATTTTCACCAACAATATTTAAATAGTAGATCCCATTTAAGTCTTTAGTATTAATTTCATTTATCCCGTCTCGATCTAAATATTTTATTTCATTTAAAATAATTCTACCCAAAGGGTCGACTAATTTTACGGTTATGTTTTGTTCGCTAAAACTCTCTGTAGTTTTTATTACTATTTTATTATTTGAATAATAACAATTTAATTTTTGCGCATTTAAATTTGAGCTGTTAAGACCAGTCGGAGACACAAAATAATACACCTTTAAAAGAGGCAGGGTATTAGTAGCTAGGCCATTTAAAATAAAAAGATCATACGGTGCGCTTGTTGAAAATGTATGTTTTGCTGAAAACGCAACGCCAAAAGATGAACTGTTTACATCTGCAGGAGTTAAAGTGTTAGCCCATAGATCTGTTGGGCCGCCATAAACTCGTGTAGCAAAATAAAAAAAATTAGCGTTCTGTGTTTTATTTGCGCCAATAATAGCATTATTTAAAGTTAGCTTTACCACACTATCCTTAAAATGGTTGGCGCCGCCAGTATACGTTCCTACCGTAAGTTCAACGCCCTGAATCAAAGCACTTGAAGGGATATTAAAACCAAAATTGCTTAATAAAGCAGTATTTGTGTATTCGCCTACGGTATCGGTTGAAACCCACATGCCGCCATTAAAAAGGCCCCAATTAGTTGAACCGCCGCATACCGAGCAATTTGTATAGCTTGATGGTACTGCGGTAGCAGTAGTTACCTGTGCAAAAGAGTCGATCACACAAATAGTGACAAAGACTGCAGTTATTATTTTTTTTATCATTTTTATTTTTTGGTTGTTCCAGCGAAAATAGTCAAATTGTTGCAAGACTATTAATTTATTTACTCTGTTGTCTCGAATTTGCAATCTGTACAGCTTTTATTTCCCCTCAAATCCCTTCATAAAATCGCTCATTAAATAAGCAATTAATTTACCGGTCTTGTTATCGGCTTTTATGTGTGAGAGTACAGGCGCACCTTCCGCAATATGAAAATAAAGAGCATTTAAATGTTTGGCGCAATTAAATGCATATTGCCTGGCTTGTATGGGCGAGATACCGCTGCTTGTTTTTGCGCTGGCAGGTACATTGGTAATAGCGTCCAAATCTAACTCCACACCACACACATCATTCTTTACAAAACCTAGACATTGTTTTAAGGCAGAGGTAAAATCAATTTCCTCGCGTACAAAAACAGATTCATAGGTATTAAAAAAAAGCTGCTCTGGGTTATTTTTAAATTGTTCTAACGCAATTTTAGAGTTGTACTGTTCGTGCATAGCAAAAACAGCGTACTTGTTGATGAACCCATTTTTAAAAGCGTAACTAAAACCATTACCGCTGTGTCTTCCTTCCAGTTGCCTAAAATCCAAATGCGGGTCGCAATTAATAACATTTATTTTTTTATTCAACGCATGAAAAGCGCCGCTGGCATTGCCGTAAGAATTGTTATGACCACCACCAATAATAATAGGTACTTTTTTAAATTCAATAATAGTTTTAATTACTTCGCTTACTTTTTCGTCTACCAAAGCCACTAACTGCCTCAGGTGAACCATATCATTTTTATCCTTCGCTTCGTACATTAAGGCTTTTTCCATCAGGTCGTCAACAAACACTTCGCCCAACACAAAAACATTTTTTGCATTTAAAAAAGCATTGCTTTGCTGCATTAAAAAACTTTCAAGGGCCGGTTTAAAAGCGCTGCTTGCTCCTGCTCTGCCGTAATTGGCGCGCACACCAATGTCTTCGGGTATACCTACAATTACAAATTTGGAGGGACTTTTTTCAAGATCAGCTTTCCAATCTTTTTTGGTAGCATCAACTACCTCGCCTACTTTTAATTCGCCACTACGTTTGCGGGTGAGTTTAAGAACGTCTTCCTGTGTATAAACTTTTACTGTTTTCATTCATACTAAACTAGTAAAAACGGAAATGCGTTGCCCCCTTAGCAACGCATTTTTGAACACAGCAGGTTGTTTAAAACCTACTTAACAAGTACTTTAATATTGGCAAAATCCCTTGGCCCATCGGGCGCTTGCACTTTTATATCCTCAAAATATACCTTGCTGCCTACTTTTAATTTTTTTAAGGCTTCCCTGGCTTCGTTAGATAGTTGATTCCCGGTGCAGTTTATTGGCGCGCTGGCGGTGCCGCCTATAACCGTACACACCGAGAATTTTTCCATCTTAAACTGTGCTATAAAATCAAAACCTGCATTATCAACTCCCAAAGTATTCATGTTCTTAGCCTCTGCTAATTTCATCTCTAAATTACCATAGGTGCTTTTGCCGGAAACCTTTAACGGAGGATTAGGAAAACGTTTCACTCTAAAGAACTGTGGTGGACCTTGCTGTTTTAATCCTGTAGCGGTTCTTGCCATAACGGTAACGATACAGGTACCAGTGCTGCTTGCTTTGGTCGTGTATTTTCCGTTACCGTTATTTGCAATACTTGCACCGCAACCACTCACATTCACCACCAGATCGGTTGGTGCTACACCTGCCGATGAAACCGTCAACGGATTATCAACCCCTATGTAAAATACATTCATTTTATCAGGACTAACCGCTGCAGCTGAATTGGCCACTACATACTCGTTCTTATATCTGAAATACTTATAAAAACCATCAGCTCCCTTTAATTTTATCCAACCATTAACTTCTTTGTGTCCTGCAGTTGATGTCGGCAAATTTATCTTTCCGGTTCCTTTTTCAATTGGTAAAACAACTGCACCTTCAGCCAGTTTACCGGTAATTGTATCAACATCGCCCAAAATAAATTGCATATTGTCTTCTTTAAAATCGCTTGACGAAGCCGTTAAAAAAACATCAGCGGTATAAGGCGAACCAGCCTGAACATAACTGCTTACAGGTATTATACGTGCCTGTAATGCATCAAATTTAAGATTTAGCTTTCCGGCGGCGGCTGCAAATGTAGTTACCATCTCCGATTCAATATTTCTAATATCGCTTTGCATTTTTGAAAGGTTGGTAATTACACCTGCCAATGGCATGTTATAAAAGTTCTTTACCTCCCAACCTATGGCTTTTCCATCTTTGTCCCTGTAGTTATCGTGCGGTGTAAAAAGCTTGATCTTATCTTTTAAAACCAAATAATCTTGTTGAGGCAAAAACGTTCCTTTTTTATCTTTCATCTCATCTATCATTTTATTTAACTCAGTAGTTAAAGTGGTGATATTATTACGGAGCTCTTTTGCAGAATATTTTGTTTCTGCAGGTTTGGTCTCATCGTCACCTATCAACAAATAAGTTGGCTTATCGTAATTGTCCAGTTTTTCTATGCGTGCTAATTTCATAGTATCAGAGCCTGGTACATTTTCGGTGTACTGTTGTACGTTTTGTTTTAGTGTAGTTATATAATCAAATGTTTTTTGTGATAATTGTGTAACTTCTTTTGCTTTTAAATAATAAGGTTTGGCTTCGTTCTTTCCTTTATCAATAGCCTCCTGAAAAGCTTCCATCATTTTTTTTGTGTTGGCTGTAAAATTTGAATTGGTAGTTTCTATACTCTCGTTAATGGTAACAAATCCCTGCAATACTTCTTTGGTAACATTTAAAGCAAGAAGACAGGTGAGTACGAGATACATCATGCCTATCATTTTCTGGCGGGGCGTTTCTTTTGCATTACTCATGGTTTTTAGTTTAGTTGGTTATAAACTATAAAGCCAAAAAATCAAAAATGGTTACAGACTTTATTTTTTTGAACAAGCTGTAACTTTTTTGAGATGTGAAGTTATTGTGGGGAAATCTGTGGATGCTTAACCACGGAGAGCGCAAAGTTTACCACAGAGGACACAAAGAAAATATTCTTTGTGCACATTGTGCCTTCTTAGTGTACTTTGTGGCTAAATGTCGTGCTTAGAAAAATAATTCCAAACAGGATCGCTGGTAACCGGAAAGGCTTTGATAGTTAAAGGCTCATCTTTTATAGGATGCGTAAAACTAATTTGATAACTGTGTAAGTGAATAAAGCCACCATCGTTCGTGCGCGCAAAACCATATTTAAGGTCGCCTTTTATAGGACAACCAATGGCAGCCAGTTGTGCGCGGATCTGATGATGACGGCCGGTATGCAAATTGATCTTTAATAAATGATAATTATCTGATGAAGCAATTAATTCATAATCCAGTTCTGCCATCAAAGCATTAGCAACAGGTTTAACATGCGCTTTAGACATGTTTGTTTTTTCGTTCTTTAAAATATAATGAATTAATTTATCTGAAATTTTTGGCGGCCTGTTTTTTACAACAGCTAAATAGGTTTTCTTAATTGTTTTTTCGCGAAACAACTCATTAAAACGCGAAAGCGCTTTACTTGTTTTGGCAAAAATAATTAAACCACTCACCGGCCTGTCTAACCGATGAATAACGCCACAAAAAACATTGCCGGGTTTATGATCGCGTACTTTAATGAACTCTTTTATTTTTTCGCTTAATGGAAGATCACCGGTCTTATCGCCCTGCACAATTTCTGAAGGCAGTTTATTAACGATCATGATATGATTGTCTTCATAAACAATTTGCTCAGGCCAAATGGAAGTGCTATTTATCTTTGTATTCACTAATTTATCGGATGCCGGTTCTTGTATTTTTCTTAGCAGGCTTAAAGATAGAGTTTAATTTATACTCTATACCTTTTGATGGCGCTAAAGCGGGAGATTGTGCCAAATAGCCAAAATTATTGATGAAAAAATAGGCTTCTGTTCCTGTAACAAAATAATTATCCTTTGCTGTTTTTGTCAATGACTTATCATTGTTGTACCAGATGGTCCAGTTAAATTTTGGATTTGTTTTTAGATAGTTGGTGTAGCTCTTTAAGCTATCATCCAGGCAAATGCTAACAAAAACCACTTTATCGCCAAATTTTTTGCGAAGGGCATCTATCTTTGGCATCTCGCGCATACTCTCGGTATTAGAAGTAGAGAAAAAATTTAAATACACCCAACGCCCTTTAAAAGAACTTAAAGTGCCCATAGTTCCTTCTTTTGTTCTTGCAGAAAAACCGGGAGCTAAGGAACCAGTTTGCATTTTATTAAAATAGGCCAGCATGTTGTTGGCAATTTTCTTGTGCTGTTTTATTTTTGTTTTTTGTTGTAAGTTAGAAGTGATAGTGGCAACGGCATCCGGAGCAAAATCGGCGCTAAAATAAAAGTCCCACAAATTCTTTAAAATAACCAATTCGCGCAACGAATCTGACTTCAAGAATTTATCGCCCTTCATGAACTCCGATAACAGATCGTAATCTGCTTTTACATTAATGATATTGTAAAGCGATTGCCCTTTTTGCGAAGATGCATAAGTATTTAAATAACCCTTAAAGCAGGCATTAAAGAACTGCATGTATTCGTAATGGTTATATTGTATTGGTTTATTAATAATATAACCATTGATCAGATAATTCTCACCACGTGATACACTGGCGTTAATCGAAGCAATTGAATACTCTACATAATTTAAAAAATACTGGTTCTTTATTTTTTTGTAACGCGCCTCGCAGAGCAGTTTAAGCGTATCAGCACGTTTGAACATCATAGGACGATTTAAAAATTTACCATCCTTTGGATCAAACAAATTATTGAACTGCTTTTGATAATCAAAAGTAAGCACGTTTAATTCAGTAGTATCAGTTCCAACGATGCCAATGTTTATTGGCAACTCGGCATCGTTATTATAATCAAAGTCTTTTTCTAATTCAGGAATTGTAATTCCATACACAAAATCGGGCTGCACGTACATTTTGGCAACTACATTTTGAATAGTTAAAAAAACAGGTTGTGTAAAATCCGATTGAAAATGCAATTCAAAATAACCATCCGGTTGAATCGTATCTTTATCTTCTTTTTGTTTGGTATTGGTAATATAATCGTTCAGCGAATTAAGCTCAATTATTTTGCCCGCATACATCTTGTGGGCTTTGCCCTTAATAATGATATTCTGAGAGATCCCTTTGCTAAAGATCAAAAGGAAAAACAAATATTTAGAAATAGCTTTGATCGTTTATATAATGCTGATTGTAGAAAAAGATACGTTAGTTCTCAATATGATCGATGGTGAACATATCCTTGTAATTATCTGAAATTTCTTGAGACTTTCTACCTCCGCCAACAGAGGCATAGGTAGGAAAATCCACAATAATAGGATTTGTAAAGATCTCGTTAATGCTGGTATTATAGAAAACTTTAGACTGTTTATTCTTTTCAGCAATAAGATGCGTATTTAAATTAAAAGTACATTTTTTGATGAAATTATCCGGCGCTTTAAAACCACCAATATGCATAGAATAATAATCTGCAACAGGTGTAGTAGTATTTTTATACTGTCCTTCAAATTTAAAAAAGATATAACCTGTACTCCAGTCCCAAAACATTAAACTGTCCGGCGAAAGGTCTCCGGTTTGCGAGCCGCTTATGTTTCTCAAACTATCAACACCAATTAAAAATTCTATTTGATTATAACTTCCTTCGGGCATATTTAAAACAGTAAAAGAGGTTACGCCCTCTACATGTTTAATAATATGATAAGAGTTTGGTTCAGAATAAACAGATCCGTCATCGCGCCTGAGCTTTAAATTACTGATGTAATAATTAAGTTTTGTCACGCAAAAACTGTCGTTGTTAGCATTCTTATACCACTTAGTATTTGGCACAAGCGGAGCGTTATCTACCAAAGCTTTAAAATTAAAGGCAACGGTTGGCTGCTTGGCCGCATCAGGTATAGCGATCTCATTATCTTTTTTACAGGACACAATAAGTAATGAAACAAAAAGTAAAGAAATTAAAGCCTTAATTTTAAACATAATCAAATTTACAAAAATTTTATGTCTTATGGAACCGGGTCGTAACCATGGCCGCCCCATGGATTACATCTTAATATACGCTTCAAGCCCATCCAACCTCCTTTAAAAGCCCCATATTTATTAATGGCCTCAACGGCGTACTGGCTGCAAGATGGCGTGTACCTGCATGAATTGGGTAACAGTGGCCTGATGCAATATTGGTAAAATTTAACAAAAGCTATGGCTATTTTTTTAAACACGGGTCTATTTAATATTCAGTTTTAAGAATTGCTTACCATTAATTGATCCTTCCAAGGTGTCACCTATCTTAACAGCGCCAACGCCCTCGGGGGTTCCGGTATAAATAAGATCGCCCACTTTTAAGCTCACAAATTTTGACACGTACGCGATCACTTTATCAAAAGAAAAGATCAGATCTTTTGAATTACCTACCTGCTTGCTTTGTCCGTTTACCTTTAATTCAAAATTAATATTGTCAAGCTCCAAAGTATCCTTCTTCACAAAAGAACCAATGGGAGCACTGTTATCAAAGGCCTTCGCCTTTTCCCATGGCAAACCTTTCTCTTTACATTTTGCCTGTATGTCGCGCGCAGTAAAGTCAATGCCTAGGCCTATCTCATCGTAATATTTATTTGCAAAACGCTCGTCAATATGTTTACCGGCTTTGCAGATCTTTAATACCAGTTCTATCTCATGATGCAGGTCTTTTGTAAAATCGGGAATGTAAAAATCGCCCTCTTTTAATAAAGCGGTATCGGGTTTCATAAAAAACACAGGTTCTGTAGGCAGGTCGGCCTTCATTTCTTTGGCATGCTCGGCGTAATTGCGCCCAATGCAGATAATTTTCATAGGTAATTTGTTAAACTAAAAGGCAAAGATAAAGCAAAATTCCGGCTTTATTTGGTACATTTACACCTGTATTTTATGGAACAAAAATTTGACATTATTATTGTTGGCGGGGGCATAGTTGGCCTTGCCACAGCTTATAAATTGTGTACCTATCATCCCAATAAAACCATTTTGGTTTTAGAGAAGGAAAAAGAAGTGGCGCAGCACCAAACGTCGCATAACAGCGGTGTTATTCATAGTGGTATCTACTACAAACCTGGATCTTACAAAGCAAAGAACTGTGTTGATGGTAGAAGAGAATTAGTGCAATTTGCTAAGGACTACAAAATAGCGCACGATATTTGCGGAAAATTAATTGTTGCTACTCACGAAAGCGAATTGGCGCACATGAACAAAGTGTTCAACAACGGTATTGCTAATGGCGTTGAGGATATGGAGATCATAGACCCAAAACGTATTAAAGAAATTGAGCCTTTTTGTGAGGGTATTGCCGGCATTCGTGTTGGTTGCACCGGTATTATTGATTACGATCAGGTAGCAAAAAAATATAAAGAATTAGTGAATGCTAAAAATAACGGAAGCAAAGTATTGACCTCGCAACATGTTATTGGATTTGAAAGAGGGCAAGACAGTACAACCGTAATTACAAAAACAGATAAATTTATTGGTAAACATATTATCACTACTTCCGGATTACAGGCTGATAGAATGGCGAAAAAAGAAGGACAAAAAAGTGATGCTGAAATTATTGGTTTCAGGGGCGACTATTATGATCTTACAGAAAAAGGACTGCATAAAGTAAAACATTTGATCTACCCTGTACCAAATCCAAAATTCCCTTTCTTAGGTGTGCATTTTACACGTATGATACACGGCGGTACAGAGTGCGGGCCTAACGCAGTATTTGTATTTGATCGCGAAGGATACAGCAAAACAGCTTTTAGCTTTAAAGATACGATTGATGCTTTTGGTTTTAAAGGCACCTGGAAATTTTTTGGCAAACACTGGCGTTTTGGTATGGATGAGTACCGCGGGGCCTTTAGCAAAACATATTTTTTGAATCGTTTACGCAAATTAATTCCAAGTTTAGAAATGGATGAGATAGTTGCTGCCCGTTGTGGTATACGCGCTATGGCATTAGGACCTGAAGGCGAAATGCTGGACGATTTTAAAATTGAAAAGCACGGCAACGCTATGCACGTTATTAATAGTCCGAGTCCGGCCGCTACAGCGAGCCTTGCTTACGGTAACGAAATTGCTTTAATGGCAACAGAATATTTTAATTTAAAATAGATTTTATATATTTAATTATGCGTAATAATAATTTAAGAGGAACCGGTGTAGCTATTGTAACACCATTTACGAAAAAAGGAAATGTAGATACTGCTGCGCTGACGCAGATCGTAAAACATTTACACGCAGGTAAAGTAGAATACATAGTTGTTTTAGGAACCACCGGAGAAAGCGTTACACTTAGTAAAGAGGAAAAAAAATTAGTTATAGAAACTGTTATTAAAGCCAATGCCAAAAAATTGCCATTGGTTTTAGGTATTGGTGGAAATAATACTGCAGAAGTAATTGAGACCATTCAAAAAACAGATCTTAAACCTTTTGAAGCAATTCTATCGGTAGCACCATATTATAACAAACCTAATCAAGAGGGTTATTACCAGCATTACAAAGCAGTTGCAAAGTCAACTAAAAAAGATATTATTTTATACAACGTTCCAGGCCGTACCGGAAGTAATGTTACCTGGGAAACTCAATTACGAATTGCACGTGACTTTAAAAATATCGTGGCTACCAAAGAAGCAAGTGGCAGTGTAGAACAAATAATGAAGTTGATAAAAAATAGACCAAAAGACTTTTTAGTAATAAGCGGTGATGACAATTTAACTTTACCGGTTATTGCGGCCGGCGGCGATGGCGTAATATCTGTTGTAGCTAATGCTTTTCCTAAAGATTATAGTGAAATGGTGCGCTTAAGTTTAAAACACAAATTTACTGAAGCACAAAAATTACATTACGGTTTAATGGATATTACCGACCAATTATTTGCAGACGGCAACCCAGGCGGCATTAAATATGCTTTAAGTTTATTGAAAAAATGTGATGCTTATGTACGTTTGCCATTGTGCGAACCAAATGATAAAGTAAAAAAGACCCTTGCAGAATTAATAAAAAAATACAAATGAGTAAGGTAAAGATATTAGATACATTACAGATCAACCAAAAATTAAGCAGGTTAGCTTACGAGGTTTATGAAAATAATTTTTCTGAAAAAGAATTATTGATCGTTGGTATTGAAGGTAACGGTTATAAAGTTGCCACAAATCTGTGTGACAAATTAAAAAAAATCTCGCCATTAAAGATCACCTTAGGGAAAATTACTGTAAACAAAGATAAACCCTGGGAGGGTGAGCCCTTAACAGATTTTGAAGACAAGACATTTGTGAACAAAACTATTATTTTAGTAGATGACGTTTTAAACAGTGGCAAAACGTTAATGTACGCTGTAAAATTATTTTTAGATAAACCGGTAAAAAAAATAAATACGGTTATTCTTGTGGACAGAAGTCATACACGTTTCCCGGTAAAGGCCGACTTTGTAGGCTTAAGATTAAGTACCACTTTGCAGGAACATATTGAAGCAGATTTTTCAAAAAAAGGTAAGGAAACCGTTTATTTAACTTAAGGATTTGTCTGACCAATCAAAAATAACGCAACAAAAACACATCCAGGACCTTAAGCTGAACGCATTGCTTGAGGTTACTAAAGCTATTAATAATAATTTTTCTACCGGTCAGTTACTCGATCTTTTCCAGGACATATTAGAAAACCGCTTAGGTGTTGGGAAGCTGGTATTATTCAGTTTTGATGTAGAATGGAAATGTTTATTAAAATACGGTATTAAAAAGGATGCCGAAGCTATAGTATTTGAGAATGAATTGCTTTCAATTAGCGAAATTGAAACCATAAATTTTAGCAAAGGTGAACTAAGCAAGCAGTTTGAAATTGTAATTCCGGTTTTCCATAAAAAAACGCCCATGGCTTATGTTCTTTTAAGTGATGTGAACGAAGAGAAACTTGAACTAAGTGCTGCAATAAAACATTTACCTTTTGTACAAACACTTACCAATATTATTATTGTTGCTATTGAGAACAAAAAACTTTTCAAAGAGAACATTCAACGAGCGCAAATTAAAAAAGAGTTAGAACTGGCGCAAAGCATGCAGCAAATGCTCTTTCCAAAAGACCTTCCAAACTCTGATGGGCTATTAGTAGCAGCAAGATATTTACCACATCAACAAGTAGGTGGCGACTATTATGACTTTATTAAATTAAATAATCACGAGTTTGTTTTTTGTGTGGCTGATGTGAGCGGCAAGGGAGTGGCCGCGGCTTTATTAATGAGTAATATACAAGCCACATTACAAAGTCTTATTACATTCACACACAATTTAAAGGACATCGTTATTGAGTTAAACAAGCGTGTAATTACAAATGCCAAAAATGAAAAGTTTGTATCATTATTTCTCGCCAAATTAAATACCAAGAGTCAACAGTTAACTTACATAAATGCAGGGCACAATCCTCCTATTCTCTTTTACGAAAATAAATTTACCGAATTAAATAATGGTTGCCCATTGTTAGGGATTGCTGAAGTGTTACCAGTAATAAATGTAGAGATCTTTAATTACACGTCTGAGTTTACATTAGTATGCTACACCGATGGCTTAACAGATACCATCAACGCAGAAAACGATACCATCAGCGTGCAAGCTGTGGAAGAACTGATAGCGAAGAACAGCAAAGCTACACCGGAGTTCTTAAATAAAACAATACTATTTTTTGCAGAAGAGTTTAAGGGCGAAAATGAATTTCCCGACGATATTGCCTTACTTACTTTAAAAGTAAGCGATCTGAATTTTTAGAGATTATTTTAACTCAACTGTTTTCTCAGTTGTTTTACCTTCTTCTAATTTGATCAATGCTGTAGCTGTGGAAGTTCCAACAGAAGCATTAATATCAAAAATAGCAGGCAGTTTAAATATAAAAGAAACTTTTCCGTCTTTATCAGTAACACCAGTAGCTTTTACATCAGCTACTTTTGTCGTATTTGTGGATGTTTTCACATTAGCAAATAAACGCACCTCTACTCCATTCATAGGTTTTCCCTGAGCATCGTTACAGGTAATGTTTGCCGTGCAATCGGTTTTCTTCTGACAAGCGCTAAAAGCAAAAACTAAAAGGCTTGCAGAAATGATAAAGACTGAGATTTTTTTCATGGTTTCTTTTTAAGGTGTTAACCAAATATAGTGAAAAAAAGCTACACTTTGCATAAAGGCTTAAAGTGCCTTAGCAACTTTTTCTTTTTTGCGATAATAGAGATCAATAGAAACCAAGGCTGCTAAGAAAGACCAAAAAGGCAACGAAAGTTTATCGGTATCAAGAAAATTATTTAAGAATCCATGTACGAAATAGGTCATTAAGCCAAGGAACAAACCTATTACTAATATTCTTACCTCCGGTTCGGCAACGGAATAAACCAATTTATAACCTAAAGAGGTGCAATATAAGAGTATGCAAATCACTATTAGTAAACCAAAGATCCCCTGTTCTGATAATGGACCGAGGTATTCGCTGTGCGCATTACCATTTGTACCAAAATTAGTACTAATGATGGTGCGCTCACTACTTAATTGGTAAGGCGCATACTTAAACATATAAGTGCCGGGGCCCCATCCTAAAATAGGTTTATCCTTCCACATGCGAATAGCACAACTCCAGCGATTTAAACGCTCAAGGTTAGACGCATCCGTAGAAATATTAGAAACCGATTCGATATTGTTAGAGAATCCACCTTCGGCATCGGTATTATTTCTTCCAAGTGCAATAAAAATCTCGGTTTGAAAAACGTAAAATAAACTGCCTAAAGTAATAAGTGTAACAAAAATAGTTCTGAATTTTATTCTAAATATTAGCGTAATAAAAATTGAGAATGCAACGATCAAACTTAACCAGCCTGCACGCGCGAATGACAAGATAATTGCAAACACAAACAGACAAAATAAACCAAAAGCAAAAACACGCAAATAACCTTTAATACTTTTTATAAATACAAAACAAAGCATAATTGGAATGAACATAGCCAGTGCAGCGCCATAAGCTGTGTGGTCGTTATAGAACGGTGATACAACCCAATCGGCAGCCTTATCGTTAAAATTAAATTTAGCATGTTGAATAACCGTATAAAACACAACCAATGCCAATGCCGAAGCGTAGCAAAAAACAAAAGTGATGATGTTTTTCTTATTCTGAAAAAGGTGCGGCATGATGATGTAACAACTAAAAATAAACCATAAACGCGAAATAAGATATTTTAACGAGATCAATATCTCAGTACTGGTCAATGTTGTAAAAAGCATCCAACATAATTGTACAATAATTAACAATGTAACCGGGTGGTTGATAAATTTTTTATCAGCAATATTTGAGCTTAACTGATTAAAAAGGTAAAGTACCATAATACCCGCCATTAAAGGTTCTGAAGGCAAACTGAGGTCCATACCGTCTGAAAGGCCTAACTCCTTAAGTGTAATTGCCAAAGGTGTACAGAACGCTAAAAAGAAAACCAGTTTTTGTAAATGAAAGATAGCTGTGTAAACTATAATTAAAACAACGGGCAATAAATTGTAGGGATAGAAAAGATCTTTTTTATAGACCATTACATAGGCATTGCCAAAAATGTAGGCCAATATTAAAATTGGAAATAAATATGTTCTGAAATACCTCGCCAACTTAGATGAAATCTTTTGAACGGTTCTTATACAGAATGAATACCAAAGACATGAACAGTGCAGATAAAGAAGAGATCATAACAATGATCCATCTAACTGGCGAACACTTTTTATCCTGAAAATTTGGTTTACTTACATAAACATAATAATCCATGTCACCGCTAACATCCAACAAATAAGCATCGTTCTTTAATTTAATTTGTGTATAAGAATTTAAAGTGGACTCCATTCTGCCCTTTAAAATTCTTAATTCAGAGCCTCTTTCTTTTATACCTTTTACTTGCTTAGAACCATTTTCATTTAATGTTGACCCCGCAGAGATCTGCTTACTTAAATATTTTGCCTGATAATCGGCATCAATAAGATCGTACTCGGTCTTAATTTTTAATATAGACTGGCTTATAGAATCCAGTTCCTTTGACTGAACATCAATTACTTTTTTTGTGTTAACAAGATATTGTCCGACAATAGCTTTTTTAGTTTCTCTGATAAGATTGTTTGTATTATTTACCAATGCAACATTTAACTTTTGAGCAAAAGCAGGATCTACATCTTTTACATTTATTTCAATAGATTCATAAATAGTAGGAGAGATTGTAATATTCTCAATGAACATATAATTAAACAATGCTTTGCCACCTTTTGAGTTTAATGTATCAATACCATACCTGTCGAAAAGTTTAAAATCTTTGGCCAATTTATATTTTACATCTTCACTTAAAAAATATTGCAATAATTGTTCGCTGGGAGACTCCTCGGAATTTTGAAATAAGTTAACAGGATAAACAACTGCGCTGGATTTAAATTTATCTTTGATAAGGAACGATGCTCCGTACGAAATTACAGCTGCAGATAACATCACCAGAAAGATCATCTTCCAGTTCTTGAAGATGGTCTTAACAATACTTAGAGAGTTTATATTTTCCATAATTAGTCTTGCAGTTTTAATTTGTTAAACTTATCACGAAACAAAAGAATCAGGAAACCTAATAAATTACTAGCAATTATAGATACCCCCAATATTAATAATCTGTTAGGTTTTGCCTTATATTCATTAGGTTTTGCCTTTTCAACTACAAATTTAATTGGCAGGCTGGTGTTATAGTTTACCAAAGCCTCATCATACTTAGCTTTAATATCAGGATATTTAAAACTGTATTTTTCTAAATTATCATGTACGTTTTGGTAAGCACTTCCGTATTTTTTAAGAGTATCTAGTTTATCTTCTAAACGTTTAATAGCACCTGCATCATTTTTTTCGAGTGCTTTGGCGTAACTTTTTGAATAGGCTTTTACCTGTTCCTTGTAATGCAAAACACCAAGTTTTCTAAGTTTCATAAGACTATCTTCCAATTCCTTCATTCTAAGTAACGTGTTTTCGTATTCTTCTTTTACAATTTTTACTACCCCGGCGGTTATTCCTTTGGTCATTTCGTGTTTTACCGTATCACAATAATCTATAATGCCATTTGCGATCTGTGCTGATCCATTAGCAGTATAATCGTAAACCTCAACCTTTACACTATTGAACTCAGTGCGTTTAATAGCAACCATATCATCCCATTTTAGTTTTAGATAATGATAGCCGAAAACGGTATCTCTTATGTTCCAGCGGTCCCACAAATTGTAAGCATTTGCCACTTTGAGTTTTAAAGCATCTGAACTAAGGAACTGGATCAGTTTTTCAACATCGTCCTCATCACCTATTTGCATGTAATCTTCCTGATTACCTGAGTTTGGTTCTATTACCAATTTTGAAACCGAAAATTGACGTGCGGCAAATAATACCGCAGTAGATTTATATTGTTTTGGCATTAAAAAAACAAGAGTTCCGGTTACCAACGTGGTAATAATAGTGATCCAGAGAAAAGCCTTTCTCCACTTTATTAATTTTAGTATTAATTCCTTAGCAGTAATCTCTTCAATCATATTATTTATATTTTATGAAACGCAAAACGGATTTAGGGTTTATCATTCCGGTAATAAATGCTAATAAGCCACTAAATATAAGCATAATTACGAAATTATAAACCCAATAGGTGGTTAAATTCATGGTGAAATAGTTGGCAAAAACAATGCCTACAATGAATAAAAATACAGATATCAATAGCCTTTTATTGACATGAAATTTAAATACCTTATACGAAATAAATACCTGTATCAAACAGGTTAAAAACTGCGTAACAACACTTGCCACGGCACTTCCTAAAGCGTAATATCTTGGAATTAGAATGAAATTTAAGATCAGGTTTATTAAAATACCGCTAACGGCCATTAAATTTAAATACTTTAAATTACCATTGGCGGTAAGCAAAGTACCAAAAATATAGGTGATTGAAATGGCGGTAAAACAGCTCATAAGAAGTCCCAGTATTTGATACCCCTCTGTATTTCCCTTATATAAAAGCTCACAAAAACGATCAGCATAGAACAAACTTCCAACAGATACTATCAGCGCCGGCGTTAGCAATAGTGTAAACGACAGCTTTACAATATTCTCGATATTCTCTTTATTTTTTAGCATGCGGCTAAACAATGGTAATAACTGAACAGAAAATAAATAAGCAATCATGTTGGCTGCATCAAGCAATCTAAAAGCTTTGGCGTAGATACCGCTTTGCTCTTTGCCAAGATTACCGGGCAAAATACGTTCGATCATAACACTATCCAAACGGTTATAAAACGTCATTAATAGAACTAAAATTGCAAAAGGAAAACTCTTTTTTAGGATCATGCGGTTAAAAGCCCAATCCCAATTTAATTTAAACGTGTGTGTTTTATTTAATACAACTAAAAAACCAATAAGCGCTGTAAGGCCGTAACCAATGGTTTGAGCGTAAACGAAGTTCATTACATCAACATGCAGACCGAAAACATTAAAGATCAAAGCAGCCACTAAAATGATCATAATAACACGGTCTAATACCGACATGATACTGTCTATCCTGAATAAATGCAATGCAAGTAGATTTGAACGAAGGAAAAGAATAAAACTTAAGAAGAAATTATTTATACATAACACAACCAAAAGCTTGATATACCTAACCTCGAAGCCCAAAACAAAAAAACCAACAAGTAGTGTAACTGAAATATACAATATACCCAGAACAAATTTTAGGCTGAGCATTTTACTAAAATGTTTGCTTAATAAATGTGAGTGTTGAGCGATGTTCTTGTTATTAAAATTGGTCAAACCAAAATCCAATAAAATACCAATTAGGAAGGAAAAATTAAACAAAACAAAGTATTCACCATAAGATGCGTTTCCCACGCTCATCTGAACCTGGGGATCGATGCTTAAAATCCAAAATGGCTTAATTAATAAATTAAGTATCAGGAGAATAGCTAAATCAAATATGAACTTCTTTTTTTGCACAAAAAGCAGCAAATATAGCCTTTTTTATGGTTAAAACTAAACTAAATTCATAGATTTGCCCGGTGCAAATCGTTGTAAATACTAGGATCTTACTAAAAGATCGCCTTGAAGGCATGGGCTGGTTTGCCTACCAAACTTTAAAGCACATTACAACCAAAAACCCAGAAGTACATTTTGTTTTTGTTTTTGACCGGGATTTTGACGAGGATTTTATTTTTTCTGATAATATTACCCCGCTGATCCTCTCGCCTCAAGCAAGACATCCGTTTTTGTATTACGCCTGGTTTCAACATTCCGTTAAAAGATTATTGGATAAAATGCAGCCCGACCTGTTCTTATCGCCGGATGGCTTCCTATCTTTAGGCGCCAAGTGCAAGCAGTTGCCCGTAATTCACGATATTAACTTTTTACATCACCCAGAAGACAGCAAATGGTTAACGGCCAAATATTACAACCATTATTTTCCAAAATTTGCGCATGAGGCTACAAGAATTGCTACAGTTTCGGAATACAGTAAACAGGATATTTCGAGAAATTACGGAATAGATCTAGCTAGAATAGACGTGGTTTACAATGGCATTAATCATTTTTTTAAAACAGTTGATGATACTGCAAAACAAAAAACAAAACAAAAATACACTAACGGTAAAGATTATTTTGTGAACGTTGGATCATTACATCCAAGAAAAAATATTGGCAATCTTATTCGTGCTTTTGCATTATTTAAAAAAGAAAGTAACTCAGATCATAAACTGGTGCTTGCGGGGCCAAAGTATTGGGGCGTTGCAGAGATCAACAAAATTATTGCCGAAACAAATTTAAAAGAAGATGTTGTATTTACAGGACGTTTAGCGGATGAGGAATTGAATCTTGTTCTTGGCAGCGCGCTAGCGTTAACCTTTATACCCTATTACGAGGGCTTTGGTATTCCGTTGGTTGAAGCCATGCAGGCACAAGTACCTATTATCACCAGCAACGTTACCAGCATGCCCGAGGTGGCAGGCAATGCAGCACTTTTAGTGAACCCGTTGGAAGTAAATGAAATAAAAAATGCCATGCTGCAGATCTTTCAAAAACCGGCATTACGCGAAAGCCTTATTAATAACGGAAATTTACAGAAACAAAAATTTTCGTGGGAAAAAAGTGGCGATCTTTTGTGGGATTCGATCCTAAAAACAGTTAAGCAAGCTTAAGTATTGCCAACACTTTTTTAGTGGTACCCGATTTTTTAAGGAAGTAGGCCTTTAGCTTATTTTCAATTTCGATTAAGGCAACTTTATCATTTAAAAAAGTAGAAACCTCAGTTGCAAGGGCGCTTGCAGAAGATATATTCTTAGCAGCTTTAAGTTCAATAAGTTCCGTTGCTTCGTTATATTTATGATAGTCGTCGCCATAAAACACAACAGGTTTATTGTAAACGGCAGGCTCTAAACAGTTATGAATGCCATCATTTAAACCCCCGCCAATATATGCTACTGACGCATAATGGTATATTTTTGAAAGCAAACCAATTGTATCAACTACCAAAACCCTTGCGTTTTTATTTAGTTTTTGCTCAGAGAATAAATTAAAACTTAACTCGTTTCTACCAAGCAGCGTAGTTAGCTTAGCAATATCTTTTTCTTCTACATTATGCGGCACAATAATCATTTTAAGGTCGGGCAAATTCAATAACTTAAAGGCGTCTACCAATAACTCTTCATCTCCCTGCCAGGTGCTCCCTGCTACTAAAATTTTTTCATTGCCACAAAATTCTTTTATAAAAGGTAACTCTTCAAAGTTTTCCTTTACCTCTATAACCCTGTCAAATCGGGTATCACCACACACTTCATAATTTTTAATATCAATTTTTTCAAGCAATTTACCTGAGGCTTCATCTTGTATAAATAATTTATTGAATGTAATTAATGATCTTCTAAAAATGCCGCCATACCATCTAAAGAAAGGATGATGCGGTTTAAATACTGCTGAAACAAGATAGGTGGGAATATTTTGTTTTTTTAATTCGAATAAAAAATTCAACCAAAATTCATACTTAATAAAAATGGAAGCCTTGGGTTTTGCGATGCTTATAAAATCTCTTGCATTTTTTTTTGTATCCAATGGTAAATAACATATCAGGTCTGCCCCACTCCAGTCTTTAAAAGCCTCATAGCCACTTGGTGAAAAAAAACTTAAAACGATCTTATAACCTGGGTGTTTTTTTTTAATGGCTTCTATCAACGGTCGGCCCTGCTCAAACTCACCGTAAGAAGAACAATGCACCCAAAGAATGTTCTCGGAATTAAGCGCTGCAATTTTTTTACTGAGGTTCTCGCGCCAATTCTTGCGTCCTGTTACCCATTGTTTGGCTTTTAATTTATTTATTGAAGCCAGTTTAATTACCAAGCCATATAAATAAATAACCAAATTGTATAAGAACATATTGTTTGGATTAGTTATAATAAAATTCGTTCGGCGTTTTTTTGTATAATGGTAGTATCCAGCCAAACCTCAGGCCAAATAACATATCCAACCGTTTTTGTGTATCGGGTAAACCGGTATCGTAATTTAATTTTCTTATGCTATGCGTAAAGGCTTCATAACCCTCAACGCCAAAATAAAAATTTAAAAGACGGTTATCGCTTAAGAACATATAACCTATAAATTGTGTGAACGAAACACCACCGCTAAGCCTATCATAGCCGTGAGCAAGATCTCCTTTCACCGCAGCAATTCTTTGTTGCGCATCGTATAATTTTATTTTTGACTGAAGATAACCGGCACCTACGTTTACCATTAATCCTGAATTTGGATTAGCCGATAAGAACTTAAAAATCTTACCGCCGGTTAAATGTATTCCAAAGCCACGCTCTGTTACACGTATGTCGGCAGGAAAACCTTCATTATCCACAATAAATCCATCTGAGTTCTTTAATTGAGTTAACACATTTTCTTTTACGTTTCTTCCAAAAGAATAATTCGATTCTAAACCTAACAACCAATTATGTTTTGTTTTTATCATGAAGGAACCGCCAATATTAAGATTCGGACCAAAACGTTTGGCTAGGTCACCTCCCGGAATTTGTCCGCTAAAATGAATACTTACCAATGGAACAAATGTTTTAGTAGAATCAATTTGAGAAAAACTGAAAAAGGAACAAAAAATAAATAGCGTTAAAAATCTCATTTTGTGCTTTACCAACGGTAATTTATATTGCCATAAATTTACTCGATATATTTATATTAAAAAAACCCAAAATTTATGCGATTTTGGGTTAATTTTTACTATACAGAACTATTTTAAGGTAATGTAATTGTGTAGGTGTTAGCGTTAATTGTAACTGTAGCCTGGTCATCGCAGGTACCATTTCCAAAATCAATTATCCTGGTTGGTTTTCCCTGCGGGGTGTGCTTGATTTCACCGCTTATAAAATGTTTTCTGCAACCAATGCTCATATCACGGATCAGTGGTTTACCAGAAGTAATAGAAGATGTAAAACTTCTGCCATTTGCATTTGTGCCAGTTGCACTACCTGTAATAGAATATTTATCATCTATCCAAAGCAATGTGTTCTCGCCGCTAAGCCACTCACGTTGGCGTGTACCGGTCCATTGAATTGTTCCACTGTTATCTGCTTTTAGAATAGAAAGATTTGCGCTAATATCGTAAACCAAATGCCCTTGTGCATTATGACCTAAGTTTTTTACTGTTTTACTGCCGCTTACTTTGTTATCATTCACAAAATAATTTATTGGTGTTACCGTAATAGTAGTTAACGAATCGCGGTATTTACCAGTATAAACAATTAATAAATTTCCTCGGCGATAGCGACCATCGTTACAAAGGCAATTGCTGTTCCCAAAATTTACAGTTATTGAATCAGCATTGGTGCTTACTAAAGTATCAAAATGTATTGTTGCACAAGAACTTAAAATTGCAGAAGCTTCTGAAGTTTTAAAACTGCTTACACTTTTATTTCGACCGGCTTCATCAGCAATGTTATTCATATCATTGTCAATACTCGTAGCCAAAGAACTTTCAGCGGCCGATTGTGTATCTGTATCCTCTTCTTTATTTTGCTTTTTTTGGCAAGAAGAAAAAAATAATGTAAGGCTTAAACCTAAAATTAAAATATGACTTAGCTTTTTCATTTTTCTGCAATTTATTCTAAGACGCTTATTTTATATAAAGGTTTAATCGGGAAATAATGTTTTTTTAGTTAAAAGCGTCGATCCTCGTTTTATAGGTGGTTATTTTGGTATTTTGCGTGTCGCTCTCTACCAAACCATCCTTCAAACGTACTATCCGGTGAGCATGCAGGGCAATATCCTCTTCGTGGGTAACTAAAATAATGGTATTTCCTTTTTTATGAATCTCTTCAAAAAGGCCCATAATTTCAACCGATGTTTTGCTATCTAAATTACCGGTAGGCTCATCGGCAAGAATAATAGCAGGGTTGTTAACCAAAGCTCTTGCAATAGCAACACGTTGGCGTTGACCACCGCTAAGCTCATTAGGTTTATGGTTCATTCTATTACCTAAACCAACACTTTCTAATACTTCTTTTGCGCGTTTGTCTCGGTCTATTTTACTAAAGCCTGCGTAAACCAACGGCAGGGCAACATTATCAAGCGTTGTAGCTCTGGGTAATAAATTAAATGTTTGAAAAACAAAACCAATTTCTTTATTGCGCACCTCAGCCAATTCGTTGTCGCTCATCTTAGCAACCGATAAGTTATTCAGGATGTACTCACCGTCAGATGGACTGTCCAGACAACCCAGCATATTCATTAAAGTAGATTTACCACTACCTGATGGTCCCATTAACGCCACGTATTCGTTCTTATAAATAGTTAACGAAACATCTTTTAAAGCATGAATGATCTCTTCACCTATCTGGTAAGTTTTTCGTATGTTCTTTATGGAAATAATTTCTTTCACTTACGTAAAATTAGGCTATTTAAAAACGAATAAAAAACCATTGGTACTATTTTGTTAAAGGATTCAAGACTAATGATGAATGACTAAAGACTAAATTCTAACGACTTGTAACTAATGACTAACTTTGTGTATGAGTTTTTACCGACGTGTAAAATATTTTTTGGTTCATACGCTAATGCTTAGTAATAAGGAAGCGCAGCGTCTTATTGATAACAAAACAATTGAAATTGATGGGGAGGTTGTATCTGAGAACTGCATTATTTCTGATGCTTCGGAAATAAAAGTGAATGGTGTAATTAAACGCGCCAAAAAAGAATTTATGTATTTAAAATTTTATAAACCTGTGGGGTTTCAGAGTACCTTAAATACAAATGTGGATAGCAACCTCTCTTCTTTTTTCACTAAGTATGAAAATCTTGCAATTGCCGGCAGGCTGGATAAGCAATCGGAAGGATTATTGTTGCTGAGCAATGACGGTAAATGGGTAGAAGAATTATGCAATCCAAAATTTGAAAAAGAGAAAGAATATATTGTTGTGGTTGATAAAACAATAACGGACCAGTTTGTTTCTAGCTTTAAGAATGGTGTTGAAATAGACAATTACCTCACAAAAAAATGTTTTTGTGAGAGAATAAATGAAAACACCTTGCGGATAATATTAACCGAAGGTAAGAACCGGCAGATCCGTAAAATGTGTAAAGTACTAGGTTACCATGTTTTAACTTTAAAACGGATGAGGATCTCGGATCTTTTACTTGCTGATATTCAACCCGGTAACATTGAGTTTATAAAAATTTAACTATTTAGTGTTACAACATTAAATGTTATAACATACATTTGTTTTATAAAACTATAAAAAACAAAAACTATGAAAAAATTATTTACAACTGCAGTAGCATCTTTTATTATGATGTCAGCTGCAACTGCACAAGTTAACTGGAAAGTTGATGCATCTCACTCTAAACTTGGTTTCTCTGTTACCCACATGATGGTTAGCGAAACTGAAGGTAAATTTAAAATTTACGAAGGAAAAGTTAGTTCTAAAACAGATATGGATTTTACAGATGCAAAAGTTGATTTTACTGCCGATGTAAACTCTATTAATACTGAAGATGACAAACGTGATGGCCACTTAAAAAGTGCAGATTTCTTTGATGCAGAGAAATTTCCGAAAATTACTTTTGTGAGTACCAGCATGAAACCAAATGCAAAATTGGGTAAAACTGCTTACACGTTAACCGGCGATCTTACAATGCACGGTGTTACTAAAAAAGTAACTTTTACAGCTATTGGCGCTTCTAAAGTTGTAAAAGATCCTTACGGAAATTTTAAAAATGGCTTCAAAGTTGTTGGTACCATTAACCGTAAAGATTTTGGTCTTGCTTGGAATGCAGCATTAGAATCTGGTGGAGTTGCAGTTAGCGAAGACGTTAAAATTGACCTTAATATTGAATTAAATAAAGAAAAATAATTCCTTAAATTAGCCTCCGGGTCTCAATGATCCGGAGGTTTTTACAATGCTGTTAGAAGACGAAATACAACAAAGTTCATTTAAATCGCCACAACAAAAACTTGCTGTAAACCTCTTATATACTACCAACTGGCTAAGCAACCACTACGAGAAATTCTTTAAAGGCCTAGACCTTACCACCCAACAATACAATGTTCTTCGCATTTTACGCGGCCAATACCCAAATCCTTGCTCTCTAAAATGTATCAAAGAGCGTATGCTTGATAAGATGAGTGATACTTCGCGCATACTTGACAAACTTGTTACAAAAGGTTACGCTATCCGCAATGAGTGCCCAAACGACCGACGGAGTGTAAATATTGTTATAACAGAATCAGGCCTTGCTTTACTTAAAGAGCTTGATTTTATTGATGATGCAACCAAGGACATCTTTAAAAATTTAAGCATAGATCAGATTAAGATCCTCAACGAATTGCTGGATAATTTGCGGGGAAAATAATCTCTTGCAAAGACCCAAAAAACTAAATATCCGCGCCTTTTTTAGGTGTTTTTTTCGCCCTTTGAGTAAACAACCACTTTTTAGCCCCCAACGGTAGATTCTATTTATTTAAAAACTCATACTTTTAACAAAAAGTAGTTATTTTTGAGTATGTTAAGACACCTCTTATTTTCTATCATTTTTCTTGCCTCTATTTCCACATTATATAGCCAGACCAATTCTAACTGTGCTAACCCTCAACCTTTTTGTACAGGGCAAACCATGCAGTTTCCTGCTGGTGTTAATGCCGGCAGTGCTCAAAACGGTCCAAACTACGGCTGTTTAGGTTCACAACCAAACCCAGCCTGGTTCTATTTTCAAATGGCTACAAGCGGTCCAATGTCAATATCAATGTCAGCCGCACAGGATATAGATTTTATTTGCTGGGGCCCTTTCCCTACGTTAAACGGTAACTGTGGTAATTTAACCGCCGGTAATACTGTTGATTGTAGTTATTCTGGATCTGCAACTGAAACCTGCGTAATAGCAAATGCCGTGGCAGGGCAATTTTACTTATTACTGATCACTAATTTCTCAAACTCAAATCAACAAATAACTTTTAACCAAAGCAATTCAAATCAACCAGGTGCAGGGCAAACTAACTGTGGCGTGTTGTGCAGTATGACCGTTACAGGTACAAGTTCGTTATGTGCGGGCCAAACAGGCACCCTTGCGGTAACTACTGGTACTGGAATTGTAAGTGTAAACTGGACAGGCCCTAGCGGTTTTAACTCCCCTTCTGCTACTCCAAGTATCCCAAATATGACCGCCAGCGGAACTTATACCTGTATTGGAACAACTACAGGTACAAACCCTGCTACAAATACTTGCTCAGTAACAAAAAGTATTACAGTAGTACAAAACCCAACAACAACGGCAATTAACAACGGACCTATATGTGCGGGAGCGACAGCTAACTTAACGGGGGGCGGCGCTACATCCTATACCTGGTCTGGACCCGGGGGTTTTATTTCAAACATTGCAGCACCTTCGGTGCCAAACGCACAACCTAATAATGCAGGTGTTTACACAGTGCTAGGTTCGTCTGGTGGATGTACATCTACGGCAACTACTACATTACAGGTAAATGCAAATCCTACCGTTACCGCTGCTAATTCGGGTAGCTATTGTGCCGGACAAAGTTTTAATTTATCTGCAAACGGCGCTGCTTCCTATACCTGGAGTGGCCCTAATGGTTATTCTTCTAATGTTCAAAATCCAAATTTTGCTAATATCACTCCAAATTTAAGTGGTACTTATAATTTAATTGGTGCAACCAGTGGCTGTACAGCAACTGCAAGTACCGCTTTAGTTGTAAATCCGTTGCCTAATATCGTTGCAGTAACGTCTGGTAATGTTTGTGAGAATTTTAGTCTTACATTAGGTGCTAGTGGTGCCGCATCCTTTGTTTGGACAGGCCCTAACGGTTTTGTTTCATTTCAACAAAATCCGGTAATAGGTTCAGCAATTATGGCCAACAATGGTATTTATACCGTAACAGGAACCGATCTTAACGGATGCGTAAACACTGCAACCGTTGCACAGGTAATTTTTGCAAAACCGGTAATTACCGTTGCCGGCTCAAACGCTTGTATTGATGAACAGTTATTGCCAACTGCTTCTGGTGGTTCAACCTACCAATGGTCAGGCCCTAATGGGTTCTCATCTACCGTTCAAAATCCAGTAATAAGTAATGTAGCACCCGCAAATGCTGGTGCGTACAATGTAACAGTAACTTCTGCTGCAGGTTGTGTTTCAAATGGCACGGTATTTTGTAATGTTTATCCAAAACCTAATGTAAGCTTTACAGGCAATACCGAAGCTTGTTATGGTACTCCTTTCGCTTTCACAGCCAACGGTGCTATTAGTTATAAGTGGTTAGGAACCTTTGGTATCGCTCAATTAGGCCCGCAATTCTCTATCTCTTCTGTTTCTAATAGTTTACAAACAACCTATACACTTGTTGGTGCTGATGGGCACGGATGCTTTAACTCTGTAGTAATTACTCCAATTGTTTTAGGTTTACCTTACGGTACAATTTCTCCTGCAAAAGATGGCGGCTGCGTTCCGTTTTGTACGTCCTTCACATTTCAAAAAGGATCTCCAATTATTACAAATGTAAACTGGACCTTTGATAACGGTAATACATTTATTGATTCGTCAAAAGTAACACAGTGCTTTACTACCGCAGGCATACATACTGTAAATATTTCTTTAATTGATTCTAAAGGTTGTAAAGGTAAATCAACGGCGACTGTGGAAGGTTATCCTATTCCACATGCAGAATTCTCTTATACACCCGATGCTCCAAACGAAAATGATAACATTGTTACATTTATTGATGAGAGCACTAATGCTACAGTTACAGATTGGTATTGGGATTTTTACAGTAACGGAAAAGACACTTCCAGTAAAAATAATCCTACTTATTCTTTTCCCGAGATCGGAAATTATTTTGTGTACTTAAAAGTAATCAGCAATCATGGTTGTATGGATAGCACCGTTAAAAAATTAACTGTTGTTGAAGATGTTACTTTCTTTATTCCAAACTCTTTTACACCAAATGGTGATGGTAATAACGAGATCTTTATACCAAAAGCAGTAGGTGTTAAAAAATATAGAATGGATATTTTTGACCGTTGGGGACAATTAGTTTATACATCAACTGATATTACACAAGGTTGGGATGGAAAATCTAAAAAAGGTGGCGATATTTTACCACAGGATGTTTATGTGTATAAAATAAGCGTTAGCAATAACAACAGCGCTAAACCAAAAACCTATACAGGACACGTTACTTTAATGAAATAGGCCAAATAGTTTTAAATTATTACTATTTTTGAGGTCTATGAGTAAGGATAAAAAAGTAGCAATACCTTTAATTAAAAATCCAAAAACTGTTTACGAAAAGTTTGAGAATTGGGCTGCTAAGAACGACACCAAAATTTTCTATACTTTAACTGCTCTGTGTCTTCTGTTGTCTTTCATTTCTTTTAACGCACGTATTAGCGAAGCGCATGACGACGCCCTTTATTTAGAAGGTGGCTGGCGTTATGTGAATGAGTTTCCTACTTATTTTTATACTCAAAATGCGCCATTATATCCTATGTTTTTGGGTTTATTGGTAAAGATCTTTGGCTTTAAGCTTATCCTATTTAAATTATTCTCAGTTCTGTTCACCGTGCTTGGTTTTGTTCTTTTTTACAAAGCTTTAAAAGGACGCATTCCAGCTATTGTTTTTATTCCTGTGGCCATTTTCCAGGCGGCAAACCATTTAATTATTTATTACGCCAGCATGACCTTTACCGAAGCCTTTTATTTTTTCTTACAAGGCATGTTCTTTTTTTATGCGGTAAAAATCATTGATGCAATAAAGAAAGATGGGGTTCAATTAAAGCCTCAATTAAAATTATGGTTACTTTTTGGTTTGAGCATGTTCTTAATAAGTACTTGCAAAAGCTCCGCTATTGTGGTTGTGCCGGCAGTATTGTTATTTTTTGCATTTGAAAAGAATTGGAAAGCAGCAGGTTTTTCTTTAGCTAGCTTCCTTGTTTTCAAAGTTATTTATGAAGTATTAGTTAGAAGTATTTGGACAGCACAGAATCAATTCTCAGGACAAAGCAAGATCCTCTTGCAAAAAGATCCATACAACAAAGCTTTGGGAGACGAAGATTTTGGTGGTTTCATCCAACGTTTTATTGATAATTGTGATCTTGGTTTAAGCAAACGTTTTTATCAGTTGCTTGGCTGGCGAGATGAGAACAATACAGAAGTGTATGGATTTTTAACCCTTGTAACTGTTGGAATTATTATCATTGGTTTCTGGCAATTATTTAAACACAAAAATAAAGTGATGTTGTTATTTGCTTTATTTACAGGTGCGCAAATAATCCTTTCTTATTTCATTCTTCAAACAAGATGGGATCAGCCACGTATTACTTTAATATGCATGCCTGTGCTGCTTATTTTAATTTTATACGCTTTTTATGCTTTTACCAATAAACCGGGCAGCATCGGCCAAATGGTATATATTTTTCTTGCGGTAATGATGATGGGCTCTGTTTGCATCTCCTCTTTTAAAAGAGGATTTAAAAATATCCCAATTGTACAAAAGAATTTAAAAGGCGATAAATATTACGGCTATACACCTGATTGGCAAAATTTTTTAAAGGCCAGCGAATGGTGCGCCGATAGCTTAAGTAAAGAATCGTTGGTAGCAAGTCGTAAAGCACCGATGAGTTTTGTTTATGGTAAAGGAAAAAAATTCTTCCCAATTTATTCGGTTATTAAAAAAGATAGTTTAACAGAACAATCAAACCCGGATAGCGCATTAGCTTTTTTCCGCGAGAAAAAAGTAACACATGTTATTTTAGCAAGCCTGCGTCTAGATCCTAACAATGCAAGTGCGGGTTTTATAAACACTGTACATAATATCTTTGCGCCTATTGGACAAAAATATCCCGAAAAATTAAAATTGGTGCATACCGAAGGGGCTTTTGAGCAAGCTTATATTTACGAGATAAAATATTAAGGATGTCTTTTAGCATAAAACTTGGAAATTTTCTTTACAAAAATGCATTTGGTTTATACAAACCTATGTACAAACTATTTAAGAATAAACAAGATGCTTTTGAAATTGATCTTCTTAAAAAATACATTCAAAAAAATGATGTGGTGCTGGATATTGGCGCCAACATTGGCTTCTACGCTACCATACTTTCAGAGATAGTTGGAGAAAGCGGTGTTGTACATTGTTTTGAACCAGACACAAAGAACTTTGAGCACTTAAAAAAAACAACCACAAATTTTAAAAATATTAAAATAAATAATAAAGCAGTTGGACCAAGAACTGAAAAATTAAAGATCTATACTTCTAAAAATTTAAATGTAGATCACAGAACTTATAAACCTGAAGAATACGATCAGGAAATTGAAATCGACGCCGTGAGTATTGATGATCATTTATCATCTAACACAAAAGTAAATTTTATTAAAATGGATATACAGGGTTTTGAAATGCAAGCCATACAAGGCATGCAAAACATCCTGGAGAAAAATAAAGATGTAAAATTAATTTCCGAATTCTGGCCCTATGGTTTAAAAAAAGCGGGAAGTTCGGTTACAGATTATTTTAATTTTTTAGTAAGCAATGGCTTCATTTGTTATTTACTGGAAGAGAATTCTTTATTAAAATTAACTTCCGAAAAAGTAAAGTCGTTAGAACCTTTGGGCGAAGAACACTATTTTAATATTTTTGCTAACCGAAATAATGTTTAAAAAGTACACTATACCTTTTGATCTTGATGACCCTAAAGCAACTTTAGCGCACAGGGATATTATTTTGCAAAAGCCCTTTTTAAAACAATTGTATAACGATTGGTACGAAGTTTTTATTAAGAAGTCAAAAGAAATTAAAAATGGTAAATACCTCGAGATAGGCTCTGGTGGCGGATTTTTAAAGGAAGTATTCCCTGAAGTAATTACCAGCGATATTTTAGCCTTGCCAAATGTGGATATGGTTTTTAGTGCCGAAGAAATGCCCTTTAAAGAAAACGAACTGGCCAGTATCGTGATGTTGAATGTTTTTCATCACATTCCAAAACCACATTTATTTTTAAAAGAAGCGCAACGTACTTTGGTTAAAGGTGGTAAGATCATAATGACGGAACCTGCCAATAGTGCCCTTGGAAGATTCATTTACAAACGTTTTCATCACGAACCTTTTGATGAGAACGGGCAAAGGGAAATTAAAGCCGGTAATCCTCTTTCAAACAGTAACCAAGCTTTACCACATATTTATTTTGAACGCGATCTTGATATTTTCAAAAAAGATTTTCCGCAATTAAAGATAAATTCAATAAGATACCATTCGCCGTTTTCATATATAATTAGTGGTGGCGTTTCAAGAAGTGCAATGCTTCCGTTTTTTATGTATAATTTCGTAAAAGCAATGGAATGGTTATTTTCGCCATTATCTAAACAATTTGGTTTATTTTGTACTATAGAAGTTGAAAAAATATAAGTGGAAGGAACAAGACTAACATATTTTAATAATCTGGCTAAGAAACGTCGTAAACGTACTTTTGGCGCATACTATTGGAACGAAATTAGCAATTATGCCAACTATTTTTCGCATGAAGACAGCTCTGTATTAGAGGTGGGCTGTGGAACAGGTGATCTTTTGGCGAAAATTGCTGGTTCAAAAAAAGTGGGAATTGATTTTAGTGACGAATACATTGCCTGGGCAAAAGAAAAACACGCCGGTAAGAATATTGATTTTTTGGTAATGGATGCTAATAACATTCAGTTAGACCAAACCTTCGATCTGATTGTTATAAGCAATTTAATTGGTTTTGTAGATGATATTCAAAATGTATTTGAGCAGGTAAAAAAATGTTGTCACCCAAACACCAAAGTAATTGTTCAGTTCTACAATTCATTTTGGGAACCGCTTATTAAATTCTCCGAATTAATTGGTTTAAAACAAAAAACGCCAACACAAAATTGGTTAAGTACGCGCGACATTAATAATTTATTGTTTATTTCAGGCTTTGATGTGTATCGTAACAGCAAGCGCTTGATCATCCCCTTCTTCTTCCCTATTCTATCGTTCATTTTTAACCGTTATTTAGCAAAGTTCCCCTTCTTCCGTTTTTTTACGTTAAACATTTATAGTTTTGCTAAACCTTTGCCAGAAAACAACGAAGAAAAATACGACACAAAATATTCTACCACAGTAGTCATTCCCGCACGTAACGAAAGCGGAAATATTGAAAATGCAATTTTACGTTTACCAAAATTTGGTAAGCATATTGAAATTATTTTTATTGAAGGCAACAGTACCGACGATACCTGGCAAAAGATCCAGGAGATCCAGAAAAAATATGCTGGCACGCATGATATAAAAATCGGTCAGCAAAAAGGTAAAGGAAAAGGCGATGCTGTGCGCGAAGGATACAGTATTGCTACCGGAGATATATTAATGATCCTGGATGCCGACTTAACGGTACCACCTGAAGATCTTCCTAAATTTTATAATGCCATTGCCAGTAATAAAGGCGATTTTATAAATGGTACCCGCCTTGTTTACCCTATGGATAAAGAAGCCATGCGTTTCTTAAATTATTTGGGCAATCACTTTTTTAGCTGGGCATTTACCTGGTTGTTAGACCAGCGTTTTAAAGATACGTTGTGTGGTACTAAAGTTATGTTCCGTAAAGATTATATTAAGCTAATTAAGAATCGTAAATATTTCGGCGAGTTCGATCCATTCGGTGATTTTGATCTTTTATTTGGTGCGCACAAATTAAATTTAAAAATTGTTGAAGTACCTATTCGCTACAAAGAGCGTACTTATGGCGAGACAAATATCTCCCGTTTTAAACATGGTGTAATTTTATTACGCATGTGTGCTTTCGCGAGCAGAAAATGTAAGTTTATTTAGTTAGTTTTTGTTTGCTTATTATTAGGAATAACTTAATTTTAAACATCAAAAAGATCATTCTTATAATCCTGGTACTTATTGGCTTTACCTATAAAGCCCGGCCTAACGGACCTGATTCGTTGTTAAGATTATTAGATCGTTCACCCGATGACACTAATAAAGTAAAGCTTTTTTACCGGATATCAGGAGCATTTAAAAAAAAATATCAATACGATTCCGCTATTTTTTATACGAACAAATCGCTTGAGCTCGCAAAAAAACTCAAATTCAAAAAGTACATTGCCTCCAATTACGGATTGTTAGGGATTATTTATACTAACCAGGGCAATTATAACGATGCTTTAAACTTTCACAAGAAAGCACTCGCCGAAAGACAAAACAGTAAGGATGTGATTGCAACCTCTTATTCGTATAATAACGTGGGGGATGTATATTATCTTATGGGAAATTATGCCGAAGCCTTAACTAATCATTTTAAATCGTTGCATATTAAAGAAGAATTAAAAGAAAAAGCAAGTATGGCTGATTCTTATAATAATATAGGTAGCGTATATAATGCTCAAAAAAAACACGAAGAATCTCTGAAATATCATTATTTAAGTTTACAGATCAGGAAGGAATTAGATGATAAAGGCGGCGTCGCAACATCCTACAACAACATTGCAATAAACTATAATTCATTAAACAATTACGCAGATGCAATAAAATACCATCTGTTATCACTTGATATATACCAGGAATTAAATAATAAAAAAGGCTGTGCTTTAACTTTTGGAAACATTGGTAATTCTTATTATTACATGAAGGATTATACAAAGGCAATTGACTATTACGAAAAAAGCTTAAAGATCCGTCAGGAAATAAATGACAAAAAAGGTATTGCAACTTGTTACCATAACATTGCCAATGTAAACATACGCCTGAAAAACTTTTCTGAAGCAAAAAATTACTTAGACCTGGACCTTAAATTGCAAACAGAAATGAACAGTTTAGATAATATAAAAGACAGTTACAATAGTTATGTTTTACTCTATACAGAAGAGGGAAATTATAAAGAAGCATTTAATGCTTATCAAAAATACATTCAATACCGCGATAGCATTTTTAACTTCGAGAATGATAAAAAAAGTACGCGTGCGCAAATTCAATATGAATTTGATAAACAACAATCCATTAATGAAGCAGAATATGAAAAACAAAAAATACTATCGAGATCTGAACTTGAGAAACAACAATACCTGCTTGAAAAAAACCAGCAATCCTATCTTATACTCGAACAACAAGATAAACTAAAAGAGTTGAGTTTAACCAAATCAAAATCTGAACTTAATCAAAGCAAAAGCGAAAGCCTTATTATGCAAATGGCTGCAAAAAAAGATAGCGAACAAAAACAACTTATTATAAAATTCGTAATTGGTATTGTTCTTTTAATGGCAATTGTTTTGTTTTTGATCATCAGAAGTTTACTCATCAATAAAAATAAAAATGCAATTATTGCCCAAAATCTTGATGAGAAAGAGATCCTTTTAAAAGAGATCCATCATCGTGTAAAAAATAATCTACAGGTTATTTCCAGCTTACTCAACCTTCAATCCCGTTACATCAAAGATGCCGGAGCGCTGGATGCCATAAAAGAAAGTAAAGAACGTATTAATGCTATTTCGCTGCTTCATAAAGAAATTTATCAAAATGATGTTTTAAAGCACATTAATTCCAAAGATTATTTTAAAAACCTGATATTAAATCTTCAAAACACCTTTGATCCTGAAAAGAAGATCCAATTGACGTTAGATATTGATGAGATCTATTTAGATATTGATGCTTTAATCCCCTTGGGCTTGATGGTAAATGAATTGTTTACCAATTGTTATAAATATGGAATCGATCAATCAACCCCTGCAATATGGTTCTCTTTATCAAAAAAAGAAAAACTAATTACGCTCAATGTAAAAGATAATGGTAAAGGATTTCCGGCAGATTTTGACCCTGAAAAAACAAATTCGCTGGGATTTAAACTAATTTCACTATTTTCAAAAAAAATAAAGGCGGATGTAATTTACACGAATGATCCCGGGGCTTCCGTAACATTAACCTTTAGCATAAAAAGTGAATAAAGAGATTGAAATACTTATAGTTGAAGACGAACCGCTTATTGCCGAAGATATTAGCTATTTTTTGCAGGAAGCCGGATACAAAAAAACATATATAGCTTATGACGCAGGAGAAGCACAACAATTATTAGAGTCAAAAAATATTGAATTTATTTTTTTAGATTATAATTTACAGAGCAACAAAACCGGACTTGATCTTGCAAAAGAAATAAATTTAAACTATCATTTACCTTTTGCATTTATTACATCACATGCCGACAAAAATTCCATTCAACAAATAAAGGTATTACACCCGGTTGGCTATATTGTAAAACCTTTTAACGGAAAAGACATACCGGCTGTATTAAGTTTAGGTATGGAATTGTTTTATTCTTATATGGATAACAGGTCGGTATTTGATATCAATAAAATAAATAAATATGCAACAACAGAATTAACAGCGCAGGAAAAAAATGTAGTCTTAAAATTAGTAGAAGGAAAAAGCAATAAGCAAATGTCTGATGAGTTGTTTATTTCTTTAAATACTGTTAAAACACATCTTAAAAATATATTTCTTAAGCTGGAAGTCAACTCCAGGGGCGAAGCTATGGTGATCCTATCCAGGTGCAAAGCCTAAAATTTAAAAAAAATCACCCATTTGGGTGATAAATCCAGTTAATGATAGAAGTAGTTTTGGTTTATAAAAACAACCAAAATGAAAAAACTATTATCCCTTTCTTTAATTATTGTGGCGCTTACATTAAACGCGCAAACATTTAACACCACAAACTTTAGCGCAGATGGTTATCCCGTTAGCGCAGGCTTCCCTTCAAAAATAGAAAAATCGGTAACACCATCAGCAAACGACACCATGCTCATGGCCTATTCCGGCTCGGGTGGCATTACTTATGTTTTAACTGTAAGTAAGGTGCGCGATAAAAACTTTGCAGAGCGTTCTGTTCCGGGCATCGTAAAAAGACTGGAGGGGAAAGCTTCCAAAGTAGAATTAAAAAAAGCATCAGCGATTGGCAGCTTTGCAACAACATATATGAATTACATAAATGATAAGGGTTCTTTTATTTCTATTCACGTTTTTAATGTAGAAAGATACATTTTTCAATTATACACAATGAACAAAACAGGATTCTTAAACGATTCGCAGAATTCTTCTTTTTATAATACACTTGTTTTTGGAAACAACGATCGTGCCCAGGCAACTATTCCTGCATCCAATAATTTAGCGGGCAATGCTACAAATAGCGGAGCAACAACTGATAATCAGCAAGTAAATACACAAGCTGCAAATACATCTGCTCAAAACACAGGCGCATGGAATGTGAATGATAGAGCCGAAATCTTTGATTCGAAAGAAAATAAATGGTTTGGCTGCATGATCTTAAAAGCAAATGCTAACGGAACCTACCGAATTGGATACGATGGCTATGCAGATACATACGACGAAGACGTTGAAGCAAGCAGGTTAAACAAACCCACATCCAACACAACTCCTACAAACGTTCCATACATCAAAGCAAAAAAAGGAACTACTGTTACTGTAAAGGGAAACTTAAAAAATGGATTTATTATGGAGGATTTTGAATGGGCCGAATCGAGCTCAATGGCCTGTTGGCCGGGAATAAGAAATATTGAATTTGAAGGCAAACAAGTTGCCTATTGGTTTGATCTTCCAAAAAAATCTGTGGTAAAAATTACGGTTACACCGGCCAGTAGCAAATCAAGAATTAATATTTATGGTTATTCAGGTTACGATTTTATCAAAACACCGCCGGAAGTAAGCCGTTGTACATCCTGCGAAGCCGCGCATCCAGAATGGGTAGGTCAGCCCAATTTAAACGAACCTTCAAAACCGCAAACAATAGAATTTAACGCTACAACTATACGTAACAGGGTTTATTTTGCCGTTTCGGGTGCAAAAGGCGTGTTAGATGGTGATTATACAATAACTATAGATTTACAATAAATAATTTACTTATGAAAAAAACAAATAGCATTAGTTTCATATTGCTCTTATCTGCAATTTTAATAAGCAGTTGCTCAAATAGTAATAAAAAAATTATTGGCAGATGGAAAGTAGCATCTGAACAATCACCAAAAGATACAGTTGCCACTGTATATAGTGGCGAGGACTACTTCAGGTTTAGGAAAGATGCTTTCTTAAGAAGCAACTCTGATACTCATTTTTCTGATTACTGGGGATCAGATGCCTGTAAGTATGAAATGAATGATGGAAAACTATCTATTTATTACAGCAAAACAAGTGAAAATATCGATAAAATATTCTCTTATTCGTTTACGAATGACACAAATTTAATACTTGTATACGTAGAGCCGGAAGCCGCAGCAGGAAGAACAGTATCGCTAGTGAGGGTGAGCAACGATCCTGAATAAGATGATCAGGGCTCTAGATCTAAGCGTGTCATATAATCCTGCAATAGAATTGTTGCGCTAATAACATCCACAGTCGCTTTGTCTGCCCTGTCTTTCTTTTTTAAACCGCCCATTAGCATGGTTTGATGTGCTAGTGCACTTGTAAAGCGTTCATCGTAACGGTCAATTTTCATGTCCGGAAATTTGCGCTGTAAATGTGTAACAAATGGGTCGATGAAACGAGCGCTATCGCTTTTATTATTTGCCAAGGTTTTTGGTTCACCAACAACAATAATATCTACTACTTCTTTTTTTAAATAATCTTCTAGGAATTTAATAAGATCTTTACTGTGCACTGTTGTTAAGCCGCTGGCAATTAAACGCAGACTATCCGTAACGGCTATTCCTACGCGTTTGCTGCCATAGTCTATTGCTAAAATTCGTCCCATTTTAAAGAGATAAAGTTACAAAAATAAGTGGATCAAAGATTAAGGACGCATGACGAAGGACATAACTTTCTAAACCTTCAAAACTTTTAACTTTGAAACTTAAAGTGTAACTTAGTTTTATGATTAAAAAGATAGGCATATTAACTTCCGGAGGCGATTCGCCGGGGATGAACGCTTGTATTCGCGCCATTGTTAGAACAGCATTGTACCATAACATTGAAGTTATTGGATTTATTAAAGGTTATGAAGGTTTGATAGATAATGTTTTTGTGGACTTAAAACGCGAAAGTGTTTCGGGCATCATACAAAAAGGTGGTACTATTTTAAAGACGGCGCGCAGCCAACGTTTTATGCAAGAAGAAGGCATTTTACAAGCTGCCAAAAATTTAACGGCGAATAATGTTGATGCTATGGTTATTATTGGGGGCGACGGTAGTTTTAAAGGCGCTATTGAATTAAGCAAACATATTTCTATTCCAATAGTTGGTTGTGCCGGCACCATTGATAACGATCTGGTTGGAACAGATTTTACAATTGGGTACGATACCGCCATCAACACGGTAATTGATGCTATTGATAAAATAAGAGATACAGCAGAAAGTCATGATCGTGTTTTTGTGGTTGAAGTAATGGGTCGCGATGCCGGCTTAATTGCTTTGCGAACGGCTATTGCCAGCGGTGCTGAAGGTTTATTAGTTCCTGAAATAAAACATGATACTGAATCGTTAGTTGCTAAAATGAAGAATTGGCGCAGTACCAAAAGCAGTAAAATAATTGTTGTAGCTGAGGGCGATCAAAGTGGCGGAGGCTTTAAAGTAGCCGAAATGATCAAAAAAAATAATCCTGAATTCGATGTGCGTGTAAGTATTTTAGGACACATACAACGCGGCGGCAACCCAAGTTGTATGGAGCGTGTGAATGCCAGTATCGTGGGTTATAATTCTGTAAAAGCGTTAATGAGCGGGCATAAAAATGAAATGATAGGCATCATCAACAAACAGATTTCGTACACACCGTTTGCAAAAGCGGTGAAACATCATCAAAAATTAAATAAAGATCTCGAGGAATTAATTGAGATATTGAGTAGTTGATATTAACAGCAAATTTTTGTTAAGACATGTAACTTTCTCGCTTTTCAGACGTTTTAGTTAAAAATCCCATCATGCGCAAGATCATTTTACTCTCCACCCTTATTATTTCGTTTTTTGTATTTGGCTTTACGGCTTTTCATAAATTAGAAAAAACAAAAGCAGGTAAACCACATAAGAACGGCGATATTATTTTTATCGTTAACCCTTCCGGACAAGGTAAGGCTATACAGTTAGCCACCAAATCAAAATACACACACGTTGGCGTTATCTTTTTTGAAGATGGTAAAGAATATGTTTATCACGCAGTAGAACCCGTTATGCGAAGTTCACTTGATGGTTTTACAAGCATGAGCGCGGATGGTACTTATGAAATAAGAAGGTTAAAAGACCAATCGCTTTTAACGCCAGAGGCAATCATTAAAATGTTGTCGGACGCAAAATCGAAATTAGGCATGCACTATGACCTCGGTTTTAGCTGGGACGATAAAGAAATGTATTGCTCTGAATATGTTTGGAAACTCTACAATAAAGCGCTGGGAATAAATGTAGGCGCTTTAAAACCTTTAAAATCATTTGATCTAACGCATCCCGCCGTAAAAAAGAAATTAGAAGAACGTTACGGTAAAAATATTCCAATGGATGAAAATATGATCTCTCCCGGCGATATGTATAATTCTGACCTTCTTGAATAAAAATTAACCACATAGGCACATAGTTTCATAGTTTTAAAGAAAAAATTTACAAAGAAAAACATAGGATCTCTTCGTCTTTGACGAAGAGACTTTGTGAACTCTAAGGCGTTAAGTTTGACCTTTTCCTATGTGTCTATGTGTTTTTTTTTACGAGATACCTAGAAAAGCCAATAGCGTAATAGCATTGATAATAGAGATAGCACCTAAAGAGTGAAAATTCTGATTTAAATTGTACGAAAAAAAGATCAGCGAAAAGATCCCTAAAAAAACCGACAAGAACAAGATGGGACTGGCATCCTGGATTCTGTAATAATCATCAGAAGTATTTATATATGCTTTTATCTCACGCTGAAGCAAATAATCCTTCCCTACTTTAAAGGTTGTGTATTTTGTTGGTGTTTCAATAAATTCATTTACTATAAGTTTATAGTTTTTATCATGTACATCAATTAATACAATGTCAGAGATCTTACGTTTACCGGCTTCATTTTTTTTATCACCAAAAGTTACCAGTACATTTTTTGAATAGTGTGTTTGGTAATGACAAGGTCCATAAAAAGAAATAATTAATTCGCAGAAAACGAAAAAACAAAATACATTAAAACAGTTTAAGAATTTGTAAGTGAGTGACTTTTTAAAAAGTTGAACTTTGTTGAAGGCGCGGATCTTTTTGATCTCAACTAATTCTGCTACTTCCTCAGGAGTTAAAGGGATACGTGGTGGTCGTTTTTTTCCCTCTTCCTTCATTTTAGATTTAATTTCTCATCAACAAGGTAGTTATTTCTAACCGGGCTATTACGCAAAATTAATTCGCCAATAAAACCCGCTAAGAACATCATACTGCCTATGATCATACAGGTTAATGAAATGTAGAACGAAGGACGTTCAGTAATCAATCTCGCCGCATGATGTGTATAAGCACAATAAAGTTTATAGGCTCCTAAATAAAATGCAAAAGCAAAACCAACTAAAAATAATAATGTACCCACTAAACCGAAAAAATGCATGGGACGTTTCCCAAATTTCGAAGTAAACGTGATCGTTAACAGATCTAAAAAACCATTTATAAAACGGTCCCAGCCAAATTTGCTTACACCATATTTACGCGCTTTGTGTTGCACAACTTTTTCGCCAATATTGCCAAAACCCGCAGCTTTTGCCATTACAGGAATAAAGCGATGCATCTCGCCATACACTTCAATACTTTTTACAACTTTCTTTTTATAGGCTTTTAAACCGCAATTCATATCGTGCAATTTAATGCCGCTTATTTTTCGGTTGGTCCAGTTATATAATTTAGAGGGAAGATTTTTTGTAAAAGCATTGTCATAACGTTTTTGTTTCCAGCCGCTCACCAGGTCAAAGCCGTCAACCGTTATCATTTTATAGAGTTCGGGTATCTCATCCGGACTATCCTGAAGGTCGGCATCCATAGTAATTACCACATCGCCTTGTGCAGCTTCAAATCCCAAATGCAGGGCCGGTGACTTACCGTAATTCCTACGAAATTTTATTGCTTTTACGTTTGAATTTTTTTGTGCTAAATTTTCGATTACCTGCCACGAATTATCTTTGCTACCATCGTCAATAAAAACGATTTCGTAAGAAAAATTATTCTCCGTCATGGTTCTTACGATCCAATCGTGCAATTCCGGTAACGATTCCTCTTCATCTTTAAGAGGAATGATCACTGATATTTGACAGTTTGAACTCATTAAGCTTTTACCTCAGCGTATTTGGTCATGAACTCCATTACCTTATCCACCATATCTGAACTGCCTAAAAATAAAGGCGTACGTTGGTGTAACTCTGTAATTGGCACTTCCATAATACGTTTATAACCTGTAGTAGCTTTACCTCCCGCCTGTTCAATAATAAAAGCCAATGGATTACACTCGTACAATAAACGTAATTTACCGTTAGGTGATTTTGTAGTAGTTGGATAAATATATACACCGCCAACAATTAAGTTACGATGAATATCTGCAACACCAGAACCAATATAACGTGAAGAGTATGGACGGTTAGTTGCTTTGTCTTCTTCCTGGCAATATTTAATATATTTTTTTACACCTTCAGGAAAGTGTAAATAATTTCCTTCGTTAACCGAATAAACATTTCCGGCAGTTTTAGTTTGCATTAAAGGATGCGATAAACAAAACTCACCAATACTTGGATCTAATGTAAAACCGTAAACACCTTTGCCGGTAGTATAAACCAGCATACAGCTAGAGCCATAGATGATATAACCTGCAGCAACCTGCTCGGTACCGCGTTGCATAAAATCTTCAATCGTTCCCGGACCACTTAAAGTAGTACGACGGTAAATAGAAAAAATAGTACCAACAGATACATTCACGTCAATATTTGAGGATCCATCTAACGGATCCATAGCCACTACGTATTTGGCGTTTTTAGAGATCTCAGAATCAATAGGTATGATTTCGTCATTTTCCTCACTTGCAATGGCACAAACTTCGCCGCCGGCCTTTAAAGCCGCAATAAACTGGTCATTAGCAAATACATCCAGCTTTTTAACACGTTCGCCCTGGATATTGGTTTCGCCGGTTTCGCCTAAAATTTCAACTAATCCTGCTTTATTTACCTCGCGATTAACAATTTTGGCTGCAATGCCTATATCGCGCAATAAACGTGATAATTCGCCTTTAGCGAATGGAAAATCGTTTTGTTTTTCGATTATAAATTGACCTAATGTTTTCACCTTCATTCTTAAATATTTAATTAAAAATCAAAAGTAAAAAAATTAATGATTAAAGCTAACTAATTAAGAGTATTTGGCTGAAAATGAGGGTAAAAAACTAAAAATCTTTCCTTAAGAACTCACGCCAGTCGCTAAGGTTAGCTATGACTTGAATCTGACGATATTGATAATGAAATTTTTCCTCGTCAACAGTAGAATTAAGAATATTGATACGATATCTATCAAAATTGGATAAGGCGAATTTTTCTTCGGCGGTTAATTTAATGCCACTAAATTCCTTATCACGCAGATCATTGATGCTAACAACAAGACCAGTAGTCTTTTTATTAAGAAGGGTTGTTATGAAATCATTTTTTATATCCACGGTAACAAATATAACAGATAGCCCGTCGACAAATAAATTTTTTCGCCTATTATACTAACATTTGACTGTTAATTGTGGTTATTGTTAGACGATTGAATAAATTTACAAAACAATGCAGTTTAAACTTAAAATATTTCTTCTTCTAATTTCATTTTCATGTTATGCCTATGCGCTAAAACCTTTTAAACAAGAGCTTTGGTGGTCTGTTTGGCATCCAATTGCTGCCTTAAAAGTAAAAAAAATCAAAGCAAAAGCGGACCTAATTTATGATCAACCGGGTATTAAAGATCAATTAGATAATTTAAGCAGTGGCGGAAAATTGGATGCTTTTCGTCATGTTTTTTATATGGCAGCATTCGCGCAAAAGATCAAAATAAAAAAACTAAGAAAATTAGGCATTGCACATGAAAAAGGAAATTACAGGCAATTTTTAAAACATCAGAATGAGAATGGCGAAGTGCCGGATAGTTTGAGCAGTGTTATGGATCTGTACAATAATGAGGTAGGTTTAACAATTGGTTCTTCGATTGCTTATAAAGCAATGAATCTGGAAACACTAAAAGAACTAGTGATCTGGAAAATTAAAAGCGGAAATGCCGTTATACTTAAAAGAAATAAACAGGGCTTGTATGTTGATTGCAATGATAAAATAATTGATCTGCAATTGTATAAAGGAAAATGGTTCGTGCCAAAATGTTTAGTTCCCTCGAGTTAAAAAATTAAACACATAGACACATAGACAATCATTTATTATTTATGCCTAAATAAACAAAAAGATAATCATAGATATCGCTTCGTCTTTGACGAAGCAACTATGTACACTATAGGCATCTTTGCTTTACCTTAATTCTATGTGCCTATGTGGTTAAAATTTTTACGTGGATTGAATCTGATCGTAGGTCAATTTACAATTTATCCACTCTCCATCTAAATGCGAATTGTATTTTTTATAGAATTCAATCGCCGCCGTGTTCCAATCCAACACTTGCCACTCCATACGCCTAACCTTTTGCGCTTTGGCAACTTTTAAGACTTCGTTAAAGAGTAATTTACCATAACCATTTTTTCGCTCACTTTCGGTTACAATAATATCTTCTAAAAATAAACACTTGCCTTTCCAGGTTGAATATTTATAATAATAAAGTGCTATGCCTACAATTACATTTTCTTTTTCGAGAACAAAAAAATCAAAGAGTTTATCTTTACCAAAACCCCAGTTGATCATTTCGGGTATAGTAACTTCTACTTCTTGTGGGGCTTTTTCAAAAACGGCTAATTCCCTTACCAATTCAAGTGCACGGGGTAGGTCTTTTTCGGTTCCTATTCGAATGTTAACAGACATATTTATTGCGAGAATTTTTTCTTTAAGATCACTTTTTGAAGAATGCGTTTGATAATTAACTCCGCTAAAATTTCTTCAAAAGAAAGATTTTTATTTTTCGTTTCGTAATTTTTTATTTGCAATTCGCTTATATCAATACGGTACAATAAAGCAGATAATTGGCCATTATTTAATAGCGGTTTTAACTGCGAACGTATGGACATTTTTAAAGGCTCGAGATCTACCGGCAACTCGTTGGTAAATTCGGTGTCCAGACTGCAACTATCAAAATCCTTTTTTAGCTGACGTTTAAACAGCTCAAATAAATTTTCCTGAACGAGTAAATTGTTTACCTCTAATTCTTCCATGATCTACGGCTTTAATAGTAAGCGTTCAACAACTTTTTTATTGATAACGTGCGACTCAATAATTTCTTTTACATCTGCTTTTTTTACACCAACATAAAATGTCCCTTCAGGGTAAATGGCTACGGTAGGACCAAAATCGCAAATACCAAGGCAACCGCTTTTATTGGCGCGGGTCTTTAAATTTACTTTAAGGTCTTTTAGTTGTTTTTTAAATTCAGCTACCAGTTCCAGTCCGTGGGCTTCACCACAGCTTAACCTGTCTCCTCCTGTGCGTTGGTTAGTACAAACAAAAATATGAATATCAAAAACCATAAACTTTTATTACATTAACGTGTTTAAACTATTAAGTTATGTCAAAGATATTAATTACCGGCGGAAGTGGTTCTTTAGGGGTCGCAATTTCTGAACTATTGTTGAAAAGTGGTCATCAACCTGTTTGGTTAAGCCGGGAAGCCGGAAATTTCAAAGGAATCACAAAATATAAATGGGACATCGCTAAAGATTATATTGACGAAAAAGCGTTTGAAGGGGCAGAAAGCATTATTCATTTGGCGGGCGCCGGAATTGCTGATAAGCGTTGGACAACTGACTACAAAAAACAAATCATTGATTCGCGGGTTAAAAGCAGTGAGTTATTATTTAGCTATATCTCTAAAAATAAATTTCCAATACATACTTTAGTTGGCGGCAGCGCTATAGGGTATTATGGAGCTATACAAAGCGAAAAACTATTTACAGAAACAGATAATGCAGGAACCGATTTTCTTGCAGACACCTGTGTACTTTGGGAAAAAAGCTACGAACCGTTTATTAATTCTGGAATTAGAACGTCGATAATACGAACAGGTGTTGTTTTAAGTAAACAAAGCGGAGCTTATGCAAAAATGGTTCCGGCGTTTAAATTAGGTTTTGGCGCTGCCATTGCAAGCGGTAAACAATATTTTCCATGGATCCATATTAATGACATTGCTGCCATATTTGTTCACGCCTTATTAGATCAAAAAGTTAAAGGTATTTATAATGGTGTTGCTTCAGAATTGATAACGAACAAAGCGTTTTCGAGGCAATTGGCAAAGAGTTTTAATAAACCATTTTTCTTGCCTAATGTGCCGGCTTTTCTTTTAAAAATAGCTATGGGAGAAGGGTCAGTAATGGTTACCGAAGGCATAAAGATCAGTAATCAAAAAATAAAAGATAGCGGATTTAAATTTGAGTTTGAAAGTGTGGAAACGGCGTTACAGTCATTTGTCCTGAGTCGTTAGTCTTTAGTCCTTTAATAGATCCATTTTACATCTTTCACATCAAAAAAAGAGGATTGATCATTCTTGTTCTTTAACCAAAGTAACCCTTCATCGCTTAGCCCTTGCACAAACATGGTTTTTACATTGCCATCTATCTCAAAATCCATCCAATTATTTAACCTGAAAAAATGCTTTAAATAGTTTTCCTTTATCCTGCTTAATTTATCGCTTTTTAATTCAAGGTAATGTTTTTCAAAATATTTACAGAACAGTTTTAAAATGCGATCTACCTCAATATCTTTATTTAGCAGTACTTTTAGCGAAGTTGCATTAAATGTTTCATCAAAGATAGTCTGGTTTATATTTATTCCCACCCCCACTACACTCCAACTCAGCTGTGTATTTGTAACGTTATTCTCTATCAATATCCCGGCTATCTTCTGTTTGTTCACCAATATGTCATTTGGCCATTTTATTTTTATGTCAAATTGGCTACTGTCCAATAATTCAGCCAATGCGTCATAACAGGCCAATGCCGATATTTGATACAAATAATGTTGGTTTTTAAGGTCTAAAAATGTTGGTCTTACAATTAGCGAAGCGGTTAAATTGCTTGTCTTTTCGGTCTTCCACACGCTTCCACGCTGCCCTCTTCCGTTGGTCTGATCGGCTGTATGCACCACTGTGCCTTCAACAGGGTTAACGTTCTTTAACATCTCTATGGCATAAGAATTGGTACTATTAACCTGTGGTAAAAAAATAAGATTTCTGCCAATAAATAATGTTTCCATTAAACCAAATAAGATTAAATTTGTTCTTTAGTGTAAACCTAGTAAATTTAATTAAAAGTTAAGCGACAAATAACATTTTATGGCCAAAATTCCGGTTAAAAAAGCAGCAGCTAAAAAAACAACAAAATCTGCCGTTAAAAAGAAAGAAACTACAAAAGCTGCTCCTGCCAAAAAGGTTGTTGCTAAAAAAACTGTAAAGGCCAAACTTGGCTTTGCTGCAGTAGGCAAGAAAAAAAGCTCAAAAGCCAAAGCTCCTGCAAAAAAAGCAATTAAGAAAAAGGTTATAACTCCCGAGGAAAGAGAGTTTCGTGAGGCTAATCTTATAGCTAATTCCGAAAATAAAAAGAAGACCGGCAGCAGTACAAAACGACCTAAAAAAACGTCTACTCCTAAAGAAACAACCAGCTTATTAGATGCTATTGTTGAAGGTATGGAAGAACGTAAGGCAAAAAATATTACTATTTTAAATATTAGCAAATTAGACAACCGTGTTACAGATTACTTTGTTATTTGTGATGCAGACAGTAAAACCCACGTTAACTCTATTGCTGATAGCGTGGAAGATACTGTAATAAAACTAACCAACGAAAAAGCATACCATGCCGAAGGACACCAGAACAGTGAATGGATCTTAATTGATTATATAAACATTGTGGTGCATGTATTTTTACGCGAAACCCGCGAATTTTACAACATTGAAGGGCTTTGGGGCGATGCAGAAATAACTACCATTAACTAAAATTTTACATAGATAGAACCTAAGATGAGCGACGAACAAAATACAGAACCTACACAGAACGATACGAACAATAAGTCCAGTTCTTCTGAAGAGGAGAGAAAGAAGCAATTTGAGCGCATGAAAGAAAAATTCAGTCGCCCTAACTCTAATTTTGGAGGCAGCAAAGGCGGCAACAGCGGCAATAATTTTTATTGGATATACGGTGTTGTTATAGCCGTATTATTATTTATTGTTTTTTACGGCAATGGTTTTACACCAAAATTGCAGGAAATTAGCCAGGGTAAATTTTACCAGGATATGCTTGCAAAGGGCGATGTAAAAGAAGTTGTTATTGTAAATAAAACAATTGCCAGAATTTATATTGACGCGGATACTATTGCAACAGCAAACCGCTACAAAGATCCAAAAACGGCACGTGCTTTATTCCCCGATAAAAATTACAAAGGCCCGCATTTTTATATCACTGTTCCTTCTATTGACAATTTAATGTTGGGAATGGAAAAAGTGCAGAACGAGGCAGGAATTCCAAAAGATAAGCAGGTATTTGCGCGTAGCATTGAAGAGACCAACTGGATGAGCGATCAGTTACCATGGTTATTACCAATATTAATTATGGTAGTGCTTTGGATAGTGATGATGCGCCGTATGGGCGGTGGCGGTGGCAGCGGCGGCCCTGGACAAATATTTAATATCGGTAAATCAAAAGCAACTTTATTTGATAAAGACTCTAACGTAAATATTACTTTTAATGATGTGGCCGGATTAGACGGTGCAAAAATGGAGGTAATGGAGATCGTAGATTTTCTTAAGAATCCAAAAAAATATACCGACTTAGGTGCGAAAATTCCTAAAGGTGCTTTATTGGTTGGCCCTCCGGGTACCGGTAAAACCTTATTGGCAAAAGCAGTTGCAGGCGAAGCAAAAGTTCCTTTCTTCTCTTTGAGTGGTTCGGATTTCGTGGAGATGTTTGTTGGTGTTGGTGCAAGCCGTGTGCGTGATTTGTTTAAACAAGCAAAAGAAAAAGCACCTTGTATCATTTTTATTGATGAGATAGATGCTATTGGTCGCGCGCGTGGTAAGAACGCAGCTGCGGGCGGAAATGATGAGCGCGAGAACACGTTAAATCAATTATTGACCGAGATGGATGGTTTTGGTACCAACAGCGGTGTAATTATTTTAGCTGCAACAAACCGTGCTGATATCCTCGATAGAGCGTTAATGCGTGCGGGTCGTTTCGACAGACAAATTTATGTTGACATGCCGGACTTAAATGAGCGTAAAGAAATTTTTGCGGTGCATTTAAAGAAAATTAAAATTGACGAGAGTGTACAAATTGATTTCTTAGCAAAACAAACGCCTGGTTTTAGTGGTGCAGACATTGCGAACATTTGTAACGAAGCAGCTTTGATTGCAGCGCGTTCAAATAAAAAGACAGTACAAAAACAGGATTTCTTAGATGCAGTAGATAGAATTATTGCAGGTTTAGAAAAGAAAAATAAAATTATTACACCACAAGAAAAACGTGTAATTGCTTTTCACGAAGCAGGACATGCCACTGTTAGCTGGATGTTAGAACATGCGAGCCCGTTAGTAAAAGTAACGATAGTACCTCGTGGTCGCTCGTTAGGCGCTGCATGGTATTTGCCGGAAGAAAGACAAATTACTACTACAGAGCAGATAATGGATGAAATATGTGCTGCTTTAGGTGGACGTGTTGCGGAAGAAATAACATTTGGAAAAATAAGTACAGGTGCTTTGAGCGATCTTGAAAAGATAACCAAACAAGCCTACGCTTGCATCGTGTATTACGGTTTAAATGAAAAGATCGGGAACATCAGTTACTACGATAGTTCAGGACAAGGTGATTATACATTTAGCAAACCTTATAGCGAAAATACGGCAAAAACGATTGACGAAGAGGTTAAGAAAATGATAGACATTGCTTACGCAAAAACTAAACAGATCTTATTGGTTAATAAAGATAAATTGACGTTGCTCGCACAAAAATTATTAGAGAAAGAAGTTATTTTTAAAGAAGACCTTGAAGAGATTTTTGGTAAACGTCCGTTTGACAAACCAGAAGAAATTGTTACTCCAAAAATGGAAACAATTGCACCACCAAAGATAGATAGTTTGTAGAACGATAATTTTTAGAAATATTAAAGCCCTTACTTTTTCAAGTAAGGGCTTTTTTTTACCAGTTATAAAGCCATTTGCATTAACTAGATAGGCAAAGACACCGGCGAAGAATTAATGATTATCTTGTTTTCATATAAACCATTAAATTTTAAACATGAAAAAACATTTACAAAATTTATTCGCTTTAACCATTCTAACAAGTTCGGTAACTGCTTTAGCGCAGCCTACATTAACAGGAGCAAACACCAATCCTACAATAGGAGAGATCTTTTCTACTAAAACCACTACTGTTGGTGTTACACCGGGTAGCGCCGGTGCCAACCAAACCTGGAACCTAACAGGCTTAGGTGCAGGAACAAGTGTAACAGTTAACGCTGTATCGGTTGCTTCAACACCAAGTGCCGCTTCTTTTCCGGGAGCAAACATTGCCTTTTATGATGGATCAGCTTACGGTTATTCAAACAATTCAGCTGCAGCGAGTATTAACCATGGCAACACTGCGGGTGGTGTTTTATTCGCATATTCAAACCCGGAAACAATTTTAAGTTTTCCCGTAAATTTTAATAACGTAAGTACCGACTCATGGCAATGTACCTTTACAAACGCGAGCGTTACTTTTAACCGTGCAGGGACTACAACAATTACGGCTGATGGTTATGGTACTGTAACAACGCCTGCAAATACTTATTCTAATTGTATGCGTTTGCACATGGTACAATCCTATACAGACGCTTCAACAAGCTTTACAATAACCTATGTAAACGATGAATACATTTGGTTTACACCAGGTGTTCATAACGCAGTTGCTACAACCTATACAGTAACAAATTCTTTTACTACACCTTTTACAGGCGGCTCTTATCTTAACAGTGTGATAACAGACCTAAAAGCATTTTCTCCTTCAGCTTATAACATTTCTTTGTTCCCAAATCCTGTTTCTGAAAATATAAATATTGCTTTTACTTCAGAAGAAAGCGGTAAAGCCGAATTAAAGATCTTTGATGTTAATGGTAAACAACTTCATGGTCTTAGTGAAGTTGCAATACTTCCGGGAGATAATCGCTTTAAAGTTAATACGAACGAATTAGCCCCAGGTGTCTATTTCATGAGCCTTTATATGAATAACCGACTTCAAAAGAATGAGCGTTTTATTGTAGCACATTAAAATAAGTTTAAAAATTATAAAGCCCTTACTTGAAAAGCAGGGGCTTTTTTTTACCAGATATAAAACTGTAAGCTTAAACTACATCAAAAAGTATGCATTCTGTAAAATTGATCCTTTTCTTTTGAAAGTTAGATCGATATTTGAATTAATAAGCCAAATACCAAGATAGAACAAATTGTAAACTAAAAGCTACAAGAATGAAATTGTGAACTAGGTAAATTTACCTATTAAAAGGTAGGTAATATTACCTATTTTGTATATCAATGATTTTATAACTCAATTCGACAGCTTTCTTTTTATACATTCGTTATTCTTGTATAGTTGAAATTTTAATTTTTATTGTTCTGTTCTTGTTCCTGATCGTTTAATTACTTGAGTATTTAAACGACTTTTAATTTTTGCCGAAAATAATTGTACCTGCATTTAAAATTCATTCATAAATCAAAGTAAAATTATCCCAATATGAAAAAAAATTCTTTGACTTTATTTTTCATTAAAAAGTATTCAAATACATAATAATATAAACCGATAAAAATAAAATATGAAAAAAACAATTAAAACAATAGCATTAGGTGTAGTGTTATTAACAGCTAGTTTTGTGAAAAGTCAAACGACAATAATTCCAGAAACTCCAGATCCAAAACCTTGGACAGATTCAGCAGCGCTGCTTATTGAGAAGTACGGATTAAACAACATTTGGCAGTACGTAAAGATACTTAATATATCCAAAGAAGATAGCGCATGGTTTAGGAATTATAAAGCGATAATTTTTAACAATAACTTCGTTAACGGTTTATTACAAAATGTTAACACAAAAATAATGAACGATTCAATAATTATAAATTTTCCTGACTCCAATTTTACAGTATTTGGAAAATCATATCTTCAGAAAAGAAAAATTTCTATCCTTTGGAATGCTGAAGGTAATTTTGATGCCTTCCACCCCAGTTGTGTTCACAGGAAAATAGTTGCAACAGATAGAATTAAAACAACAACCTTGGATTCGAATGCAAATTGCATGAATTTTATTAATAAATTAACTTATTTCCATGATAAAGGATGTGGTGATTATAAAGTCGCTTTTGGCCAAGCGTTTATGGAAGACTGTAACCACACAGTTAGCAATTATTATAAATATCTTTTTACATTCGATCCAAACGTTAATTATAACAGTCCAAATTCTGGGCTAGGTGCGATTGTAAATTTGCAAATTAATCCAAATCCAAGTTCTGGTAATGGAATTACAACGGTTTCATATTATGTACCTACCGCAGGTAGTGTAATAATTGAGCTGCAAAATGCCGTAACCTTGGTTTCTCAACAAGTTTTAAATATGAATAAACCTGTCGGTAACCATACAAAAAACATTGTTGTGAACAGTTTAATACCTGGCACTTATTATGTAAAACTCACTTACCAAAATCAAACTTTTTCTAAAATATTAATCATTAATTAATATAATTATGAAAAGGATTATTATTCTATTTTTACTTTTTATTAGTATAAAAAGTAACGGACAATGTCCCAACGGTGATGTCGAGCAAGGAAATTTCAATAATTTCACTCGCATGCAAGGTAGTTTTTCAACGCCTTTAAACATAATGGCATTAAATCCTACTCCAGTTCAAACCGGAGTACCATTATTATACAGACAAGATGTTGTTAACGTGCCGTCAGGCCCACATACGCAACCGGAAATAACAGTACCTCAGATCACATTGACAGAAGAGGGGTTTTACTGTATTAGGGTAAATAATAAAGCTGCTAGTTACCAAAAAGATGGGGTTTATTACACATTTCAGGTAACTCCGGCAAATAGCATCTTTAAATTTAAATATGCTATGGTATTACAAGATCCTGGTCACACATCAAGTGATCAACCATTTGTTAATTTTTTTATGAACGTATTATTTAATTGTCCAAATAGAAATATACCACATCTCCCGCCGCCGCCATTTTCGAATAGTGGAGGATGTCCGGGGAATTTGTTGCAAAAAATTCTGGATTGGAATTTATTTAATTCAACTTTTACATATAAGGTAGCAAATTCTAGTGATCCGTTCTTTAAACAAGGGCCTGAATCCACAGTTTATAAAAACTGGCAATGTGTACAATATGACTTATCACAATATATTGGCCAAACAGTTAGTTTGTGTGTTATGGCTGCAGGTTGTAATCAAGGTGGTCATTATGGTTATGTATATTTAGATGGTTTATGTAAACCAAATATTGCGACAGCAAATTTCCTTCTAACAAATACTACTTTTTGTAGTAATAGTTCAATGGTAATGAACGGCGCTGCTTCTGTTGGTGAAGATCGCTATTTCTTGGAGATTGCAGAATGTGATCAATCTGGAAATTTAATACCAAATGGAGATATTAAAAGCTGGTGGACTCTTGGGGTTGAAGTTCCAAACGGAATAAACATTAAAAACGAATACATTAATCATGGTGGAGTTTGGAAATGTAATACTTTTTATAAAGTTAAGTTAGCTGTTATGAGTGATTGCGCTCCATGGAATAGTAAGGATCAGGTAATTAAATATACTTGCCCTGAAATTCCAACACTCCTAAATCAATTCGCATGTTGTCCATCCGGAAAATCTCAAGCGACAACACCTTGTTTTAATCTTGTTGTACCTAATCCATTACCAGGTTATACTTATAACTGGTCCTCGACTTCACCTACGGGGATAAACTTTGCAGGTCCAAACGCTGTTTATTGTAATAAAAAAAGTAATATCTTCAATTTAAGCATTACTGATGCAACGGGCTGTACTGGCGTTACAAGTTCAACAATATTTATACAAGGTAATTTGAACGCTTCCTTGAATGTTCCTAATGTTGCGCAGTCATGCGGGGGTGGGTGTGAAAATCCACCAATTAGTGTCAATTACAACACAACACCTTGTCAAGATGGTCAAAGTCCAATTTTTAATAGCATGATGGAAAATAATAGTTATAACTATTGGGTGTCGTATCCGTTTTTTAATTGGCAGGCTTCTGGTACTTCCTTTAGTCCTGGAACTTCTGGAAATTATGCAGCCGTCGTTGCAAATAGTTGCCAACAAAAAATTCTGCCGTTTGCGGCAGTAGTAAAAAACAATTATATACCTACGCTTATTGCTGCAAATGCGGTTTCACTTTCATCACCAATCAACACAAATAATAAGCTTATAATTTTTGATTATAATGCAAATGCTCCAAATTATGGTGTTGGTCCCGCCTATGGTAGTGCTATTGATTTTGAAATAAGAGTATTTGATAGATTTGGAGGTCTCTTTCGAATTATTCATAAATCAGACGTTGGGCTTGGTCCAAATGATTGTTTAAAACAGGGCGATATTTATTGGGATGGTAAGGACAACTTTAGTAATAATGTTCCATTAGGTGTTTATACTTATTGTGTGCTACTGAAGTTATGTAATAACAATTGGTATACTTGGGATATTAATACACAAGGATCTACTGTTGGGTGTATTAAATCTTGTACTCAAATTATCTCTCATTGGCCATTTATTCAAACATACTGCTGCGTAAGTTGCGGCTATGCTAAACATGTGACAGTTTACCAATAAATTTGTATCTTTAATTAATAAAAAATAGGTTCAAATATTTAAAATTAAGCAATAACCTCATTAAATTGAGGTTATTGCTTTTTTTATGCTCTTTAAATATTTATTGTCAAAAAGAAACTAATAATTGGTTATTCAGTGATAGTACTTGGTTAAATTTCAACTCTACAGCAATTACTCCAAAAAACACTAATTCTGTTTTTGCATTTGAAGCATGCGCATCAATTAGTGATAAAAATGGTATATTATTATTCTATACAAATGGTCAAGCAGTATATAATAAAAATGGCCAAATGATGAATAATGGCTATTTTGGATTAAATCAGTACGTGCTAACAACAACTCAAGGAGCATTAATTATACCTCATTTAACTAATACCAACCAATATTATTTAATATTAAATAATTTTAAAAAACCTTCGCAAATACTTTACTATACCATTATTGATATGTCTTTGAATATGGGACTTGGAGATGTATTATTTGACCCGAAATTATTTTATTCAACTGAAGCTAATATTTCGGAAAAATTAACTGTTGCAAAACATTGTAATAACAAAGATTATTGGTTAATTACTACAGAAGTAAATAATTATGCTGACTCAATTGATATAAATCCTTCTAAATATCAAGGTCAACGTTTAAAAGATGTTCAGTTTCTATCTTTTAACATAAATGAATATGGTATTACTTCTTACCCAATTAAAAGTAAAACAAATATTACAACGAATAATTGCGAGGCGTCTATTGTTTTTCCTTCCGGCCAATTAAAAATTTCCCCCAACGGAAAGCGAGCTGCTTTTGGACATGGTGAAGATCTATATTTATATAACTTTGAAAATAACACCGGAAAATTTAATTTATTTAAAACCTATAATTACATTCCAAATTATAATATTCCCGCTTTTTGCGACTATATTTGCTATGGTTTAGAGTTTTTTAGCGATAGCAAAAAATTAATGTACAACAATATGTTTATTGATATTGAAAATAACTCCAAATATATAGTCGGTAATTTTATTTACTCGCAAATGCAATTAGCATCTGACAATAAAATATATTTTGCTTATAACACAAAGTTGCAGAATCAATTTGGAGTTACAACAAAGAATTATTTATCATTTTACGAGTATAAAAATAATCAAGTAGAAGTGTTTTATGACACGATCTCTTTAAAAAATGATTATACATCGTCTGGTCTGCCAAATTTCCCATCATATTATTTCAATAAAAATAAATATGATTTTAACTATGCTGGTTCTTGCGAGAAAAGTGTGTTTACATTTTCACCAAACTTCAACGGAAATACATATACAAATCTTGAGTGGCTTTTCTATGACGATAACTCAACAACCACAATTATTAATCCCACACACACTTATGCTAATAAGGGAGAGTTTGAAGCGCGGCTCGTAGTTTTTAATGGCACTAATAGCGATACAATAACACATTGTGTAACTGTTTTAGGGATGAATAAAGATTTTTTTCATAAACCTGATACTTTTTTTTGTTTTAATAAAAGTATTGATATCGGAGTAACCTATCCAAACATTGGTAAATACAAATGGAATACTGGAGATACTACAAGTGCAATAAGCGTCAATAAAGAAGGGTTATACATTTTATCAATATCAAACGCATGCGCAGTATATTCGGATAGCATTTTTGTAAGAGAAGAAATATGTCATGATGGGGAGTTAATAATCCCAAATATATTTACACCAAATCATGATAGTGTCAATGAATTTTTTACTGTTAAATCAAGTTATTATAGATTTTTAGACTTTTATTTATTTGATCGTTGGGGTCAAGAAATACTTAGCAAACAAATAAATGTGATAGAGTTTAACAGTAAATTACAGAACGTATGGAAATTTGATTTGTGGAACGGTTTATTAAAAAACGGTGATAGTGCCGATGATGGCACATATTTTTACGTAATAAAAGCTACTGATATAAAAAACAATATTAAAAACTATAAAGGATGGTTACAATTATCTCGTTAACAAAAAAAATAATATTAGGAATATTTTTAATACTTATTATATCATGCAAAAAAAAATACAATTGCGTGTGTTCTGCCGCAACTCAAGCGAATGGCTTTAATTCTTTTACAGAAAATTATACTATAAAAGAAAAGAAAAAAAACGCAGAAGCTGTTTGTGCCGCAAAATCGAAAAATTATGATAATATAATAGGAACACAGCAGTCTTACGGCACCGTTCTTTTTGTAGACTGCGTAGTTAAGTAATACACTTTTCACTATAATCTTTTTTCTTCACATAGCCCTTTTTAAAAAAGATTTCTGCTACAATCGTTAATGTAACAGTTGTTGTAATAACCTAACCTGTTATTAATTTTGAAAAATCCTTTGTAATTGTAAAGTAAATGCTTTGTAATTGCAAAATAGAATTACCCTAGAAATACAAATACTACAGCGGGGTACCACCCTAACTACATAAAAAATGTACTTACTAAGCCAAGCAATACCAAAAAATGAACGGCAGTTAAAATAAAATAGTCTTTGCTTTTTTTAATTCCTTTGTAAATGCTTATGATCATAAGCGCAATAATAACAAATACTAATAAAATTAAAGCAATACTTCCAAAGCCAAGTCCACCGTCGTGCTGCCCGGGACTTAACCAGTTTAAAACATAAATAATAACAAATGATGCTATGTAAAAAATAAGGGTGGATAGGTATTTATTCATGTTTAATTTTTTGGTTTACTCTCTCACATCTGTTTCTGATAACTCAAAGGTCTTGCTAAAGTCGCGCACTCGTTTGGTTTGATCTCCGGGTCCGCTTTGAATATATTCTGCCCACATGATGATATCTCGTGGATCGGTTTTTGCGCTATCAAGACAGACTTTTAATTTTTCGATGTTCTTGTCTGCTAAAAATATAACGCAACGCATAAGCCTTGGATCATTTAAATGACGCCCACCTGAAGCAGCCGTGCTGATCAAATTAAAAACTTCTTCGGCTTGTGCGCCGAAGTCGGTTTTTATTCTTGCTCGTATATCGGGTGTGTTGATCATTTCCTCCTCCGCATTTCAAGATTCCATTTTGCTTCGCAAAATACTCCTCCGCCCTTCGGGCAACTCCTCCAAAGGAGGACAAGCAACAGTATTAAGCAAATTTCTTCTCAAAATCTTTCATTACATCTACCAATACTTTTACACTTTCTAAAGGTAAAGCATTGTACATAGAGGCGCGGTAACCACCCACGTCGCGGTGTCCACGTATACCGCTAATGTTAGCGTCTTTCCATAGTTTATCAAACTCTGCTTCGAGCTCAGGTTTTGTTGTTAAGAAACAAGCGTTCATATTACTACGGTCTTCTTTAGCAGTTGTACCAACAAATAACGTGTTGCGATCTATTTCGTTATATAAAAGATCTGCTTTTTGTTGATTGATCTTTTCTATCCAGGCTACTCCTCCATTCTTTTTTAACCATCTCAAGGTTAAAAGCGTTACATAAATTGGGAATACCGGTGGCGTGTTATACATACTACCACCTTTAATGTGTACCTGATAATCCAACATCGATAACATTTTGCGGCCTGTTTTTCCAAGCGCACCTTTTTTTACCATTACCATGGTGCTTCCGGCAGGACCCATATTTTTTTGTGCACCGGCGTATATCAACGTAAAATCTTTCGCGTTTATTTTTCTACTAAAAATATCAGAACTCATATCACACACTAGAGGAATATTAGTTTTTGGAAATTCTTTTAACTGCGTTCCAAAAATGGTATTGTTACTGGTAATATGTAAATAATCTGCATCTGTTGGAATATCATACCCCTTTGGGATGTAATTAAAATTCTTGTCTTCCGAACTTGCAATTACTTTTGTGTTACCAACTATCTTGGCTTCTTTAATGGCCTTGCTGGCCCAAACACCTGTATTTACATAAGCAGCATAACCTTTATCTGTTAATAAATTATATGGCACCATGGCAAATTGCAAGCTGGCACCACCACCTAAATACATAACATCGTAATCATCGCCCACTTCAAATAATTCTTTGATAATGGCATGCGATTCGTCAATTACCTTTTCGTAATTTTTACTGCGGTGCGAAATTTCTAACAGTGATAAATTTAAATTATCAAAATTGATGCATGCATCTGAAGCTTGTTTTAAAACTTCTTCGGGTAAAATTCCGGGACCGGCGCTAAAGTTGTGTGGCTTTGACATATAATTTAGTTTAGTTTATAAATGCGATTTGAGACTTTAAAATTAATAAATGTTTTAATCATGTAGTAATTTTATTGTACCGTTGTTTAAAGTAATTATTAAAACCCCGCCTTTTACCGGCTGAATGTTACTGATATCGCTAAAAACAAGCTCGCCTTTGTTATTTATCAACTGCTCGCTTTCGCTATGTACCAGGTAATAATGCGGGCTGATCTTTTGAATTTCAGCTATTGAAGAAAACACTTCTTTGCCCTGTAAATTAATTAACACGAATTTATCTTTAACCTGCGCCAACGCACAGCTGTCTTTAAAATCTGCTGCTTTGCTGTATTTATAAGGTATCACAAGATTCAATTTACGATCAACATAACCGTATTTATTTTTGTTCTTTACACGGATCAAACCATTGGATGCGAAATTTATTTCATCATATACGCCAAAGTCAATACTGTTTCGGCCGTTGGCGTCCATCAAAGCCTGTTGGTTCTTTTTAATGAGTTTAAATACCAAACCGTTGGTATAAAAATCTGCCGGTTTTTCTTTTGCAAAATCGTAAGCAACAGCACTTAAAAAACAACCATTACAATTATAAAAACCATATAAATTATTTAGCACGACCATAAAAATACCTTTGCTTGCTTTTATAACCTGCTCATATTTTGCATCTAAAATTATTTTACCGGTTGCATTAATTAAACCGTATGCATTTCCTATTTTTACAATAGCGATCTTGTCCGCATCAAAGTCCGAAAGCCAGTCGAACTCGGGCTTGTGCACATAGCCATCTTTTGACACAAAACCACTTTTGTTCTCTGAGCGATAATAAGCAAACCCATTTTTAAAATCACCCAGCTCTTCAAATTTTGGTTCTAAAATTACCTGCCCAAAATTATTTAAGGCGCCAAATTTTCCATTTAGTTTTACGGTATAAAAATTATCCGAGATCTCGTTTATCTCATCATATACTTGTGAGATTATTTGTCCTTGACGATTAATAAAACTCCATTGTTTACCAAACTTTACGGGCGCTATGCCGTTATTAAAATTGTAACCATCTGTAAAAATTTGACCAAAAACATCGGTATTTTCTTTGTTGATATAATATACGGTATCGTTCCTGTTAACTACCGAGAGGCCTTCAGAAAAGCCACTCACGGCATCAAACACAGGAGCAATGATCATTTTTGCGCTTGTATCAATAAAACCAAAAAGATCATCTTTTTCGTAAGGATAAAGTACCAGGTTATTTAACTCCAACTCTTTTAAAATAGAATTCTTTAAAGGAAAATTAGGATTCTCCTGTAAAAATTTCTCCAGCTCAATGTTTGAAAACGATTTTACCGTTAAGGCAAATAATAATTTCCAGGCTTCTAAATTTTGAGGTGCTTTTGGATAATTGCTTACAAAAGTTTTTAGTCCGTTAACATCTGAGCGCTCTTTATAAAAAGTAAATAATTTTTCGTATGCAGAATTCAATAAAATATTTTTCGGATTTACTTTAATGAAACTTATATAAGAAGCATCTGAATTATCTTTGGTTGATTCATCAAAAATTTGTCTGTCAATTAATAATAAAGCCTCCTGCACAAAAGAACTTTGCGGGTGCGTAATGACAAATTCCTTGGTCTGCTTGCTATCATTGTATCTCAGAGTCTCATTATAATCCTGTTCGTCGCGCAGATAAATAACTTCGCTCAGTAAATTTTGGTTAGCTAAATAGTTTTGCTTTAAAAATGTATTGCATTTTTCTGCCGTTGCCTCTTTCTTTAATTTTTGAAAAGCTTTTGCAGCAACAGAATCCACCAAATTTAAAATAGAAGCGCTGTCAATTTTAAACTGAGAAAATTCTTTTTTCTCGCGTTTGACGAAGAAAAAATTGTAACTCAGTGCCGCATATTTTGAAGCCGAATCTAAATTAAAGAAAGGATTATCATTACGAGAATAAATTATTGCTAGTCCGTATGAAGAATAAGGATCATGTTTGGAATTAAAATTGCCGGTGAATAATTTTTTAGCTTTAAAGTAATCGTATATAGAAAGTGCTTTAAAACCACTTTCCACTTTTGAGGCATTTAATTTAGAAAGACAAAAAACAAATAAGAAAAGAAAGAGGGTAAATTGTATGTTGGACTTTAACTTCACGTTTGCAGCCTTGAAGTTTGTTATAATTTTAAGATCAATCAAGGCAAAAACAGCAAATTATTACATACCTTTGTTGATAATTATGTTCACAACCGGAAGAATCGTTTTTACCCTCATTTTTTCAGTGGCTTTTATAGCCTATCTGGTCTGGAGCTACCGTAAAGACAGGAAAGCCACAAAAGTGCACTTTAATAAACCTTATCTTATTCTTATCGGAATATTAAGTTTTTTAACAATTCTCTATATAATTGTTAAAATAAGGAAATTTCTATAAAAACCATCGATAGAATTGCTATATTTGTCTACAAAAATAGTAGATACGAAAATGAAAAAATCCTTAATTATAGCTTGTTTTTTAGGCTTTGGCGCTCTTGCTGACGCTGCTACACTTGTTATTGAGGGAAAATACCAAAATAAGAACGTTTTTGTACAAAACGCTTATGGCGTTAACGGTGTAGGTTTTTGTGCGCAAGAGATAAAAGTAAATGGTAAGATCACCACTGATGAGACCAACTCCAGTGCTTTTGAGATTGATCTTGCTGCTTTGCAATTAAAATACGGTCAAAAAGTTGTTATTGAGATCGTACATAAAGACAACTGCGTACCTAAAGTATTAAACTTAGAAGACCTTAAATCAAAACCAACTTTCGAAATTTTAACCATGAACATTTCACCAACAGGTGTTTTAAAATGGAATTCAAAAAACGAAACAGGTTCTTTACCTTATATCATCGAACAATTTAAGTGGAACAAATGGATCCCAATTGGCGAAATGGATGGTATTGGAAGTCCGGAACCACATGAGTATTCTTTCCAGGTTACTATGCACAGCGGCGAAAATAAATACCGCGTAAAGCAAAAAGGTTTAAATTCATTCTCAAAATATTCTCAGGAAGTAACTTTAAAATCTACAACTGAAAAACCATCTTTTGCAATTCCAAAAAGCGGTAAGAGTATCGACTTTAGTATGGAAACGGCTTACGAGGTATTTGACGCCTATGGTGATGTAGTTAAAAAAGGCTACGGAAACCAGGTAAATATTGATAATCTTAAAAAAGGAAAATACTATTTATGTTACGATAATACGTTAACCGACTTTACGAAATAGTTCGTAAGATCGTTTTTAGCTCGTTAAGTATCATAGCAGTTGCGCCCCAAACCTTATTGCCCTCTACCAAAAAGTAGGGGGCTTTTATTTTAAGTCCTTCTGCATCAACAGTCCCCTGCTCTTTCGTGCTATCATCCATTAATCTTTGCAATGGTAATTTTAAGGCGTTCTTTACCTCTCTTTCGTGCGGAATTATTTTTGGATCTTTTATTTTACAAAAGCCAACATAGGGCTCAACCACAAAACCGCTTACAGGAATATACAATTGCGTCAATTTTCCGATCACTTCAACTTCATCCCGCAGACCAATCTCTTCAAAGCATTCGCGTAAAGCGGTGTTCTGTAAATTACCATCCTCTGGTTCGTACTTACCTCCGGGGAAACTTACTTGTGCGCTATGCGCTCCTTTATAAGAGAATCTTTCGATTAACGGAATGTATAGTTTATCTTGTTCATCCAAACAAAATAACACCATTACAGCACTTGGTCTATATTGTTTTTCTGCAAGATCAGCCACATCTACCTTATTACGTGTAACGTGCGCCATGCCATACTGTGCAGGCCATCCGGGCAAAGGCTTTTGCAGTTCTATTTTAAGGTTATTTAGAAGTTGTATCAAATATATTAGGCAAATTAAGGGTTAAATTAAGTAAATTTGTAACACATTATGAACGAGTTTAAATTAAACACAATTGACGAAGCCTTAGAGGACATTCGCAAAGGTAAGGTTATTATAGTTGTTGATGACGAGGATCGTGAGAACGAAGGAGATTTTATTACCGCTGCCGCAAATGCAACACCCGAGGTAATTAATTTTATGGCCACACATGGCCGTGGTTTAATTTGTACCGCCATTACCGAACAAAAAGCAAAAGAATTGCAATTAGATATGATGGTGAGTGCAAACACCAGCTCGCACGAAACCGCATTTACAGTTTCTATAGATTTATTAGGCTTTGGTTGTACCACCGGTATCTCCGCATCCGACAGAAGTAAAACAATTTTAGCATTAATTGATCCTACAAAAAAAGCAAGTGACTTTGGAAGACCCGGACATATTTTTCCATTAAAAGCAAAAGAAGCCGGTGTATTAAGAAGAACAGGTCATACCGAAGCAACTATAGATCTTGCACGTTTAGCAGGATTTGAACCTTGTGGTGCTTTAGTTGAAATTATGAATGAAGATGGCAGCATGGCACGCTTGCCTGATCTTGTAAAGATAGCAGCGCGTTTTGATCTGAAAATAATTACGATCAAAGACCTTATCAGTTACCGTTTAGCCAAGGAAACAATTGTTGAACGCGTTGTTGAAGTTAAGATGCCAACCAATTGGGGCGACTTTGATCTTATTGCCTATAAAGTACATACTAACGGTCAGGAGCATATGGCATTGGTAAAAGGTAAATGGGAAAAAGATGAGGCTGTATTAGTTCGCGTGCACTCGAGTTGTGTTACAGGAGATGTGTTTGGAAGTTGCCGCTGCGATTGCGGTCCGCAATTACATGCAGCTATGGAAATGATCGAGAAAGCCGGCAAGGGTGTTATTGTATATATGAATCAGGAAGGCCGAGGCATTGGCTTGCTAAATAAATTAAAAGCATACAAGCTTCAGGAAAACGGTAGAGATACCGTTGAAGCAAACATAGAACTTGGTTTTAAAATGGATGAACGCGATTATGGTATTGGCGCACAAATTTTACGCGATCTCGGTTTAAGTAAAATTAAATTGCTTACCAATAACCCAAAAAAGCGTGCAGGCCTTATTGGTTATGGTTTAGAGATAGTAGAGAATGTACCTATCATTATTCAAGCCAACCCACATAACGCAAAATATTTGCAGACCAAAAAAGAAAAAATGGGTCATTCCTTTTAATTTCTCTTAAATTTTAGAAATGTTATATTTGTTACTGTCAGTTTAAATGAGAGTAATTAAATTCTATATTCTTTTTCAATTTATCTTTTTGGGGGATTTGTTTTCGCAAAACACCGAAGATTTTGATCTTAAAATTCCGGAAGCCAAGGTACCCAGTTGTAACTACAATCTTATCAGAGTTGCTGACATCAGAGATGATACAACAAATATGGGTTTTATTTATGGCAATGCTTTTAAGAACACATTGCTTGTGCAACCTATACTCCCTTTTTCGTTACAACTTCAGAAACTTTTAAAGAACATTCCTGACAGTAAAGTGGGCGAACTATTATTACAAATACGGAAATTAAAATTCATCCAACGTTCCGGGGACGCAAACGACAACGGCTTCTTTTTTTTCAGAGCCTGTTTATATGCAAAAGAAAAAAATGTATATAGTAAACTAAGTTATATAGATACCATACTTATTATTCCTAATGATCATGTAAAAAACATAAAAGAGGAAGGAGGAAATATAATAACAGATTTTGTTTTCAAAAATTTAAACATTTTGCCAAGTGAAAAAGAAACCTTTACGTATTTAGAGATCTTAAAAGCAGATAGCATAGAAAAAACTAAAATAAAAGCGTACAACAGTTCAGAAAAATATACAGATGGCGTTTATAAAAGCTTTGAGTCATTTAAAAAACAAGAACCGGATCACACAAATGCAAAACTCATTTTTAAAAGAAACAGCCTTAAAAAAATTAAGATCAAAAATGAAGCTGGACACAAAATAACGCTCGATAATAAAGATGTATTTGTTGTAATTGAATATGGTAAAATGTACATATCTGGTGAATTTGGATACAGTACTCTTTATAAATATAATGGCGACTTCTATTTTATTGGTGAGGGAATAATTCCTCGCAACCTTGCAGAAAAAATACTTACCGGAATCCTGATACCTTTTACATTGGTGAAGAATCCACTTTTACTTCCATTATCGGCAGGTAAAGCAAAAAAAGGTGATTTTGAAATAAAAGTAGACCATATTGATGGGTCATTTATGCGTTGTAAACAAATAAAAACTTACTAATGAAAATAAAAAAATTCACTTGTAACAATTGTGGCGCGCCAAAAGTAAACGCTTATAAATCACCTTACATTATTTGTGATTACTGCGGTAACTTTACAGACCTGGATTATACCATGAGCCTGCAAGCATGGAACGCTGATCCTAAACGCGCAGAGAAATATCAAAAAGCAAACCTTAGTTTTCAAAGTAAATTAAATGAAAGTTTAATTAAAAAAGATAAAAAAGAATATTACGAGCTACAGATAAAATACTGGGATGTTTATTATCGCCTTTATCCCGAATATTTACCACCAACAATAAATTTTGATGATAATTTTTATCATCCTTTTTTGGCTATTTGCGCCGATTCGGCCACTGTTGCTGCTTTTGATCCGGAATATCAAAAAAAGGCAAAAACGCAACAACATTTACAAAGTGATATGGAATATTACACAGAAAAAGGCCAATCAAAAGTAAAAGGCGAAGGTTTTTTTAGAATGATAAATTCATACATAGATTATTTAAAAGAAGAGTTTAAATTATTTTACGATAATCCCGAATATGCATTGATGCATAAAGTATTTCCTTATGACGCGAATCTTAAAATGAAGATCTCAACCCTCGTACAAATTTGGTTGCCATATTTAAATGAAAAAGACGGAAAAACCTTTTTAAAACAAACGGGTTTTGATGCCGATTATATTGATCCCATAAAAGTGGAGGGAAGTAAAACACCTTGCCAGTTTTGCAAAGCAGAATTGTTTGTTCCTGAAAATTCGTTAAAGGTTCACTGCGAAGAATGTCATAAAACCAATATCATTAAAAGCAAATTCAATTGTATGGGTTGTGGGGTTGAAAACGAAATTCCTGAACATCCCGTAAATACCATTGATTGCAAAGCCTGCAAACTTGAGAACAGGCTGGTTAAAGCGATGTTTGGGTAATTAATTATTTAGCCGGCAATAACGTAGCCACACACTCGCCAAACCCAACACGCTTGCCTTCTTTCTCGCAATAGCCACGAATAATAATTGTATCGTTGTCATTCACAAATTTACGTTCGGTACCGTCTTTTAAAGTAATTGGTTTTGTGCCACGCCAGGTTAATTCCATCATACTTCCAAACTCACTTGGGTCAGGGCCACTGATCGTACCACTGGCCATCATATCGCCCACGTTTACGTTACAACCGTTTACGGTATGGTGTGCTAATTGTTGCTCCATGGTCCAGTACATGTACTTGTAATTAGAAGAACAAATTTTATTCTCTTCGCCATTTTGTGGTTTTAAGAACACATCTAATTTGATGTCGAGATTTTTATCGCCTTTGTATTCTAAATAGGGTAACACTTTCGGATCTTGCACATATCCTTTAGTGCGGAAAGGTTCTAATGCCTCTAATGTAACTATCCAAGGAGAAACTGTGCTTGCAAAATTCTTTGCTAAGAATGGTCCCAATGGAATATATTCCCATGTTTGAATGTCACGTGCACTCCAATCGTTAAACAAACACATTCCAAAGATATGATCATCGGCTTTTTCAGTAGAAATAGAATCGCCCATTTGAGTCGACTTGCCAATAACAAAAGCAGTTTCTAATTCAATGTCCAATAATTTTGTTGGACCAAAAACAGGGTTCTCAGCATCGGCAGGTTTTTGTTGTCCTTTAGGGCGGTGAAAATTTGTACCTGAAACAGTGATTGAAGAAGCGCGACCATGATAACCCACCGGCAAATGTTTCCAGTTTGGCATTAATGCATTTTTAGGATCGCGGATCATGGTTCCTATATTAGTAGCATGATCGATACTGCTGTAAAAATCGGTATAGTCACCAACCTGAACAGGCATGAGCATTTTAACGCTACTTTGTTTTTTGAAAACAGCATCAAATAATTTTTTATCTGTTCTTAGAACAGATTTTTCATCACATAAGATCTCGATCAATCGTGTTCTTATTTTACTGGTAACAGGTTTACCTAATTCAATAAAAGCATTTAAATATTTTTGATCAAAAACAGAACGGTCAATATCCAAAAGATCCTGACTCTCAAGTTCAAAAAGATCGATAATGTATTCACCAATTGCAGAGCATACATGATGTTTTACGTTATCATCAGAATAAATACCAAAAGGAATATTGTAAATGGAGAAGTCTGAATCGGCACTGACTTCTACCCAGCTTTTTAAATTTGTGTTTGCCATAAATAAACTAAACTATCCTTGATTTAATGTTTGTAATAAGTGCTTCAACTAATTCTTTGTTCTTGCTTTTTGAATTTTGAGCTATTTCCAAAGCTTTGGTTAAGGTACTTTCGTCAATAGTGCCTTCGCAGTTCTCAACAACAGTAAGGCCTTCCAGCGACAATAATAAATTATCGTTACAAGCAAGTTCAGCAAAAAACAAAAAGTGATTCGTGAAATCCAAACAAGATTCCCAACAAGCCGCAGCTAAAATTGTTTTCTCTTCAACGCGTTGTGCCTTTTTTATAGCATCTACCATTATCTCAACCGAATTGGATTCTTTTAATTTTAAAAAGATCTCTTCGCTCTCCGCTCTTGTAATTTCTTTCTCTAATAAACCTTCCAAAAGATCGGCGGCATTATTTTCTTTTTTATTAAAGCCATCACGTTTGATGATCAGCGTGCTATACTCTTCTTCGTTGAATAATTTTTTAGGATCAAAAGCATCCTCATCTAATAATTCTTTTACTATATCAGTCATTCTACTCTATTACATTAATTGTTTGATAATATCTTCTACAGACACGCCTTCAGCCTCTGCCTTATAATTTAAAACAATACGGTGACGCAGGATCGGGATTGCGATAGCTTTCACGTCTTCAATGTCAGGACTAAACTTGCCATTAATAGCGGCGTGGGCTTTTGCACCGATAATCAAATATTGCGAAGCTCTTGGGCCGGCTCCCCATAATAAATATTTTTTTGTTGCCTCTGCAGTGTACTCAGAGTTTAAACGTGTTTTGTTCACCAATTTAACGGCATACTCAATAACGTTATCTGCAACTGGTATTTTACGAATAAGATCCTGGAAAAAAACGATCTCCTGTGCGTTTAATATTTTATTTAAACTTACCTGCAAGTTTGCAGTAGTTAATTTTACAACCTGCAACTCTTCTGCAAATTTTGGATAATCCAACCACACATTAAACATAAAACGGTCTAACTGCGCTTCAGGTAAAGGATAAGTTCCCTCCTGCTCTATTGGATTTTGTGTGGCCAATACAAAGAACGGAGTATCTAAAACATATTTTTTACCTGCTGCAGTTATCTGGCGCTCTTGCATGGCCTCTAATAATGCAGCCTGCGTTTTTGGCGGTGTACGGTTAATCTCATCGGCCAAAATAATATTAGCAAATAACGGGCCTTTGATAAACTTAAAATTTCTGTCCTCATCCAATATCTCACTACCAATAATATCACTAGGCATAAGATCGGGAGTAAACTGTATTCTATTAAAACTTAAACCTAATGCATCGGAAATAGTGTTTACTAATAAAGTTTTTGCCAAGCCAGGCACACCCACTAACAAACAATGGCCTTTGCTAAAAACAGAAATTAAAACATTCTTAACAGTATCTTCCTGCCCAACAATAACCTTTGAGATTTCTTTAGTTAATTGATTGTACTTGGTAACAAAATCCTGTAAAGCTTCAGTGTCTGATTTATATTGCATAATTTATTTTTTACTACTATTATTAATAAGCAGAAGAAGCCGTAATAGCCCTCTTGCGATAGGTTAAATTAAAGTAATCAAGTATCTCGTTAAAATTTTCTTCTTCGGTTTTTGTTTTATCAATATAATAACCCGAGTTAATTACCTGAACATTTGATGAGATGCCAGTTTTAGAATCCGGTACAAAGGCCACCGACCAACGTTCGTCATCAGCTTTGCTCCTAATGATACGGTAAACATAGATCTTACCTTTTTGATATTTATTCTTAGCATCTAACTCTTTTATAAAAAGTAAAGAATCTTTTTTGCCTTTATCTTTGTCGTAACTGTAAATATTTGATAGTTGTGTTTGAGCGGTTAGAACAGATTCGATCAAACTCATTTGTGTTAAATATTTTTTATCGAATTTCTCAGTTAACTTTTCTTTTTCTAATTCGGTATAAAAATAAGCGCGGGTAATTTTATTTTTAGAATAGAAATTGGTTAGCGTATCATTAATAACAATGTTGCTCTTTAGTAAATTAATGGCAACCGGCATAGCAATACTTTGTGTTTTAAGTTTAGAAAGTTTGGTGAAGAATTGTTTCGTTTTTTCGTCTGTCTTGTAAAACGGCGATAAAATGATAGCATAGTTCACTAAAGGACTGCGGTTAAAGGTCTCCAGACCTTTTAAATAAGCTGAGCCTTTAAACAAATTGTTATTTGTAAAACCATCTAAACTTTGCTGAATACTCTCTGCTAAGTCTTTAATCGATTTATCAAGGTAATCATATTCGCTGTACTCGCTATTCGACTTATTACTTGAAGGATTATAGCGTTTTAAAGCAAGGTTAGCATCAGCCAAAATATTATCTTTTTGTGCAAGATATGCAGTAGAGGTTATGATCTTTTTATTTACCAGTTCAGACATTAGCGTGTAAACGGCATCTTTGTATTCATCGTATTTTGTCAGTACCAACATGCCGGGAAAAAAATTCTTACATAACTCTAACGAATCATGTAAAACAGCAAATACATCCGATACAATGGTCACCTCACCTACCAAAGGTGTTTCATTTAAAATAAGGCTGTTAAATGTAGCAAAAGATGCAGGCGTTTTTAAATAGGCTAAACCTTTTAGCATACAAAGTTGTAGATAAAAACTATCTGTGTATTGTTTGTATAAATTTTTGTAAGGTTCTATTATTTTGTTGCTGGCCATGGTGCCACCATTTACAAACAACTGCGCCCGACTGTCTTCACTAACAAGGCTTAAATTTTTACTTCCAATAAATTTAATGAATTCATCAATATAAACTTTATTCATGCTAATTGAATTCAATAAAGATGAATTAGCTCTTTGACGAACCACTGTATCTGTACTACATAAGTCATTCAATAAAGAAGTAAATTTGTTTTCGAAGATGTTCTTACCTATAACTGTATCTTTTGGCGTGAAACTGTCCATAAAATCTTTTGTCCATCCTTTTAAACCTATAATAGAATCGTAAGGCGCAATGATCTCTTGCATGACACCATTTTTAAAATAGATCTTCACATCCATCACACGCGAAGTAGCAGTGTCTTTTAAAGTGCATTTGTAAGAATAGACGCCATCTTTAGTGCCTGTAACTTTATTGGTGATCAATAAACCTGTAGTATTTTTTATTGAAGTGCTAATGCTTTGCTCTATCTCTGCGATATTCCGGTAATCATAATCGTTATATTTTTCGTAAGTAATATTTACATATTCGTTACTTGAAGGAGAGTAATACGCTTTATTACTTGAATGATAATCGTAATCATTCGTGGTCTTCTTCTCTTTTTTTACTTTGGCAATCTCGTACTCCTTAGCATATGCTTCGTTAAACTTGCTACTGGCATTAACGGTTACCTCGTCTTTTACTTTAAAATGATAATCGTTATCTGTTACAGTTTTTATTGGATTGATAAATTCAAAGTCTGTTAATTTAAAAGAGCTAAAAAAGTCGTTATTAAAACTGCTTTCTTTTTCGGAAATAAAATAAACCAAATAATAATGAACGCCCTTTATAAAAAACTTGCCATAAAAATTAGAGCCCATTTTATTCTTTGCGGAAAATTTTACGCAAGGTAAATTTTGCTCCTTAACAATTTCGCGTGTGATCTTCTCAGAAAAATTGTAATTTTTTAAAATATTTTTCGAGAATAAGTTCAGTTCAAATGTATCTTCTTCTAAATATTCAAAATCGTTATACACTGCTTGCTTAACACCATAGAACTGTTTTAAAGTAGTATTATAAGCATATAGATCTTCTATCAAACCTTTAGGAGAAGAGCCACTTACTTTTGTATAACTGTAATTAGCGGGCACTTTAACTGTAAAGCCTTTTGTTTTTGGAGTAAAATCTACAATAGTTTGTCCTTTTGGTAAGAATTGGATAGAGTTAAAGAACTGTTTTGCTTCGCTGCCGGTAGCGTATGTTTGTTTACCACCTAATTTAAACATGATCATTTCAAGATCTGAGAAATAGATCTGATAATGCTGCTCGTCACCTCTGCGCGTTTTGTTTACTACCTCAATACCTTTTAAACCGTTATTAGAAGTAATTTCTTTTTTAAGCGTTATTTTACCCGGAATATTCTCAAAAAGTAAACTGTCTACCTTTTGCATCATCTGCGCTGTGCTAACATTAAATAAGGGACCAAAGTGTTTTAATCTTGCAATAGTGTAAAAACTTCCATTGATCATATCCGCATAGATATAATATTTTATAGTTTCAAAATTTACGATCTGCGTTAATTTACCCGGAAGGTTCATTGACATAGAAGAATCGTTCACAAATTGTTTTTGAAACGTTACAGGTTTTACCAGAGCATCCAGTTCATCGCGAACAGCATCACTCTTTTTAGAGTTCTTAGGAAACACAGGTTCAACGGTATATCCTTTTTTTCTTAGTAATTCGATCACACCTTCATCGCCGGGCAAATGCGCGGCACCTACTCCACTAAACAACGATTTGGTTTTTAGAACGGAATCTATCGTATTTACAAAAAATACATTCCTATCGTTGATCAAATATTTTTGTGTGTTCTTTGAACTTGTTTTTTTACTTAAACTATCCAAAACATCTAAATTACCATCACGGTAAGCGTCTTCAATTTTTTGTCCGTTATAATAATAGTTACTACTGTTTTCAGAATTCTCTTCTTCATTCAATTCATTATCAGGCAAAGCAGAAAGGCGAGCTTTGATTTCAGATGCAGCAAAATCTTCAAGACTGATAAGTTGTTTACCCAATTTGGAAGCTGACTGGTAAATAAAAAGATCGATGTATGTATTCTCTTCAAAATTTTCTTTACTACGATTGTGCCTGTATAATAAACCGTTTATGATATCCGGATCGTAACTTAAAATTCCTTGCAACACGCGTTTGTCAGGAAAGCTGGACATAAAAGTTGAACGGTAAAAATCCTTACGATAATTGTTATTTGATACAATTTGATTAGCCTGATCTAATTCGCCGGTCTTTTCCATGTTCACCAGCCAATCGCCTGGATTTGTTTCAAGACCAACAACGTCTACACTTTTTAAAGCTTCAAAAAACTGTTCTGATAAATGATAAGCCACCCTGCTACTCACATGCATGGTGCCATACAAATAAGAAGGCTTTTTAAGGTCTTTACCGGTAATTTTCCAAAGTAATGTTGGATATTTTTTTTGAGACTGCGAAAAAGTAAGAAAAGGCAATAAAATAAGTATGTACAAGAGTCTCTTCATCAGGAATATTACTATATAAACTTAAACATTTAATTGGTTACAAAAAAATAAACTCTTTTAAGTTTTTTTACGAGTTTATGCGGTAACAAACGCTTAAGACATTTACGAAAATTAATGAACGCCGGATGACGCGAGCCATCTTTCAGCATCCAAAGCACCCATACAACCGCTACCCGCGGCAGTTACAGCTTGTCGGTATGTTTTGTCAGCACAATCGCCAACAGCATAAACGCCCTCAATATTCGTTTTTGAGCTTCCGGGAACTATGGTTAAATAACCGAGATCATCCATATTTAATTGTCCCTTAAAAATATCGGTATTTGGCTTATGACCAATGGCCACAAAAAAGCCTGTTACTGTTAAGGTTCTGTTCTCGCCGGTCTCATTATTTTTTACAACCACAGCTTCAACCGTATCTTTACCAAGTATATCAACAGTTTCAGAGTTCCAAAGAATTTCAATATTTGGCGTGTTTTTTACACGGTGCTGCATGGCTTTACTGGCGCGCATTTCGCCCCTTCTAACGATCATATATACTTTTTTACATAATTTGGATAGGTAAGTTGCTTCTTCAGCTGCAGTATCACCGGCGCCTACAATAGCTACTTCTTGTCCCTTAAAGAAGAAACCGTCGCACACCGCGCAGGCACTTACACCACCGGCATTCATACGCAGACGTGTTTCGTTCTCTAATCCTATCCATTTAGCACTCGCTCCGGTTGAGACAATTACCGTATCAGCCGTCAATTCTATTGTGTCATCTATCCACACTTTTTTTGGAGTAGATTTAAGGTCCACTTTTGTAGCCAAGCCAAATCTTACCTGTGTGCCAAAACGCTCGGCTTGAGCCTTAAGGTCTTCCATTAACTCAGGACCGGTAATTCCTTTTGGGTAACCGGGAAAATTATCTACTTCAGTTGTTTCGGTCAATTGCCCGCCTGGGGTTAAACCGGTATATAAAACTGGTTTCAGGTCAGCACGTGCAGCATAAATGGCTGCAGTATAGCCCGCAGGACCTGAACCAATGATCAAACAAGTAACATGTTCTATTTTTGACATAAGAATTTAAATAAAATTTTGAATTGTAAAGTTAACGGTAAAAGGTAAATAATGTTCTGTGCAAAGGGGGATTTTTACACAATTTATGATTAGTTTTTAAGGGGTTTTACACTTAAATTCTAATACCTATAAAACAGATATCATCAATTTGTTCGAGACTGCCTTTCCATGTATTTATGGCCTCATCAAGCATTAGAGATTGTTGTGAAAGTGGCATTTTTGCATTAGCAAGCACTAACTCTTGCAATTGTTTGTTCTTGAATTTTTTTCCTTTAGGTCCGCCAAACTGGTCACCAAATCCATCGGTAAATAAATAAAATGTGGTGCCGGGCTTAAGATCTATTTCATGCGTTGCAAAAGGTTTTGGATGATCGGTCTTACCAATTGGTTGCTTATCGCCCTTTATTTCTTTCAGGCCTGGGCTATCGTTCTCAATATACCACAATGGATTATTGGCACCGCTCCAGCTTATTTTATTTCTTTTCTTGTCAATACACATTAAAGAAATATCCATTCCATCTTTTACTTCTGTTTCGCTGGTAGAAAAAGTTTCCAAAACCAATTCTCTGGCTTTGTCTAATATTTTTCCTGGATCGGTAAGATCAAATTCTTTTACTGCCCTGTTAAGTGCATTACTACAAACGATAGATACCATAGCGCCCGGAACACCATGCCCTGTTGAATCTGCCGCTGCTACAAATATCTTATCCTGAGTAGCAAATTCGAGCCAATAAAAATCGCCCGCAACAATATCTTTTGGTTTATATAAAATAAAATTCTCTTTAAAAGTGTTGTTCCAAATTTTTTCAGAAGGGAAAATAGCTTTCTGCAAACGGTAAGCGTAATTGATACTGTCTGTAATCTCCTTGTTCTTAACATCCACTAAGATCTTTTGATTCTCGATAATGATCTTTTGTTTACGGGCAATTAAAAAGCGTTTATAGATGAAGAACGAAAAAACTGCGATAAGCACCAAACCTGCAATTAGCCAATATCGGCGGCTTTCCTCCTGCTTTAATTTCGCCTCAGAGATAATTCTTTCTTTTGCGACATTTAAGCTATCAGCAGCCGATTTTTTTTCGTAGTTATAGCGCATAGCTTGTTTAACAGCCGATTTTTGAACATCCAGATCATTTAAACTGTCCCGTTTATTTACATATATCTCGTAATAATAAAATGCTTTATCTGTGTTTTTTCTTGCTTTATAAACCTGACTTAAAACATAAGCTGACGGATATATAGAAGTTGGATAATTGTAACGTGTTGCCATCTCAAAACCTTCTTTGGCATACTGTTCGGCCTTGGCAAGATTTCCTTTCTTTAATTCTATGGTAGCAATGTGCCTTATATTATTTGCGAGTCCCTCCGGTGAGTTTAATTCTTTGTTGATCTTGTAAGCCAAATTATAATATAGTTCTGACGAATCCATCATATTTAGTTTAAAGTAAACGTTTCCAAGGTTGCCGTAATTGGACGCTATTAAACTTTTATCATTAGCTTTTAAATTTAAACCTAAAGATTTTCTAAAATTAGCCAGAGCGGCATGGTAATTCTTAGCATCATTCATTACCTGTCCAATATTCATTATAGCCACAGCCATAGCCTGCACCAGGCCACCTTTTAAAGAGGTTTCATAACTCTTAAGGTAATAAAATTTGGCCATGGCTGTATCCTGTATATCTTTAAACAGAGCTCCGATATTATTGTAAGCCGTAGCCATGCCTGTAATATCATTATTTTTTTCAACCAATTTTTGGTGTGCGTGAAAATGTTCGAGCGCACTTTTTACATCTCCTTTTTTACGATAGATGTAACCAATATTAATGTGCGTGTAAGCAATGCCCTGTTCTTCTTTGATCCTATTAAAGATCTTTAAACTGTTATTAAAATAAGAAAGTGCTTTGTCAGCATTTCCCTCTGACTGATATATATAAGCAATGTTGTTCTGGCAATAAGCATAACCGCTTTCGTTCTTTAATTTCTTAAAAAGCAACCTGCATTCTTCTAGCGCCTTAATGGCTTTTTCATTATCTCCAACTGATTGGTAGATCATTCCTAAACCATTTAAAGACTCCGCCCTCGTATTCTCCAGCCCATATTTTAAGCCCCATTCATTGGCCAGATCGAAAAAATAAATAGATGAATCTGACTTACCGGCCGCATCGTAATAATAACCCAAGCCACTTAAATAACTTCCCTTGGCTTTTATACCTTTTTGTTTTATTGCAAGGTTGGATGATGCTATTAGTCTGTCTGCAATTTCTTTTAAACGAGTACAATACATTAAAGCGTTTGCTGGAGTTGAGTTTGCCTGGCTTAAACTTGTTAATGCATTTATTTTTACTGTATCGTGTACGTTGCTTTTGAGAATAGCTAAAAGCGAATCGGAATTATTTTGTGAAAAAGAAAAAACAGGTAACAAACATAAAACTAAATTTAAAAGTGTTGAACTTGCTTTCACATTTTAAATATAATGGTTTTTTTGAGAGCGAAACATCAATTAATCGAAAACTTTTTTCTCGCGGACTTCCATCACCTTTTTAAGTGCTGTATCAATAGTAATTTTAGATTTTTTAGTATAATCATAAACCACCACTGTATCAGCCGACTCGGCAGCTATATTGCCCGCATCATCCACTATAATGTGCGCTAACTGAAAGCTGGAATTTTTGATCCACTCGATCTTTGAATATATTCTAACATTACCCGGATATTGCAATGGAATTTTAAAATTGCAATTAGTAGAAACAACTATAAAACTTAATTTATTTTTTTCGTTAACAGACGTGAGTCCAATAGACTCGCAATAATTAACCCTTGCTGCCTGAATGTATTTAAAAAAGGTAACGTTGTTCACATGCCCAAAAAGATCCAACTCACTCCAGTCTATTTTTAAAACTATTTGTGTGTTGTAAGCAGCAAACATCATTGAGTTTATTTTCCTAAACTTAACTTAACATTATAACTGCCTTTGTTAGCGGCATTATAAACCGTTTCGTAAATAGAAATATAAAGCATACCACTTTTTTTAGCCGTGCCATTAAATTTAGCTCCTGCTTTTAAATTCTCAGTTGTGCTTTCTCCAATTCTATAAACCACTTGTCCGTAGCTTGGGTAACCACCAGAGCCCCCTTCATAATCTTCTGAGCTGGCATAAGGCTTGGTCCATTCTGTAGCCGTTTCAGCTTTACTGCTACCATCTGGTTTGTATTTAGAGTTACTTAAACTTGCTAAAGTAACTTCGCCATTTGATTGAAGCGAAAAACGTTGTCCATTCTTTAACATCACGCCTGTTTTTAACCAGCCACCGTTTGTGTTGCCACTAATATGCTTTGTTCCGCTCAATTTAAATGTATACTCGCCCGACCCCGGTTCTGTAGCAACAGTAATATCTATTGTTTTTATTTTTTCTTTTGGCACACTTAGGCTACCATATTCTGTTTTAATATCCAGCTTCACAAAATTGTAATTACCGCCCATTACGTAAATATTATCAATGGTAAGAATATCTTCTTTTGGCAGATCGCCCGAAATGTTGCTTGCCGACTGGATCTCAGACAACGCGTTGTCAATTGTATACTCTCCCGTATAAGTATCTTCTCCCGAAACATTTTTTGGATCATTATAAAAATCCTGAATGAATGGAATAGCTTTGATGCCCACTTTTACAAGATCGTTATAAGCGCCTTTGCGCGTATCATCAACAGTGCTTGTAGAAAGGATCTTTAAATTACTTTTTACTTTTTCGCTTACCGAATTATCTTTTCCAATACCGATCTCGATATGGCTAACTTTTGAGATAGGTATTTGTAATTTTCCAAAAGCTGTTACCAATTCAATATCCGAAAGGCTGGTAGTTCCTTTGATAACGTTACCATCCAAAAGATCGAGACTAACCTCAGCTTGCTTTTGTGAAAAACCAAAAACGTTGGCTATTACAAGAAGTAATAAAAATAGTTTTTTCATGGGATAAAATTTAAATAAGTAATGAAATTACATACCGCTTGTGCCACCTAAAATACTCATGTCTGTTTCAGAAACCACAGGCCTGATACAAATTACCGGTACTTTACTTAGGTGAATAACCTGTTGTGAGTATGGCCCTAAAAAGAAACCACTTAGTTCAGCATCCTGATCAGTCATGATCACAATAAGATCTGCACCGATCTTGTTAGCATACTTTACAGTTGCAGTAGCCCTGTTCTTAACTTCAGAAACCACATCATGATGATAAGGTACATTTTCTTTTTTAGCGATCACATCAATTTGATGTAAGATCAATTCCATAGCCGGTTTTTCTGATGCTTCATTATGGTCTAATAAAGCAACGGCGTGCACAGAGGCACTGAATTTTTTTGCCATACCAATAGCGTAATTTACTTTTTGACGTGAATGCGCACTTGTATCAATTGGTATTAATATTTTGCTGTAACCTTTATGATCGGCATCGCTGTTCATTGCCATTGTAGCACAAGGAGCCTTTGTAATAACTTTTAATGCTGTACTTCCAATAACCAGCTCTTCTAAAGCAGAGTAACCATGGGTTCCCATAACTATTAAAGTAGCACCAATTTCTTTAGCAATATCAACGATCTCTTTATTTGGAGAGCCTATTTTTGTGATACATTCTACAGTTACACCATATTCTGCTTTTACCTGCTCACCTAATTGCAATAATCTATCTTGCGCTATCTTCTCAAAATCTGTTTGTTGATGAACAGTTACAGATGGAAGAAATACATCCTGCGAAAAGAATTGAATATTAATTACATGTAATAAGTAAACATTACCTTGCGTTAACTGCGCTGTAAATGCGCCATGTTTAATAGCCAACATTGATGTTTCGCTGAAATCTACCGGAATTAAAACTTTTGATGCGTTAAAATTATTCATAAGGTTATTTTTTAGTAAGTATAAATATATCTTTTTTTTTATGTTTTTAATAATTTATATCTGAAAACTGCATTATTTTACAGCCAGTTTCTTATAACGCGGCCTTTTTGGCTCTACGTTACCTATACGTTTTTTACGATTCTCTTCATATTCGCTGTAACCACCCTCAAACCAATAAACGCTGCTATCGCCCTCAAAAGCTAAGATATGCGTACACACGCGGTCTAAGAACCACCTATCGTGACTAATAATTACGCCACAACCTGCAAAATTCTCTAAACCTTCTTCTAAAGCCCTCAGGGTATTCACGTCAAGATCATTGGTAGGCTCATCTAATAACAACACGTTTCCTTCTTCTTTTAAAGCCATTGCAAGGTGCAAACGATTGCGTTCACCACCCGAAAGTACGGATACCTTTTTTCCCTGGTCGCTGCCAGCAAAATTAAAGCGAGAGATATACGCTCTTGAGTTCATAGGTTTACCGCCCAGCATAATATTATCAAGACCACCGCTAATTACATCATAAACTGTTTTATTTGGATCTAATTCTTTATGATTTTGATCCACATAACTTATCTTAACGGTTGGTCCAACTTTAAATTCACCGGTAGTTGGTTTTTCCTCACCCATGATCATGCGAAACAAAGTTGTTTTACCTGCACCATTCGGCCCAATGATACCAACAATTCCGGCAGGTGGTAATTTAAAATTCAATCCTTCATATAACAACCTATCGCCAAACGCTTTTGAAACATTTTCTGCCTCAATTACTTCGTTACCAAGTCGCGGACCGTTAGGAATAAAGATCTCTAAATTATCTTCTTTATTTTTGATGTCCTCACCCATCATTTTTTCGTAATTATTTAAACGAGCCTTTTGTTTAACACCGCGCCCCTTAACACCCTGGCGGATCCAATCCAACTCACGTGCTAAAACTTTCTGACGTTTGCTTTCTGTTTTTTCTTCTTGTTTTAAACGCGCACCTTTTTGCTCTAACCAGCTACTGTAATTACCTTTCCATGGAATACCTTCTCCGCGATCTAATTCTAGTATCCAGCCTGCTACGTTATCTAAGAAATATCTATCGTGGGTTACCGCAATAATAGTTCCCTTGTATTGTTGTAAATGTTGTTCTAACCAATCAACGCTCTCAGCATCCAAGTGATTGGTAGGCTCATCTAATAATAAGATATCCGGTTCCTGTAATAGCAAACGGCATAAGGCCACACGGCGGCGTTCACCACCCGATAACACTTTTACAGAAGCGTTACTTTCCGGACAACGTAAAGCATCCATCGAACGCTCTAAACGGTTATCAAGGTTCCAAAGATCGTGTTGATCTATCTGTTCCTGCAACACAGCCTGGCGATTAATGAGTTTATCCATTTTATCCGGATCGTTCAATATCTCTTCATCACCAAACTTGTTATTTACTTCTTCAAACTCATTTAAAATATCTACATATTTTTGAACGCCTTCGCGTACAATTTCAATTACTGTTTTTGATTCGTCAAGCTTTGGTTCCTGCTCTAACATACCAACAGAGTAGCCAGGTGACTGGTGGATCTCGCCAATGTAATCTTTATCCATACCGGCAATAATGCGCAGTAAAGAAGATTTACCCGAACCGTTTAAACCTAAAACACCTATTTTGGCACCATAGTAAAAGGAGATATAAATATCTTTTAAAACTTGTTTTTGCGGTGGATGTATCTTTGATACATTTACCATACTAAATATGATCTGGCGGCCTTCGGGTGTTGTTGACATGGTTAATTATTTTTAAGAAGCCGAAGTTAATGATTCTTTAAGAATTAAAAAATGATTTAATATCTGCAAAAAGGCCATAAATTTGCATAATTCGTTTTAGTGGCGATGGAAAAAAATTGATGAGTAACCCTCTTGATCTTATAAGCAAAACAGCGTACCTTAAATTTGAACAATGCCAGAAGGCTTTTTTCTTTTACAAAAGGCATCCTTATTTGCGTGATAAAGTAAGTATAGACAAACAACTTACGTTTAACCGCGGGCACCAGGTGGGCGATCTGGCCCAAACCCTATTTCCGGGTGGAACCGATGTTTCAAAACAAACCAAGAACTCGGCAGATGCGTTGGCATTGACCAAAACCTTAGTTGAAAATAAAACCCCAGTAATTTACGAAGCTACATTTACGTTTAACGGTGCGTTAATAATGTTGGATATTTTGTGTTTAGAGAACGAAAAATATACTGCTTACGAGGTAAAAAGCTCTTTTAAAATTTCGGAGATCTATTTGAAAGATGCTTGTTTGCAATATTATGTTTTAAAAAATGCGTTGCCCAATTTAGAAGATCTTTTTTTAGTAACACTAAATCAGGATTATGTTTTTGAGAACGAAATAGATCCAAAAAAACTCTTTAAAAAACGAAGTGTAAAAGTTGAAAGCGAAAAAAATCTTCCTTATTTCGAGAATCAATTATTTAATGCGCAGTTAACACTTGAACAAAATAAAATTCCAAATATTGCAATAGGCGCGCAGTGTTTTAAACCTTATACCTGCGATTATTTTGGTAATTGCTGGAAAGAAACTGTGGCCGAAAATAGCATCTTTCATTTACCACTATTGAACAAAGAAAAATTATTTGAGTGGTATAACAGCGGCATACGAACTATTGATCAGCTAGGCGAAGAACATGACGCTAAAGCCATTATCTATAAAATAAAAGAAGCTTATTTTGAGAACAAAGCCATAATAGATAAAGAAAGAATCAAGGCTTTTTTAGAGAACATACAATTGCCAATGGCCGCTATGGATATGGAAATGTGGGGCCCTGCCATACCAAAGATAAACGGCACAAAACCTTTTGAGCAATTACCTTATTTGGTTTGCTTTTTTGACGGTACAACCCACTCCAACATCTTTATTGATTACACTAAAGACGAACGAAAACATTTTGCAGAAGAATTAATTAAAAGCACAAAAACATTTAAATCTATTTTGGTTTACGATGGCACCATGGAAAAAATGGTGATCAATAACCTTGCGAAATTATTTCCTGAATTAAAACCGGAGCTGGAAGAATTAAAAAATAAATTCGTTGATGTGTTTGATATCTTTCTAGATTTCAGTTATTATCATCCGGCTTTTAAAACTAATTTTTCTTTAAAGACCGCGTCAAGTGTATTATTGGAAGATATTAATTATTCTAAAATAACTTCGGGCTTAGAGGCTATGACCTACTACGATCAGTTTAGGCTCGAAACAAATCCTGTTGAAAAGGATATTCTTAAAGAAGAGCTCATTAATTATTGTAAAACGGATACGCTTGCTACGTATCGGTTAACGGAGTTTTTGCAAAACACTATACAATAGAACGCGTATAACGCTGATCAATATGATTGGCGCTGAAAATTAAAGATCCGCGTCATCTGCGTTCCATTCTCTGGAAAAACCTTCCAATTTTCGGAAAAAATTTATCTCGCGAATTTTTAAAACCCTTTAATATCAAGGGTTTCATCCTTTGGCACACATTCTGCAATACTATAAACAACAGCATAACAACAAGAAAAAATTAACCACCAAAATTAGAAATCATGAAAACTATCATCTTAATCTTAATCGTATCAGTAAAAGTTTATTCTCAATCAGGTTTAAATTTTAAAAGTGAGTTCAACACTCCTAACCTTTTTTCAAGTATGTCAAAAGACTCAGGAAAAACAGTTAAAGAAAATAACTACGACAGAATAATGAACGTTATTTTTTACGGTACAGAAAAAGTTACATATGTTAGAAATGGTTCTTATATCACGCGTACTTTTACAGATCTTAAAAAAAGAAATATCCTGGTAAAAGAATACTTTAGACAAAACAATACAGTGGTTGAATTAGAAAAAACTGAAACTTTAACAACCATTAATGAAAAGTTCTAGTTAATCCGGTGAAACCGGCTTAATTAAAGGTCTCAAGCTCTTTTGTTTTCATGTCAAAAGAGAATTTGGGGCCTTTTTTTATCCAATTTTTTTAGAATTTGGTGTGGGACAAATTGGCGATGCGTATTTGGGCTGGCTTTACGCAACGGCGCAATTTTTCTTCTTTACTTTTCCTTAGTCGAAAAGTAAAAAAAAGACAAGGCAAAACGATCTTTCTACCCACTCTTGATTTTTTGGTTACTTCCGCACCATCCCGCTCAATGCTCCGCATTGCCGTCATCAAGGAAAAAGTGACGGCAATAATAAGGTTCAAGAATTATTTGTGTGTTTTTTGCCAATGCACCATCCCGCTCAATGCTTCGCATTGCCATCATCAAGCAAAAAGTTAGGGCAACGAAGATATATGGGTTTTATAGGTGCAGTCAATAAAAAACCCCTCCTGAAACAGGAAGGGTTCTTTCAAAGAAATTATTTTATCAATTATTTCTTTTTGCCACCTTTAGCATGAGCTAAAGAATCAGCTAAATGGATTGAATCAGCTTTTGCTTTTTCAGCAGCAGCAGCAGCTTCAGCAGCAACAGCAGCTTCAGCTTCAGCAGCAGCGATTGAATCTTGTTTAGATTTTTCTACTGCAGCGATTGAATCTTGTTTTTCTTTTTCGCGTTTCTCGATTTCTTCTTTAGAAGGACCGCAAGCTACGAATGCAACTGATAAAGCAGCTACAGCAACGATTGATAATACTTTTTTCATTTTAGTTTTTTGTTTAAATTTAAATTCTTTGCAAAACTACAATTTTTTTAATACCAATTACAAAAAAACCAAAAAAACGTAATTTTTTCATGAAATTTACCGCTAAAGGGTCGTTTTTGGTGGTAATTTGACTTAAATTTACAGTGTTTATGTACAAATTAATTAAGCCTTTTTTATTCTTAATAAACCCCGAAAGCGCCCACCACTTAACGTTTTCAGCTTTAAAATTCAGCAAATTTATACCGGGTTTTTCGCTCATTTTCAAAAAAAGCTCAATAAACCGCCACCCCTCCCTTTCGAGGCAACTTTTTGGCCTAAATTTTAGAAATCCGGTTGGTTTAGCCGCCGGTTTAGATAAAGATGCTATTGCTTTTAATCAATTAGGTGAACTGGGCTTCGGTTTTATTGAAATTGGGACCGTAACGCCTAAACCTCAACCGGGTAACCCAAAACCCCGTTTATTCAGACTTACTAAAAACGAGGCCTTAATTAACCGGATGGGCTTTAATAACCATGGCGTTGTTGAAGCAGCTAAAAAATTAAGGGACCGTAAAGACCAAACACTTATTATTGGTGGAAATATTGGCAAGAACAAAGTAACACCCAACGAGGAAGCCGTTAACGATTATATTATTTGTTTTAACGAGCTGTTTGATGTGGTGGATTATTTTGTGGTAAATGTTTCTTCGCCCAACACACCCAATTTGCGCGATCTGCAGGAAAAAGAACCTCTTACCAATTTATTGAATACCCTGCAAAATCTTAACTTAAAAAAAACCAAACCCAAGCCTATTCTTTTAAAAATAGCACCCGATCTAACCAATACGCAACTTGACGATATTATTGATATTGTAAAGGATACCAAAATTGCAGGCGTTATTGCTACAAATACAACCATTAGCCGCGAAGGTCTAAATTACACTGCTGCTGAACTGGAAGCTTTTGGGGCAGGTGGACTAAGCGGTTTACCATTAACCAAAAGAAGCACGGAGGTTATTCGTTATTTAAAACAAAAATCAAATAACGCTTTTCCTATAATGGGGGTTGGCGGTATACACAGCGCAGAAGATGCTATTGAAAAAATAAATGCCGGGGCGGATCTTATACAACTCTATACAGGTTTTGTGTATAAAGGGCCAAAATTAATTAGCGATATAAATAATGCTTTGCTTAAAAAGTAAAATAGCTTTTTTCACTTTATTGCTTTCACTTTTACTAGTGTCGTGCAACAATAATGAAACAAACATTGAAAAAAAAGACGTTACAAAAACAGATTCAATTGCCTTAACGCCAACTAAAACCTTTACCTTGTTATTATCCGGCCCTCCTCCACCTCCCATGTATTCTAATGCCCTGGATATTATGGAGAAAGTTTATAATATAGATTTTATTTACGCCGCGGGTTGCATTGTTGATGAACGCATCGGCGACAGTATCTCTACCTGCAACGATCGAACCTTTTATAACCTCAACAAATATTATCACCGGGATATTTCCACAGGATTATTTGCTCAGGTGGATCAGGAAACTGCTTTTTTAAACAGGGTTGACAGCAGCATTCGTAACAAAGAAAGTATTAAGAAGACATACGACGTTGTAAATAAATCTATCTATTATACTAAAAAAGATAAAAATTATTTAGCGCATTTTATTACTGCGCTTATTGATGGCAAAGTGTTAAATTTTAAATTGAATTTGATAATGACCATTGATAGTGCCACAAAAAACATTACAGGAACAGTCTTAAAAGATTCCCTCATAGATTCTAACTTTAGAAATTTAAGTCATGATTAAAATAACTGAATGTCCGCGCGATGCCATGCAAGGTATCAAACAAATGATACCCGCCGACTTAAAAGCAAAATACATTAACCAATTATTAAAAGTTGGTTTTGATACCATTGATTTTGGAAGTTTTGTTTCGCCCAAAGCTATTCCGCAGATGCAGGATACGGCCGAGGTTCTAAAAAAACTTGATCTTTCTAAAACAAACTCAAAATTATTGGCCATTATTGCTAACAAGCGCGGTGCCGAAGATGCTTTACAATTTGGCGAGATAAGTTATCTGGGTTTTCCTTTTTCTATTTCAGAAACCTTTCAGCAACGTAATGCCAATTCAAGCATACAAGAATCGTTAGGACGTGTTGAAGAGATCCAGGAACTCTGTTTAAAAGCCAACAAAAAATTACTGGTTTACATTTCTATGGCTTTTGGAAATCCATACGGTGATGTATGGCATGCAGATATTGCCATTGACTGGTGTAGAAAATTGAATCAATTGGGTATTGCCGATCTTGCGCTGGCCGATACGACAGGCTCCTCTAACCCTGAAAGCATTACACAACTATTTACAGCTTTGATCCCCGAATTAAAAACAGTGAACTTTGCCGCACATTTACATTCAACCAAAGACAAAGCCGAGGAAAAGATAAATGCCGCTTACCAAAGCGGTTGCCGCAGTTTTGATGTTGCCATTCACGGTTTTGGCGGCTGCCCGATGGCGGCAGACGACCTTACAGGCAACATTCCTACCGAAAGCTTGGAAGATTATGCAATAAAAAACAACATCCCTTTAAACGTAAATAAGGCCGAGTTGAATAAAAGTTATGAAAGCAGTTGGGAAATATTTAATATTTATCATTAATTTGACGCATCATTAAAACCCTATCCGTGATCAAATTAAAAGCCAAAATAATTTTACTGTGTTTTGTTTCACTCAATATATTTTCGCAAAAAGAATTTGATAAGTATGGTCCTGCAGGTTGCGTTGTTTACACCGATCTTAAAGAAGCCTTAAAAATAGAGACCCGCGTTTATAAACTCGATCTTACTTACAAAAAAATTGAACCAAAGGTCTACGAAAAGCTTTATAAACTAAAAGATCTGCAAGCTTTAAAACTAGGCAGTAACGAACTTACAGACTATCCTAAAAATTTTGACGCACTTACCAATCTTGTTTATTTTGCTTCCTACAATAATAAGCTTACCTCTTTTCCTCCTAACTTAAAACCTTTTGGTTTATTGTATTACCTGGAACTACAGCACACAAAAATTGACAGCATCCCTGCGCAAATTGCTTTTTTAAATAAACTGCAATCGTTTAAGTTTGGAAATACGGATGATACCTTAAGTTTACCAACTACTTTAAATTTTCTAAAGAATTTAAAAGACGTTAGTATTGAGAATTGTGTGATGGACAGTTTTCCGAAGCAGCTGTTTAGGATAACCACATTAAATTTCTTAAATCTTTCAAACACCAACACGCATTATTTAACCAGGCATTTTGAGCGTTTTCAAAATCTGGAAGTTTTAATAATTGAAAATAATCCTTTAGCTACAATTCCGTTTGAGATCTATAAAGCCCAAAAGTTGCGTCTTATTTCGTTTAGAGGTAACAAGCTTACCAAATTACCGGATAGCATTTCTCAGTTAGAGAATTTGACTTTACTTGACTTGAGGGGAAATCCAATGGATAAGGAAGAGATCGAAAAACTAAAGATCCTTTTACCGGGCTGCGAAATTAAATTTTAATTTTCTGGCCAATTCTTAAAACCGTAGTTTCTTTTAATTTGTTCTTTTTACACAACGCCTTAATAGTTGTATGATTGCGTTTTGCTATTCTACCTAAATTATCGCCGTTACGCACATAATAGATACCATTTTTAGCAGCTGGTCCAGTATACTTACCACCTTTAGAAGCTCTTGCATAACCAATGTCTCTTTTATGACGGCTGTGTAAAGCTCTTAGATCGTACTTATTTTCAACATCGGCTTTGCGTAGAGTAAAGCAGTAGTCTTTTAAAGTGCCTTTTTCGTAATCAATAAAATCTTCAGTATCTAAGGCCTGCCCTAAATAACGGAATTCAAAATGTAAATGGCTTCCGCTTGAACGACCAGTGTTACCACCTAAAGCGATAAGATCTCCGGCTGTTACTTTTTGTCCGGGCTCAACCAATAATTTAGAAAGGTGACCGTAAACAGTTTCAAGACCATTGTTATGTCTTATTATAACACAGTTGCCATAACCCTGACAATATTTTGCAAACCTAATCATTCCGTCAAATGCCGAAACTATTTGGTCGCCGGTCTCAATATCAATATCAGTGCCGTAGTGCGGGCGGTATCTTCTCCATCCAAAAACGCTTGTTAATGGCCCTTTAATAGGCATTACAAAACCTCCATCGCCCATGCTGGTTAATTGAATACAAACCGAATCTACTTTGAAACACTCGCTAAAGTTATAAGGGTGGGCAGATAATGTATCCCAGGTAGCATAAAGGTCATGGCTCGGGAAAAGGATCTGCGCAGTATCAGCAGTTTCTTCGTCTCCCTCTATAATGTTTGCGTTATTAACAACGAACTTGCTGGTGTCTTCACGCTTGGCTTTGTTCTTTTTATCGTCTCCGCGCTTGTTCTTATCATCACCATACGACCCACTGATTGCATTTAGGTTAAAAAACCCAATACAAGTAATTGATAATATGACGAATAGCCTTTTCATTTTTAAATAAGATTTGCAAAGATTAATTTTTTAACGAGAAAAGCAAACCCTACGTTCCCTTTTTGGGGGTAAAGTTATCAACATTTAACTTTTTTGGGTCTTTTTTGTGTGGAAATCACTACATTATTCCCCAAATGTTAAATTATTGGTCCAGAAATTCGAATTTTGAGTTTTTTTCAGGATTGATGCATTTGAGGCTTTTTTTGGAATTATTCACCTCTATTTCAACAATATTTATCTGCTCTTTTAAATGATCATATAATAAAGTATTGTCTACTTCAATTTTTTTTGGCGTTTCGCTTTTATCAAATTCAACATACATTAATACAGCTTCCTCTTCCCTTTCAAAACCAATTAATTTATAATTGATCTTTTTGTCATTCACTTTCAATTCAAAATGTTTTTTCAGATAGTCATGTAATATAGTAGTAACCGACTCTTTATTTTTTACATTAATAAGATCTACAGTATTATTATGTACTTTTTTTAAAGCGCCTTCCAGATCATTGGTAAAGAGCTTTACAGAGCCTTGCAGACTTTTTTCTTTGTCGTTGTATTTAAGATCAATAACGCCTAAATAAAAAGGATGTTTAAAGGCCAGCGTAAAAAATACCGAGGCCAGAATTAGAAATTTAAATGCTTTTGATTTTAACATCGAGTCAAAGTTACAACTTTAACCACATAGGCACATAGAAAAACTATCTGACTATTTAGTAAATCACCCCAAATGGGGGTTGTGCGCCTTGATTTAAACCTATAATTTAGCCTTGTATAAACTCTACAACTCTATTTTAATATGTCAACTTTATTTAAAAAGAACAGAAAAGTATTTTTTGGAATTTTTTTAATTCTCATCAACCTTGTATCGTTCTCGCAAAACATTCATAACAACCCCACTTCTAACCACGGTAACCGTTTTGAACAGTTAGGAACCATTCTTCCAACACCAAACGAATACCGCACCGCTTCCGGCGCACCGGGCAGCAAATACTGGCAACAAAAAGCCGATTACGATATCGACGTTAAACTCGACGAAAAAAATCTTTCTATTGTTGGAACAGAAACTGTTACTTACCATAACAACTCACCCGACATTTTAAATTACATCTGGTTACAACTAGACGAGAACCAACACGATCCAACGAACGAAGTAAATTATTTTGACGAGAATAAACTTTATGAACCTATTACCGAACAAGCTATTAAAGGTTTACAGACAAAAGAAAATTTAGCAGGCCTTGGCGATAAAATTGACGGCGTTACCGATGAACTTGGCAAAGCTTTAAAATACACCATTAACGGAACCATGATGCGTATTGACCTTCCAAAAGGTTTAGCATCAAAAGCAAAAACAAAATTTGTTGTGAAGTGGCATTATAAAATGATCAATCGCACACTTTATGGTGGACGAGGTGGCTACGAATATTTTCCCGAGGACGGAAACTATTTATTTACCATGACGCAATGGTACCCACGTTTATGTGTGTACAGCGATTTTCACGGTTGGCAAAACAAACAATTTACCGGCCGTGGTGAATTTGCTTTGGCCTTTGGGAATTTTAAAGTGAAGATGACAGTTCCCTCAGATCACTTAGTTTGCTCTACCGGCGAATGTCAAAATTACCAGCAGGTTTTAACACCTGCACAATTTGGCCGTTGGACAAAAGCACAAACTGCAACCGAGCCTTTGGAGATTGGTTTATTGGCAGACGCTATTGAAGCAGAAAAATCCGGTGCAACAGGTGCAGCTGCACAAAAAACAAAAACATTTATTTTTAAAGCAGACAGCGTTCGTGATTTTGCCTGGGGCTCTTCGCGTAAATATTGCTGGGATGCTATGCCGGTAAATGTTGAAGGCAAAAAAGTAATGTGTATGAGCTTTTATGGTAAAGAAGCTTATGGTCTTTACAGAAAATATTCTACAAAAGTGGTTGCGCATACCATTAAAACCTATTCAAAATATACAATTCCTTATCCCTACCCTGTTGCACAAAGTATAGAAGCCGCTAATGGTATGGAGTATCCAATGATCTGTTTTAATTTTGGAAGAACAGAAAAAGACGGAACCTATACCGAAGGTTCTAAGAATGGAATGATCTTAGTTATTATTCACGAAGTAGGTCATAACTTTTTCCCGATGATCATTAACTCTGACGAACGCCAATGGAGTTGGTTAGATGAAGGCTTAAATACCTTTGTACAATTTTTAACGGAACAAGAATTTGATTCAAACTATCCTTCGCAACGTGGGCCCGCACATAAAATGACAGACTACATGCGTTTACCAAAAAGTCAGTTAGAACCTATTATGACCAACAGCGAAAATATTATTGGTTTTGGTCCTAACGCCTATGGCAAACCGGCAACTGCATTAAATATTTTACGCGAAACAGTTATGGGTCGCGAATTATTTGATTTTGCCTTTAAACAATATTGTACCCGCTGGGCATTTAAACATCCTGAGCCTGCAGATTTTTTCCGCTCTATGGAAGACGCAAGCGCAGTTGACCTTGACTGGTTCTGGAGAGGTTGGTTCTATGATATTGAACCGGTAGATGTTGCTATTGATACGGTAAGAGCCTATACAGTAACTAAAGGAAATAAAGTGCCGGTATTTTTTGATACGCTTTATACCTATCCAAAACAAAAAGAATTTGTTTTTATTACTCAGGCGCGTAATAAAGAAGCCGGTTTAATTTCTCTGGTAGATAAGGATACAACGCTTCGTGATTTTTATTACCACTACAAACCCACTGAAACTACGAAAGAAGTGAAGAACCGTTTTGACGAGATAGAACCAACCAGCGATACTGTTTTAGCTAAATATGCCAACAAATTTATTTATGAGATCCGTTTTAAAAATAAAGGCGGTTTGGTATCGCCATTAATTATTGAATTTAATTATACTGATGGCAGCAGTGATATAGAGCGCATTGGTGCTTATGTTTGGCGCAAGAACGAATACGAGGTTACTAAAACCTTTATGAAAAATAAAAAAGTGGCCAGCATTATTTTAGATCCTATGCGTGAGACCTGCGATATTAACGAACGCAACAACAGCTGGAATGTAAAAGCAGAACCAACTAAGTTTGATCTCTTTAAAGCAAAAGCTGCTAAAACACGCGGCCAAAGCACAGGTGATAATCCGATGCAAAAAGCAAAAAAGTAACTAAAACGCCTCTTTAAAAAAGAGGTTTTTTTTTTTGATTTTTTTTCTTACAAATATTCAGGCGTCACTTTTTCCTTGATGTTTTTTTGTCACCTTTGGCGCAGGATTTTCCGCTTCAGCAAAATGAAGATCATATAAAGAACATTTAGGCCGGTTTTGTGTGTGGCAGCACAATTTTTATTCTTTACTTTTCCTTAGTTGAAAAGTAAACAAAAGACAAGGCAAAACGATCTTTCCGCCCACTCTTGATTTTTCTTGAAAGGCTAATAAAGTAAAAAATTCTGTTCCTCGATTTATATGGAAAGAACAGAATTTTAAACGGCAAGCGCCTTTATTGACTTTCTGCAAAAAATCAATTCACCCCTCCCACGCCAAGCGTTTTGCCTGGCCCTCGCACCGATAACTCAAACATCTAACCGCAGATCAGTCCGCGTAAGCACCAACAGTGTCCGCCTCTGGAGGTTTTGCGAAGCAAAATGGAGTTCCGAAAAGGCGGAGGAGGAAAAACGAATCAAGTAAAAATTAACACCGTTCTCACTTTTTGTTGTTTATAAAACAGCTTGTGAAATGTGTTATAGCTCTTTTAATAAAAAGTGCTTTGTAGTAACTTCATTGTATGCAAAACAACACACAAAACCTACCAAACAGCAACTTTATTAAGTCGCTGATAAAGATCGCTAACCCAGATTGGACAGCTGAACAAATTGAGGCCGAAGCCCAAAAGAAAATGCTTGAAATTACCTCTGGTAATGATGATGGCAACTGCGAATTCTGCTCTAGTTAAGCTTTACAGCCTAAAATGAGCTTAAAACAACCTTAAAAAACACCTACTGCTGGCAGTAGGTGTTTTTGTTTTGGGGATGTGGTATATTTGACTAGTATATTATAACGATGATTAATTACCAAATTTTAATAGTTGTTTTAGCTTTAATTTCTTTGGAAGCATTTGCCTTTTTTCCTTTAATGCGTAGAACCAGAGATTTTGTTATTTCAAGTTTACTGGGAGACTCAATGTCAGTTATGGAAATAATTTTATTTGCTCAAGCAGGTGAAGATAGAATTGCTCAGATCGAGAAATTTTATGAGTGGCGACAAGATAACCTTAAGACAGTAATTAAGGGTGTTGGAGGATTTGTTGTTGCTAATATCGCTTTAATCTTGGATCTGTATTTTAAAAATCAAGCTGTAGTAACTTTGACTTCGGTGCAGGTATTAGTTCTAATCACTACAGCCTCCCTAGGAATTGTTATTCTTTTTTTAACCTTAAAATTGAAAAAAATTCCTGATGAATATAAAACAGCAGTAATAATATTTAATTCAATAAGATGACAACTATAATATCTACAGTTCTTATATCTTTGAATATTGGAATTCTTTATTTGTTTTTTAATGAACGAATTAGCTCATGGTTAAAACAAAAGAAGAAGCAAGATTTAAAGTTGAGGATTATGAATACTATCGAATATGCTGAGAAAAATCAAATTAAATATTATCCTGGTGTCAAAAACGGAGATAATCCTGAATTGCAAAATTATCTTGATTTAAGATATTACTTTGGAAAAATCACCGCTGAGGATCTTCAAAATGATATCCGATTTACTGAACAACTCACTTATTATTTACGGGAATTTGAGAGAATGGATAGAGATAGAATAAATAGAAAAAGTTAATTGCTATTAACATCGATTTTAGAATACAATATTCTAGTGGATTTTTAATTCGAGTCTAGTTTCTAAATGCAACAAATAAATAAGGCGCAGGGTTTACAAATCCACTGGAACTGGAAGTAAAGTCTTCAGAGGTCTCTGCGTGTTGCAAGTCCTTGCTGTATGAAATTTATGATATAAGTTTATTGTCAGAGGCATACATAAGTCCTTTGTCAGTCAATTTTATATAGGCACTACCCCTAACCGTTCGCGCGGATTTATAATCCGCGTGTTTTCATAACTACCAATCACTACTCGCACCACCGCCACCAGATTTACCGCCGCCGCCATAATAGCCGCCATTAGAGGATGAGCTGGAGCTGCTGCTGGATGAAGAAGATGACGAGGATGAACTCGAAGAAGAATTGGAAGAAGAACTGTAATTACTGCCGCCGCTGCCGCCACCCTTGCCTATCCAACTAAATAGTTTTGAGTTATAGTAATTGGCGTCTATCTTATAAATATAAATAATATTAAAGATGTGCGAAACGCCCAATGCCACCAACAATACTACCCATACCCAGGTGTTTAGGTAGATGTAATCATTATAGGCTGCATAATACAAAATTTCTAAAGTGCATACACTTAAAAACGAATAAAAAATAATCAGAATTAAAATAATGCCAAGCACAACTTTTATAAGAAGAGGTCTTTTTAATTTGGGTTGTTTACTATATTTTTTGGTGAATAAATGAGCCATAAAAACAAAAAGACTCGCGGAAAATAAATAGCCAAAAAACCAAAAAAAACTTTGTAATTGTTTTACGCAGGCAATTTTTTCTTTCTCTATCAGCTGCACGCATACCTGGTAAATCCCTAATTTTCCAATTGCTGCTTCTAAAGCAAGTTGCTGTTTGTAAAGATTGTCGTAATTATCAAAATCAAAAGTTGCATAATTGGTATTAAAAGTGAGGTAATAACTTTTATGACTTTTGTCAAATTTTAAAATAGAATCTTTTTCATCTGTATAATATCCTGCATTATAAGCAATTCTTATAAGCGCTGAGTCGTAACTATATGTATACCGTTTAGAAATTGTAACATAATTAGTTGCATAACCGCTCTCCAGTTCGGTAAGAATAACATAGTTCTTAGAATTAAACATGCCGTGCATTTTTTCTTCCAGTTTCTTTTTTTCGTCATCTGTAAAAATGCGCGCATAATCAAAAACAAGATCGCCACTTTTTTGTACGTCAATTTTATATTGTGGTGCGTTGCCAATATTCTCTTTACTAATAAAATTTAAGATAGAGGCGACGCCGTTCTTTATTGCTTTGTAATAATTTCCTTTTTTTAATTCGGGTACCATCATCTCCCTTTCTATTCTAGCGCAAAGAATATCAGGTAATGCACCTTCCAAACCATAACCGGTTTGTATCCTCAACTTGCGACCAATGCTGTCAATTTTAGAGCCTGCAATAATAACCAGCACACCGTTATTCAATCCTTTTTGTCCGGGTTGCCATTTGTCAAATAATTGTTGTGCGTACTCTTCAATTTGTAAATTGCCTAAATAACTTGTCGGGATGGTAACGATCATTACCTGATTAGAGTTGGCATTGTATTCGCCTTTAATGTCGTGTGCAAGAATTCCTATTTCTTCTTCGGTTAATAGTTTTTCAAAATCGCTTATAACGTTTAATGTTGGTTCGGGGATAAATGCTTTTTGAGAAAACGTATTTAGCGTACTTAGAATTAGAACGACTAATAATATTTTTCTGATGATCATCATAAAATTGTGATATTAAATCTAAGATTTTTATAGCAAATTCTACATATCTTTTTCGCATCCGTTATTTTTTTTGTCACTTTTGGCGTAGGATTTTGCGATTTAGCAAAATGAGGTTAGCAAACACTCTTGAACCAGTCTGTGTGAGGCAGCACAATTTTTCTTTTTTACTTTTCCTTAGTCGAAAAGTAAACAAAAGACAAGGCAAAACGATCTTTCTGCCCCCTCTTGATTTTTTTTGAAAGGCTAATAAAGTAAAAAATTCTGTTCTGCGTTTTTTATGGAAAAAACAGAATTTTAAACGACAAGCGCCTTTATTGCCTTTCTACAAAAAATCAATTCACCCAGCCCACACCAAGCGTTTTGCCTGGCCAGCGCACCGATAACTCAAACATCTAACCGCCGATCGGTCCGCGTAAGCACACAATGTGAGATGGCCTCTTAAAATTTTTCGTTAAAAATCTTTTTTATTCAAAAGCGTTGGCATGTGTGAAGATGATTTTGGCTGTTCGCGAAGCGCTTAAATCATCGGCTTGAAGAAAATTAGATTTTAGAAAAATTTTAAGAAAGCCTTGACTTTTTTGTTACTTTTTGTGTTAAGACAAAAAGTAAGGCAACAAAAATATCTGGAAAAAAGTCAGTAGAAAATTAAATTTTTACACCAATCAAACAAACATCATCCACTTGTTCAAGTGCGCCTTTCCATGACTCAAAAGCAAGATCGATGATCTCTTTTTGTTGGTGCATTGGTTTTGTTGAGTTGGCAAGAATGAGTTCTTTTAGATTCTTGAATTTAAATTTCTTGCCTTTATCGCCGCCAAACTGATCGGCGTAACCATCAGTAACTAAATAAATTTGATCGCCAGGGAAAACTTCAATTTGATTGAGATCAAAATGTTTTCCTTCTGTTGAGTGACCACCAATTGAGAATTTATTGGCTTTGTATTCTAAGATCTCGTTACCACGTATAATTAAAAGCGGACGATGAGCGCCTGCATAATTTAAAATGTTATCGTTTTTCGAATAAGCGCATAATGCAATATCCATTCCATCATTGGCAGCAGCTTCTGAACTCTTTTTAATTAATTGTACTAGTTTTTCGTCAATACCTTTTAAGGCCAGTGCCGGAGAAGTTATTTTTTGATCGTTAATTACTTTGTACATAATATCGCTGCAAATAAGCGACATAAAGGCGCCCGGCACACCATGGCCAGTGCAATCAGCGGCAGCAAAAACAGTAGTATCGCCAAAATGTTCGAACCAGTAAAAATCTCCCGAAACAATATCTTTTGGTTTGTATAAAATAAAGGAGTCAACAAAATTCTTATTGAACTCATCAATATTTGGTGCAATGGCTTGTTGAATTTTCTTCGCGTAACGTATACTATCGGTAATATCTTTATTCTTTTCTTCGATGATGGCTTTTTGTTTATTAACCTCCATCGTTCTTACATTTACTTTCTCTTCGAGATTTTGATAAAGGTTAGCGTTATCTAAAGCAATACCTACCGATACAGCTAATGTTTTTAAGATATTGAATTGATACTCGGTGTAAACATTTTTCTCAAAACTTTGCACGGTTAAAACACCAATAGCAATTTCTTTTGAGAAAATAGGAATGTAAATAATAGAAGCAGAGTCTTTACCCGAAACCGGTGCCTGCATGCCTTTAATATATTTTTTGTACTCAACCGAATAATCGTTGATGAAAATTTCTTTTTGGTTGGTAAAACATTGCGCGGCTAGACGGTTAGGGTCATTTGACAGATATGAAAAAGCTTCCATGGACTGGTTGTTCTCCATAAAACCTTTAAATTCCAGATGATCATTAACCGGATTGTGAAGGCCAATACCAAACATGGTAGCGTCCATTAATTTGTTTACGTTTTCGTAAACTTTACTATTAATGGTTTCTACAGATAATGAAGAACTAATATCTTCGGCGATCTGACTTAATAAACGCGTGTTCTCATATGCCACGCGAATCTCTTCTGTTCTTTCTTTTACACGAACCTCTAGATTATTGTATAAAGAGGCATTATCTAAAGCAATGGCAGTATACAATGCCAGACTTTTTAGTAATTGTAAATGATAGTCAGTATAAATATTTGGTATAAAACTTTGTACGGTAATTACACCGATCTTTTTTGAACCTTGTGTAATAGGAACATAAATAATTCCTTCCGGTAACTCGCCTTGTTTTGCAGAAACTTTATTTTGTCCGTAATCTCTCGCGTAATTATTTATTAAATAATCTTTTTGATCTGTGAAACACTGTATTGCCGGGCGGTGCGTTTCTGTTAACATGTAAGAGAATACGTCAAGTTTTTCACCTTTCTCAATTACGCCTTCAAAAACAATACTACCTTTCTCTTCATCATAAATGCCAATTCCAAAAACGGTGGCATCCATTAATTTATTTACATTCTTGTATACTTTAGCAATAATATCCTCAATAGAAAAAGTACTGGATATCTCTTTTCCGATCTCGCTCACTAAACGGGTGTTCTCGTACGTTTTAACGATCTCTTCTTTTTGCTTTACAACTTCAAGAGTACGCTCATTTACTTTCTCTTCAAGATTTTGGTATAAGTTGGCGTTATCTAAAGCAATACCAATAGACACCACTAAATTTTTAAGGAGACTAACGTGATAATCAGTGTAGGCATCTTTTTCAAGACTCTGCACCGTAATAACACCTATGACTTCGCTCTTTGAATAAAGTGGCAAATAAATAATAGAAGCAGTAGCCTTACCAAGAACAGGAACCGCCTCTAAAGTAACGTACTTAGAGTGTTCATTAACAAAATCGTTAATTACAATTTCTTTTTTGTTGTGAAAACAAATAGAACCTAAACGGTTAAGATCGGTAACATCTACCTGGTAATTTGGCAGGATCTCGTTGTTCTCCCTAAAGCCGTTAAATTCTAAAGTATAATTTTTAGGATCGAACAAGGCAATTCCAAAACTATCGGTTTTCATTAAACGATTAATATTCTTGTATACCGAAGAAATGATAGTATCAATAGAAAGAGAGGAACTTAATTCTTTTGCTATCTCACCCAATAAACGTGTATCATTATAATTTTTTTCTATTTCCGCTGTTCTTTCTTCAACACGGGTTTCCATGTTGGTGTAAAGGGATGCGTTATCAATGGCAATGGCAGCGTAAGTTGCAACCGATTTTATTAATTGCAAATGATAATCGCTGTAGGCATGCGCTTTAAAACTTTGTACAGTAATTACCCCTATCTTCTTTTTATTTTGAGTGAGGGGTATGTACATAATAGATTCTGTATTTCTTCCCGGGATAGAATGACGGTTGATGATCTTATTTGTTTTTAAAAACTCTTCGGTAAAATCGTGGATCACATAATCTTCCTGATTGGTAAAACACAAAACTGCGGGACGAGCTACATCCGTAAGATCATAAAAATAATCTTCCAGAATCTCACCTTCCTCAATTACACCGCTAAAATTAATGCGTTTGGCAACGGGATCGTAAATACCAATACCAAACATGGTAGCATCCATTAATTTATTTACGCTGTTATATACTTTGCTGATAATTTCTTCAATGGAAAAAGTAGTAGATATTTCTCTACCGATCTGACTAACGAGACGGGTATTATCAAACGTTTTTTCAATTTCTTCCTTTTGCTTTACAATTTCTTTGGTACGGTCTTTTACTTTGTCCTCCATATGCTCATACAAATAAGCATTCTCTAAGGCAATAGCAGTATAGGTTCCAAGGGTTCGTAAAATATCAATGTGATGCGATTGATAGGCGAATTTTTTAAAACTTTGTACAGTAATAACACCAATTATTTTTTCACCCAACATCATAGGTGTGAATAATAATGAGTTTGGCATATCGCCGGCAACTACTCTTATTTCTTTAACGTATTTTTGATATTCGTTTACATTATCGTTCAGAAAAATATCTTTCCTGTTCTTAACACACCAAACTGTGTAGTTATTATCGTCGGTTAATGGAATAGTAGCCACATCCTGATCTAATACACCATTCTCTATCTCGTATTTGTATTCAACGGCGCCAATATCGGGACGGTAAAGACGCACGCCAAAACAATCAGCTTCCATAATTTCCTTAATGGAAGCGTGTAATTTTTTAAAGATCTTACCAAGATTTAAGCTTGACGTAATTTCTTTACCGATCTCACTTAACTTTTTATTGTTCTCGTAGGTCTTTTCAATTTCTTCTTTACTCTTTACTAACTCTTTGGTCCTTTCCGCAACTTTAAGTTCCTGCTCTTCGTACATCTTTGCATTTTCTAATGCAATAGCGGTGTAAGTTGCAAGGTTCTTAAAAATATTTACCTGGTATTTACCGTAAGCGTTCTTGTTAAAACTTTGTACGGTCATTACACCCAAAAGCACATCTTTGTTCCTAAGTGGAAGATAGATCAATGACGAAACATTTTTGCCGGCCTTTGGAGCAGCATTGGCAGCAGCAAGGTAGTTTGATATCTCCTCCTCATAGTTGTTAATAACGATATCGCGGTTTTGTTTAAAACAAATGGTAGTTAAGCGATCATCTTCATTTAACTCGTACTTTATGTTCTCAAAACGATCTTCCCCCTCAATATATAATGGATAAACAATAGAATTGTCTTCCTGATTGTATATGGCAATACCAAAACCGGTAGCGTCCATTAACTCATTCACACTTTTGTAAACCGTATTTACAATTGTAGCAACCGATAAATTAGAAATGATCTTTTGTCCAACTTCACGCATTAACACCAAACTGTCTGAGAAGTTCTCAAGTTCTTTCGCACGTTCTTCTAAGATCGCTTTTTCTGCCTGCGACTGTAATACTTTATTTTGTAGTTCAAGACTTTTTGAAAGCTGGGCGCTTTTGTGATTACGTACATCTTCTTTAGCCTGGTGAAAAACCTTATAGAATTTTAAAGCCTCTGACGAATTATTTTCTTTTTCAAATAACTCTGCTAATTTTTCGCTTGCCTGAAAAGCCGCTTCCTTACTGTGTATCTGAACCGCGAGTTCATATGCCTCAGTTAAATTCTTAATAGCATTAACATTATCATTCTTTTGAATGTATAATTTGCCAATGTTATTTAAAGTAGTAGCAACACCAAATTTAAAATCAATGTCCTTACGGATCTTTAAACTCTGGTTAAATTTTTCTAAGGCTTTATCAAATTGTTTTAAACCCGTGTAAGCTCTGCCTAAACCATCAAGTGCGAAAGCCGCAACTCTGTAGTTACCGGTTAACTCGGCAATAATATTTAAACAATCGTTATAATAATCAAGTGCTTTGTTGTAATCTTTTAAATTATAATGCGTTTCACCAAGACCATCCAATACCTTAATTAAAATACTCTTAAGATCGTGTTGACGGCAGATTTTCTCGCTTTTGGTCAATACATCCAGTGCGCTATCGTTTTGCTCAATGGTGTAATACACGGTTCCCATGCCGTTTAAGCCATCGGCCATACCAAATTCAAAATTGATCTCGGTACTTAGATCGTAGCTTTTTTTATAATATTTAATGGAAGTGTCGTAATCCGATAGATAGAAAAAATTAGATCCCAGGATATAATTGGTCTCCGATTCGTTCTTTTTATCTTTTAAGGATTGAAATAAAGAAATGGCCTCAAAACAATAGTTGGCCGCATCTTCGTTCTTGGCTATCCAAACATGACAAGCACCTAAGGTTTTTTTAGCGTGGGCAATACCATTAATATAATTTGCGGCTATAGAATTCTCTAAAGCTTTACTAGCCAGTTCAATTGATTTAGGTGCATTTTCGCGGTTTAAACTCCACGCGTTAGCATTTAATTCATCAATTTCCAGGGTAGAATTATTTAAGGTAGGTGTGTCCAATTTATACGTTAAAACACATAAATATAAGGTAGTTTACCTTAAAAACAAAATTTTGGGGAACTTATGGGAAGATCCTTAACCTCAGCCTGTTAAAGCCTTATTCTACAAGCATTTCAAAAGGAAGGCGAGCCTGGACCCCTTTTAGGTTGATGAGTTTTTGAAGTTCTTTAAAGTATGAATAAGAGATCCCTAAGTTCTTTTTGATCAAACGCGACTCTAATTCTGTTTCCTTTTTGCCCAAAAATGCATCGAAAGGACTTTTTTGTTTAGGCAATTCTACCAGTTTATAATCGGTTAATTTTGCCTTCTTAACGGCGTAAGCAATGGCATCATTTAAGCCACCTAACTCGTCAACTAAATTTATCTTTAATGCGTCAGAACCAGTCCACACGCGACCCTGACCAATGCTATCCACATCGGCCTGGCTCATTTTACGACCTTCGGCTACACGTTTTGTAAACACATCATACACCTTCTCTACCCCACTTTGAATGTAATCATATTCAGAGGCGGAAACAGATCTTAAAGCGCCTCCAACATCGCTGTGTAAATTTGTGTTCACTGTATCAACAGTAATTCCGAGTTTTTGATCTAATGCTTTCTGAATATTTGGGATCATCCCGAATACACCAATAGAACCCGTAATGGTATTGGGTTGCGCAAAAATGCGATCGGCCGCACAGCTAATATAATAACCTCCGCTTGCAGCCGTGTTACCCATACTTACAATAACAGGTTTTGTCTTTTTAGCAAGCACCACTTCTCTCCATATCACGTCGCTGGCAAGAGCACTGCCGCCCGGCGAGTTAACACGTAATACAATTGCTTTTATTTTGTCATCCAAGCGCGCCTCTTTAATTGTTTTTGCTAATGCGTCAGAACCGATCTCATCATCGCTACCATTACCGCCAGAAATGCTACCGATAGCGTATATAACTGCGATTTTTTGAACATCTTTCGCTTTTACTTTTGTGTCTTTTGGTTCATATTTATCAAGGCCCAACAGATTTAATTTTTCTTTTTCGGCAACGCCAACTTTCTTTTTAATTTCAGAAATCACTTCGTCTTCATAAGCAGCCGCGTCAACTAATTTACCAACAGCATCCTCCGGAAAGCGGATCTGCAATGTGTTGGCCATTTTATTAAGTTCATCAACAGAAATTTTTCTGTCTGTTGAAACCTGCGTTATCATTGTATTCCATATACTATTTAAAAATGTTTCAGATTGATGTCTGTTAGAAGCACTCATTTTATCGAGTAAAAAAGGCTCCACAAAACTTTTAAATCTTCCGTGACGAAAAACCTGTACCTCAACTCCTAATTTTTCAAATGCATTTTTATAGAACATGATGCTCATGCTTAAACCTTTCCAATCTAAGTCGCCCTGTGGGTTTAAGAAGATCTTATTAGCAACCGAAGCCAAATAATATTCTTTTTGTCCATAATATTCCGCGTAACTGTAAATGAATTTTCCTGATTTTTTAAAATCTTCCAAGCCATTTCTTAATTCTTCGATGGTGGCGAATCCAGCTTCCAGATTTTTAGAATATAAATAAATACCCTTTATTTTATCGTCTGTTTTTGCTTTAGAGATCTTATCAAGCATAACATTTAAGCCACTGCCGCCTTTATCAGCGAAAGAAGCTAATTCACCAAAATCTTTAAAAGGATTTTCTTTTTCGCGGTCAATAATTGGTCCATCGAGTTCAATTTTTAAAACAGAATTGGTCTTGGCAACAGAAACCTCATTCTCATCTTTTGTATCCATACCCCCAAAACTCGATTTAATTGCCCCCACAAGGATAATAACCGCTAAAATTGTAGCTAAGATTATTCCTATTACCGATCCGAAAAATGCCCCAAAAAACTGCTTCATAATACTGTTATATTTGTAAATTGATTAAAGGTAGAGAATAAACAATTTTACTCTGAAAGATTATTATGAATGTAGCTTTTTTATGTTTGGGCGGAAATATTGGCAACCGAATAGAGAATATGACCGCAGCCAAAAAGGCCATAGATGGGCATTTGGGGAAAATTAACAAACAATCTGGGATATATGAAACGGCAGCCTGGGGAAGCGATTCGCAAAATAATTATCTGAACCAGGTAATTGAGGTACACACCAAATTAAGTGCAGAAAAGTTATTAAAAGCTTTGTTAGCCATTGAAAAAAAACTGGGAAGGAAAAGAAATGCAAAAAAAAATAGCGATAGAACTATTGACATTGATATTTTATTTTTTAATGATGAGATACATGCAGGCAAAAAAATGGAGATCCCCCACCCGCGTTTGCACCAGCGTAATTTTGTTTTAAAACCATTAAGCGAAATTGCGAGCGGTCTAAAACATCCGGTGCTAAAAAAAACCATTAAAACACTTTCTAAAAACAGTAAAGATAAGCTGTCTGTAAAACCCTACGATCCTGTAAAAAATTTAAGATACATTTGTATTGAGGGTAACATAGGTTCCGGCAAATCAACACTGGCAAAGGCTTTGGCAAAAAAAATGAAAGCCACTTTTTTACCCGAAGAGTTTGAAGACAATCTTCTATTACCCTTGTTCTATGAAAATAAAAAACTATTTGCCTTTCCTTTAGAGTATAGTTTTTTAATAGCGCGTTTTAAACAAATGCAATATGCTTTTAAACATGAGAAAAAATTAATTGTGAGTGATTACAGTATTTATAAATGCCTGTGGTTTGCCAAAATTAATTTAACAGCAAAGGACTATAAACTCTTTAAAGAGCAGTTTAAATTGATGCTGGCACAATTACCTCAACCCGATCTCATTATTCATTTAAGCAGCGCAACAAATAACTTAAAGCAGAATATTAAAAAACGTGGTCGTAAATACGAACAAAGCATTTCTGAAGATTATTTAAAAGCTATTGCCGTGCAGTTTGAAAAAGGGGTGCAAAAGTTAAAGCACATTAAGACCATTAATATACCCATAAATGCCTATCACCCTAAGCTCGAAGAGGCTTCTATAAGAACAATCAATAACTTTATAAAAGAAAATTTTGGCTAATAAATCCAAAAAAATTACATTTAGTTAATATTTGAAATGAAGAAAACCCTGCTGTTTTTATTTATTGCTTTTTGCTCCGTTTTTTTGAAGGCGCAAATTACTATTATTGGTCATACTGAACATAACAGTTCGCCAATTGCAAACACCACTATTTATGTAAAACAAGATGGTGTTATTAAAGAGACAATAACTACAAAAACAAAACCTGATTTCACTTTAAAATTAGCGTTCAATCACAATTACATTATCTCTTTCAGTAATTCAAAGTACCAGAACATGTTCATGGAAATTATTGGGGACAATATTCCAAAAGAAAAACAAGACATTAATATGGTGCATGAATTAAATGTTCCTTTTGTTCTAAAATCAGATGAAGATATTGATACGAGTGCTTTCAGAAAAGCATTTTGCAGAATAGTATTTGATGGTAAATCTAAAATGATTGCCGATAGTGCTTATGCTTCAAAATTTAACAGAACTGTTTTAAAGAATACAATTCAGCAAGTGCAAATGACCGATGAGCAGCCTGTTGTTGAGGTGCCTGTTATACTCGCAGGGAACATTTGTTTAAATAAAAATTCAAAATTACCGGTAATTAATCAGGTAATTACTGCCATTGATAAAAATGGTAAGATCATGAAAACAACTGCCACTAACAGGTTTGGTGCTTTTGCATTTACTGGTATTAAAGCTTCCGAAATTGCTAAACTAAAAATGGAACTAAAGAATAGTGAAGGAACATTAGCAAGTTTTACTTTGTTTAATTCAGCCAAAGTTGTTATTGCAGAGACAAAACCCGTAAATAATAGTTGCGAATGGGTATTAAAGCCAACCGATTTAAGGAACCTTATAAACAATCAATACACTTCTAACATTGGTGGCAAATTATTATTATCATCTGCTCAGCAAAAGAAATTTTTTGCCAATAAAACAATTTACTTATGTAATAAGAATAATACCATCATTAAAAAAACAACCACAAATGTTTTAGGTGCTTTTGTGTTTGAAGATATAAAACCCGAAACCAGTTATTTTATAGGTGTAGATATTAAGGAAGTTGGCAATGGTGAGAAACTGGACCTATTAAATAAAGATGATAACTACGTTAAGTTCTTTGATACCATTGCCGGAACAAGAAGGTCGTTAAAAATAAACTCTAATTACAACCAATTATTTAACTCTATTTCCATTGGTGAAGATGAAATGAAAATGAATGTGAACGCAAAAGTTTACGGCGATCAAAACTCTAATCCTTTAGGTAAAGTAAAAATTATTTTGTTGAACGAAAATTATTTAGTTATTGACTCTGTACTGACAGATGATTTTGGTGCTTTTAAATTTAAATACCTGCCTTTCTTAAAACGTTTTTATTTAAGTGCTAACAATTCTGACAATCTGCTGGACGCCTTTAAGAATATTCTAATTTATACTATGGATGATAAGTTAGTGAAGATCATTACCAACGAAAAAGGAAAACGCTTTATTTATAAGCCCATTGATGCAGAAATAAATCAAATAAAAGATATTGAATTAGATGACCCTTGGTTGAACCTGATGAGCAACAAACCAAATAGTAAGAACAACACAATTATAGAAAATATTTTATTTGAAACAAACAAAACCGATCTTTTGCCACAGGCACAAGAAGTGTTGAATAAGGTAATTTTAGTATTGAATACAAATAAAGCCATTAAGATCGAGATCAGCGCACATACCGATAGCAAAGGCACTGACGCGGACAATTTAAAATTAAGTCAGCTTAGAGCTAAAACAGCTTTAAATTATATTACGGCGGCTGGTATTGATGCAGACAGAATTATTTCTATAGGCTATGGCGAAGGAAAATTATTAAATAAGTGTAAAGACAACACGCCTTGCAGTGAGATAGAACATGCGCAAAACAGACGTGTGGAATTTAAAATATTAGAAAATTAAGAACATGAAGACCTCTGAAATAAAATTTAAAGTTACTGTAGACGAAAATAACTTACCTGTGAGTATTGAATGGGATGCGCCCGATGCAGGAGAAACAAGTAAATGCAAAAGTGTGATGATAGCGCTTTGGGACGAGAAAGAAAATAATACGTTGCGTATAGATCTGTGGACAAAAGACATGATGGTAGATGAAATGAAAAAATTCTACCACCAAAATATAATGACATTAACCGATACTTATTTACGAGCAACAGGCGATACGAAAACTGCAGACAGCGTTAAAACTGTTTTTAATGAAATAGGTAAGAATATTGGGGTTCTGAAATAAAAATCTAACCACATAGGCCACACAAGTTTTTCTATGTTCTCTATGTGGTTAAATTATTTTTTGGATTCTCGAAAAAAGTAAAATTCACATTTCCATAACTTCTTTTTTGTACGAAGCCCGGAAGGCTTTCCAGGTTGGTTCTTGGACCATGTTCAATAATCAAGATCCCGTTTTCATTTAATAACTGTTTATCAAACACCAATTGATGGATGGTTGGAATATTTTCTAATTCATATGGCGGATCAGCAAAGATCAAATCGAATTTTTGGTTGCAATTCTTTAAAAAAGCAAAAACATCACTTTTAACGGCATCAATATTAAATTTAAATTCTTTACTGGTTGCTTTCAAAAATCCAACGCATTTAGAATTCATATCCACGCTTAAAATATCCGTACTGCCCCTTGATGCAAATTCTAAAGAAATATGGCCTGTTCCGCTAAAAAGGTCAAGTACTTTTGTTTCGTCGTAATTGATCTTGTTATTTAAAATATTAAAGAGGCCTTCTTTAGCAAAATCGGTAGTTGGGCGTACCGGCAGATCTTTAGGCACTTTAATTACCCTACCTTTGTGTGTTCCGTTTATGATGCGCACAGGTGCTGATTTAGTAAAGTAAAATAATAATGTTGTGGTAATTTAGCCAGTTCTCCATCTAATTTAATCTCAGAATTATGTACTACAAAACCTACCTGTTTAATGTATTTTTTTATACTAAGAATTAAAGGATCCGTTGTTTGTACTTGTCCGCTAATTACCAATTTTATCTGCAATGGATTTAAGTTGAATTGCTCCATCATAAAAAGCAGGTAATATAATATGTCTTCGTTATTCTCATAATTAAACACATTATAAAACAAAAGGTCGTTCTTTTCTTTGGCTGCTATTTCAATTAAACCGTCATTAATGTCTAAAAATAAATTACAGTTCATTAAAGAATGGTTGCTAAAAAAGAGGTCAGTATTTATAGCGCCGGCATGTTTTATTATGGCCTGGCTAAATGTTCTTTCTAAATATTGAATTAGTTCCTGCTCAAACACATAACAAAATTTTACATTCTTTATAGTATATATATGAGGATTTTTAATTTCGTTGAGGCCTGAAGAAAAGGCAAGAAACTCTTTAACGTGTCCCGAACTTGAAAAAGCCTCAGGAACAATCGTAAAATCTTTACTTAAAATAGAGATAATTACTTTATCGAATTTTTTTTGAGGCAACCGGTAGTTATTTAACAAAAAAGCTACCTTTTCCGTAAAACTTTGACCTACGCCAGCGGCATTTAAGATCTCAACATGTCCTAATTGAGATATGTTTTTAAAGTTTTTGTCTGAAACCGAAAAAATTAACGAGTTGTGGCTTATAAAAAGCGATAGGGCTCCAGCCTCATTTTCCGCGGCTTTGTCCCTTAAAATCAGCCTTTCTTTATAATTTTCGCCCAACATCAGGTAACAAATCTAAGGTATTCTTAAAAATAAAAAACTTTTTTTTTAAACCAATTAAACCCTTTGGCATATTTATTGTCATAGATAAAAATATTAAAAACCTATAATATGAAAAATCAAAAAATTTATTCAGGACTAGTCATAGCGTTGATAGCCTGTTCAATTACTTTTAGCTCTTGTCGCAAAAAAAGAGATAAAGACCCTAAAGAGGAGCCAGACACAGAACAATCAACTGCCACCGATAATAACCTTGCAGAAGGCACGTCGAGTGACATAGAAGCAATGGGAAGCCAGGTAGCAGAAAGCGGTGCCATGACAACTTATAAATCAACCTACGGAAATAATATTTTAAGTATGGCCCCATGTGCCTCTGTTTTAAGCAATACAGTGGCTAAAACCTATACTGTTGATTTTGGAACAACTGGCTGCGTTGGCACAGACGGACGCGTTCGTACCGGTAAATTATTCTTCGATTTTTCAGGTTCAACACCTGCAACGGCAATTTATTACCGTAACCCCGGCTTTAAGCTGGTTGTTACAAGCGCTAATTACGTTGTAGATGGCAATGCTGTAACTATTAATAACAAAACTATAACCAATACCACACCAGCAGGTGCGCCTGCAGGAACAAACCTAACATGGGCAGTTTCTGCAAACATATCAATTGCAAAAGCAAACAATGGCGGTACTGTTTCATGGTCGTGTAACCGTACAAAAGAATTAACTAATACCAGCGACCCTGTATGTTATTCGGGTCAAACAACAGCTATAGACTGGACCAAAGCAAAAGTAAAAATTAACGGCACCACAAGTGGTACTAATGCAAAAGGCGAAAGTTTTTCTGCAACTGCTACTAACCTTGTAAGAGATTTTACCTGCGCACCTGATGCTACTAAACCGCACCGTCACCCATTTATTAGCGGTACTATTTCATACACTCCGGGTTCTCGTCCGGTACGGTTAATTGATTTTGGAAATGGTGCTTGTGATTTTAACGGAACAATTACCATTAATGGTCAAACCTGGTCATTTACTTTACAATAATATAGCCACTCTTAAATTTAAAAGCCATCCTGATATCAGGGTGGCTTTTTTGTTTTGCGATTTAAAAAACAGCCTTTTATTTTATTTTTTAGCTTCTATTTGGTAAGAAAACGCTGGTATTTTTAAAAATAAAAAACTTTTTTAAAAAGCGATTAAACATTTTTGTATATTTATTATCTAAGACGAATATAAAAACCAATAACATGAAAAATAAAAAAATTTATTTAGGATTTGCAGTTGCTGTAATTGCTTGTTCTATTACATTTAGCTCATGTCGCAAAAAAGAAAAAAGCACCGAATCAACACCAGATAACGAACAATCAACTGCTACGGACAATAACCTTGCGGAAATTATTTCTACTGATATAGAAGCTGTAGGTAGCCAGGTAGCGGAAAGTTCTACGCTAACAATTTATAAGACCAATGGAAACGGTATTTTAGCCATGTCGCCATGCGCTTCTGTTACAAGCAATTCTGTAACTAAAACCTATACAGTAGATTTTGGAACGAGCGGTTGTGTTGGGTTTGATGGCCGCACACGTACTGGTAAATTATTTTTCAATTTTTCAGGATCTACGCCGGCAACCGCCATTTATTATCGTAACCCTGGTTTTAAAATGGTTGTTACAAGTTCTAACTATGTTGTAGACGGTAATGCGGTAACTATTAACAGTAAAACTGTAACCAACACTACTCCTGCAGGCGCTCCAACGGGCACAAACCTTACATGGGCTATTTCCGCTAACATTTCAATTGCAAAAGCAAACAACGGCGGTAGTATTACCTGGGCATGTGACCGTACGAAAGAACTTACCTCTTCATACTGGCCTTGCTATTATACACAAACTGTTGCCATTGATTGGACAAAAGCAAAAGTGAGAGTTAATGGAACCGCAACCGGAACCAATACAAAAGGTGAAACGTTTACCGTAAAAGCCATTAATCTTTTAAGAGATTTTAATTGCGCTCCGGATGCGAGCAAGCCTCGCCGTCACCCATTCATTAGCGGAAAAATAGAATACACGCCAGCTTCACGCCCGTTACGTGAAATTGATTTTGGTTCTGGTGGCTGTGATTTTAATGGTACCTGTACTATTAATGGCCAAACCTGGACGTTTACCTTGCAATAAAAAAAAACGCTCATAAAAATTTAAAAGCCATCCTCATTAAGGGTGGCTTTTTATTTACATTTAAGCAAGCGCTTTATAATGTCAAAAATAAATTCTTCTTACGATCTTACAAAAATAGTTTCGGGTTATTTGCCTTTTACGGCTAACGAAGATCAAAAGATAGCAATAGAAAAAATTTCAGATTTTATTTTAAATACTGATGAGCGCTCTGTTTTTATTTTAAGAGGTTATGCCGGTACCGGTAAAACAAATCTAATTTCTGCATTTACCAAAGCATTGCCAACAATAAAATGGCGTAGTGTTTTATTAGCTCCCACAGGGCGGGCAGCTAAAGTGTTGGGCATGCATTCTCAAAAAGTAGCGCAAACTATTCATAAAAAAATATTTAGAAAACAAATTGGAGCCGATGGTGCATTTTATTTTTCACTTTCCGAAAATTTACATAAGAATACATTATTTATTGTTGACGAAGCATCGATGATAAGTGCCGATTCGGGAGGTGAAAGTTTGATGAACAGTTTACTCGAAAATTTATTTGAATATGTTTATAGCGGCGATAATTGCAAACTTATCCTTATTGGCGATACAGCGCAGCTTCCGCCGGTTGGCAGCAACGAAAGCCCGGCATTGAACGAAAATTATTTGCGAACTGCTTTTCATTTAAATATTAATTTTTTTGAATTAAAGGAAGTTGCAAGACAACGTTTAGAAAGTGGAATATTATTGAACGCAACAAACATCCGCAATAGTATTGGACAGGATGTTTTTGAATTTCCGAAATTTATTTGCGGAAAAGATTTTATCAATTTACCGGGCGATGAGCTTGAAGATTGCATCAATAGCGCCATCTCAAAATATGGCGAAGAAAATGTAGTAATAATTACACGTAGCAATAAAAGGGCAAACTTATTCAATCAAAGTTTTCGCAACATGATAAAACTTTATGAAGAAGATCTTTGCACCGGCGATAAAATAATGATCGTAAAAAATAACTATTTCTGGTTACCCGAAAATAATGGCGAAGCAGGTTTTATTGCAAACGGAGATATGGCTGAAATCACGCGACTGGTTAATCGTGAAAGTTTATACGGACTGAATTTTTGTGAGTGCCAGGTGCGTTTTATAGATTACCCAAATTTAGCGGAACAACAGGTAAAAATAATTACCGACTCGCTTTTTACTGATAATCCTGCATTAAGTCAGGAAGAGCAAAAACATTTATTTGAAGCAGTGATGGCCGATGTGAGCCACGAACCGGCGAAAGGCATTCGTATGGCATACTTAAAAAACAGCCCCTATTACAATGCCTTACAAGTAAAATTTAGTTATGCCATAACCTGCCACAAGTCTCAGGGTGGCCAGTGGCCAGTGGTTTTCATTGATCAGGGTTTTTTAAAGGAAGAGAACATTGACGAGAATTTTATGCGTTGGTTATACACCGCTATTACCAGGGCAACCGAAAAAGTGTATTTACTTAACTTTAATTCATTGTTTTTTAACTAGTTATAAAGTCCTTAACATTAGCTTTTCAAAAATTTATTAATAACTACGCGGTCTTTTGCGTTTTTTTCCTTATTTTTATTGGATTAAATGTAAATGAGAAAAGTACTACTTTTACTTATCCCCTCTTTTTTTGTCCTAATTGCTGAGGCTCAGAATTTTACGCGCCCGGGTGATTGGAAAAAGTATAGAAAGGAAATTTTCATTACTGGCGGTACCTCTAACTTTTTAGGAGACCTTGGAGGTCGTGATCAGATAGGAAAAGATTACAGTCCTGTAGATCTTGAACTCTCACAAACAAAAACTGCATTTGGTATTGGTTATAGATATAAACTTGATACCTGGATAAATGTTACCGGAAAATTCAATTACCTCATCGTAAAAGGGGATGATGCGTTAACGCAAGAACCATTCAGAAATAACAGGAATTTAAATTTTAAATCTAATATTTTTGAACTCGCAGGCAGAGTTGAGATCGGTTATCAAAGCAGTAAATCCGGAAACCGTTATGGTATTAAAAGAACTTTAAACCGCAGGCACAAGGCTAATAGTCACGCATTCTTTTTATTTGCGGGTGTTGGCGGGTTTTATTACAATCCAAAGGGCCGCGACCCAAAAGGTAAATATGTTAAGTTAATAAATTTGCATACTGAAGGACAGGGATTAGAAGGTGGACCAAAAAAATATACCAATTACAGTGTCTGTATTCCCTTAGGCGCATTTTACAAATGCACGATCAACAAGCAATGGAGTGTTGGTTTGGAAGTTTCATGGCGCAAAACATTTACCGATTACATTGATGACGTTGGTACAAGTTATTATGATTCAACCGCATTAGCAACTAATTACGGACCGTTATCTGCGATAATGGCCGATCCGAGTAAAGGAATTATTTACGGAGCAACATCGCCTGACGCTTCCGGAGTTGCCGCACAACGTGGTGACAGACAAAAGGATTCTTACGTTTCACTTGAAATAACCGTTGGTTATATTATCAAACAAAAACGTAAACGCGCAAGGTTAAGAAGTAAGTTCTAATATTTTCCTTTATCTCATTTTTATTTTATGAATTTTTCTTTAAGGCCCTGGAACGGTAATGACCTGGAGAGTTTAATTAAATTCGGAAACAATAAGGCTATTGCCAAATTCATGACCGATAAATTTCCTCACCCCTACACAAAAGAAAAAGGAGAATCGTTCATAGCATTCGCTACGCAACACACACCTATTCGTATGTTTGCAATTGATATTGAAGGTAAAGCTGCAGGTGGCATTGGTATTCATCCACAGGAGGATATTCATTGCAGGAATGCAGAATTAGGCTACTGGTTAGGCGAACCGTTTTGGGGTAAGGGAATAATTACAAAAGCAATTGTTCAAATTGTAGATTACGGGTTCATGAATTTTGAAATAGATAGAATATTTGCGAGACCTTTTGGAACAAACGCTGCGTCGCAAAAAGTATTAGAAAAAGCAGGCTTTAAATTAGAAGCTCGTTTTGAAAAAGCCTTGTATAAAAACGGTGAATATTTAGATGAATTGGTCTACGCGATAAGACGGAAAGAGATTGCAAAACTTTAAAAAAATCCAAAATCTAATTGTATGACATTTCAAGTTGAATGTTGTAAAATCCTTACAGATACTACACAATTATTTTTATTAAAAAATAGTCAGCTCTTAAATTCAAATATTAAAAAAAATCAAACGAAATTGTGTTTGCTGCACAAAAAGAGTTAATAGAATTATCAAAACTTGATAAAAATAATAGTAAAAAATAAATACATTTAGATTTTATTGTGTAAGACAAAAAATATTTAATTATGAAACATTTATTATTGGCAGTATCACTTTTCTTTTTATGTAATGTATTGATATCCCAAACTAATAAATCGAAAAGTATTGGGTCTTCGGTTGACGAAGGTGGTACGGGCTGTTTTAATCAAAGTAGCAAGGTTGTTAATATTGGTATCGGTTTTGGCAGAAGTTTTTACCGCTACTCAGGCCTCGGTTATTCTTACCATTCAAGTCCATTAATTAGCCTTTCTTATGAACAGGCAATTCCAAACAAGATAGGACCCGGTTACCTCGGCGTTGGTGCTTATTTGGCTTATAAAAGTGCTTACTTATTATATGATAATTATTATTACAACAACAATAAATACTATTATCGCCATAACTGGAGATATTTTTTAATTGCGGCAAGAGCTGCTTATCATTTAGATGCTTTAAATTTTGATAAGGGAGAACTCTATTTTGGCGGTATTGTTGGCGTTAGATATTCTTCATATTCCTATGAGACAAATAGTTTAGATCCGAATAAAGATCTATATGAATTAAACAGTAGCAGTATTTATCCCATACTTTCGCCCTTTATAGGATGCAGGTGGTATTTTGCCTCAAAAGTAGCGGCTTTTTGCGAGCTGGGTTATGGTGCATCTTACTTTACAGGCGGCCTTAGCCTTAAGTTTTAACCCTTTTTAGCTTAACATTTCTTTGTTTTGCCTTGAAAAAAAACATTTGTACCTTCATAAAGTTAAATTGAAACGAATGATTTTTAGAGAGGCAAAAATTAAAGATATTGACCAAATACAAATTGTAAGAAATTCTGTAAAAGAAAATACTTTATCAAATCCTGCATTAATAAGTAATAAAGATTGTGAAGAATTTTTAACTGAACGCGGAAAAGGCTGGGTATGCGAAATTGACGCTTCAGTTGTCGGTTTTGCAATTGTCGATCTTAAAGGCAAAAATGTTTGGGCCTTATTTGTAAAACCTGAATTTGAATCGAAGGGAATTGCAAAAGAATTATATACACGTATGATGGATTGGTATTTTGACCAAACACGTACTCCTATTTGGCTAGGTACATCGCCAAATACTCGCGCCGAAACCTTTTACGAAAAACTAGGCTGGATAAAAGTTGGAGAGGTAAATAAAGGCGAGATAAAATACGAAATGACCTATAAAAGTTGGATCCAAAATGGTTAGCATTGCTGATTTTAAAAAGCTTGCTCTTTCTTTTGAAGAAGCCGGCGAACAACCTCATTTTGAAAAAACTTCCTTTCGAGTAAATAAAAAAATATTTGCAACACTTGATATTACAGCTCAAAAAATTGCCTTAAAATTTACCGATATCGAACAATCTGTTTTTTGCGCATTCGATAAAAGTGTGATTTATCCCGTGCCTGGGGCCTGGGGCAAAAAGGGCTACACTTATGTAGAATTAAAAAAAGTAAGAAAAGATATGTTGAAAGATGCGCTCACGGTTTCATACTGCAACGTTGCTCCAAAAAAACTCGCCGAAAACTATAAACAACATTAATTAATATCATATGTATAAATACGCTCGTTTAAAATTCATAATCATTTTTTTGATGAGCTTATTGCTTTCAGAAACAATTTATGCTCAACGCCAGGTGGCTTCAGAGATCGCATTAAACACCAAGACTGCAATTACCCCAACACCTTCCTGCATCAACGAATCATTTGTTTATAAAAAAAAATATAGTCAACAATCTTTTTATATTCCAAAACAAAGCGATCCTGTTATTACATTAAAGATCACGCTTCACATCTTTAAGCCTATTGCCGATTCCGGAAGATGGCAAATGGACAACAATAAAATAAATGGTACAGACGCGTTGCGTTCAATGTTAGATTCAATAACAAATGGTCATCAGGAAAGATATTCGGCAAAAAGAAGAGCTACTTATGCCAAAGATTTTAATTCTCCTCATATTCGCGATTCAAAGATCAGATTTGAAATAACCAATGTATATTTTTATCCTGAACCAAATTTGTACACCATGTATAACGATCAGGCACTGTTTGAATATATTGAAAAAGTAGATCCAAAACGTATTGAAGAAGGTATGCCGCTGGTGTTTAACGGTAGTAATGGACCTGGGCATTTATCCAGTTACAAAGGCAATGCCGCAATTGTAACAACCATTGGTAATGGCGACCCGATCTTTGCCCGCTCACATTTATTACACGAGATAGGACACGCATTTGGATTAGGCCATACTTATATCAATACTTCTGGTGGCGGATCGGACTGGCAAAATTTTGGTGGCGCCTGTGGTTCTGACGATTACCTAAGCGATGTTTTTCCAAATAATAACCCTTCTTGTCAGAATGAAGGCCAGGCAACTAGCAAACCTACAAATGTGCCTTGCTTATCTTGTTTTGAATCTTCGCCGGACACAAGTAATAATGTAATGGGTGGCCAACGTTATAATTTATGGATGTCGCCTTTACAGATAGGAAGAAGGTTAAGGAACATGCACCTTAATTCAAATGCGGGTCGCAACTTAAGACAATTTGCAAAAGATATGGAAAGCGATCATAAAAATGTGTGGACCATCTCAAAAAGTGAAGACTGGGATTTTGATATTCAATTGTATAAAGATATTGTTGTAAAAACTGGCGCTATACTTACTATTAAGTGTAAAGTGGCCATGGCCATTGATGGTATAATTAAATTAGAGCCGGGGGCAAAATTAATTGTTGATGGCGGTGAAATTACAAGCTGGTGCAAAAGCGGCACCTGGCAAGGAGTTCGGACCCCCGCGATTAAAAAGAAAAAGCCCGGTGATAAATCTGTTACACCTGTTTACATAAAATTACTTAAAGGCGGCACGATAAGTAAAGCTAAAATGCAAATGCCAATTAATTAATTTGTTATGAAAAAAGAACATCACTACAAAACAACTGTTACCTGGACAGGTAATTTAGGACAAGGCACAGTTGATGCCAGATATTATAGTCGTGATCATACGGTCTCTATAAAAAACAAGGTCGATATTTTAGGGTCTTCGGACACGCCTTTCCGTGGAGATGGCACAAAACATAATCCCGAAGATTTTTTGCTTTCAGCTTTATCGCAATGCCATATGCTTTGGTATTTGCACATTTGCGCAGATAACGGCATTACCGTGGTTGAGTACGTAGATAATGCTGAAGGAATAATGGAAGAAAATGAAGGTGGCGGCGGACAATTTAAGGAAGTAACATTATTTCCTAAAGTAACAATTACAAATGCAGATCATATTGAAAAGGCTAGCGCTTTACATGCTGTAGCAAATAAAAAATGTTTTATCGCTAACTCCTGTAACTTCACCGTTAAACACCAGGCAAATTACATTGTAAAAGCTGTATAGTAAATTTATTTTATGAGTTTCATCTCGTTCAATAAATAACCAGCGCCGGCATATTTATCTACCATCCACAACGTAAATCTTACATCCAAAACGATGTTGCGACAAAAATCGCCATTGTACATTACATCACTCATAGTGCCTTCCCAATTCCTGTCAAAGTTAGTTCCAATCAATTCGCCATTGGCATTAATTACCGGGCTACCGCTGTTACCACCGGTTGTGTGATTACTTCCCGTAAAAGCAATTCTTAATTTTCCATTTTTATCAGCATACTGGCCATAATCTTTTTTTTCATATAATTCCAATAAGCGCGGTTTTACATAAAAATCCTCAAGTCCGGTTTTATTTTTATCTACCATACCGTCAATAGTTGTGTAATGCAAATAAGCAACCCCATCTCTTGGTTGATAGTCTGCAACTTTACCAAAAGAAACGCGTAGTGTACTATTAGCATCGGGATAGAATTTTTTGGTCTTTACATTCTCAATCAAACCTTTCATATACACTTTTTGCAATTCGTTTATCTGGCGATCATAGTAACCAATTTGTGGAATAACAGTTTTCTGGTAATGCACCAATATGCTCGAAGCCAATAGATACATTGGGTCCCTCTCATACAACGATGCACTCTTTTCAAAATCACTAAACATGACTTTAGCCTTTTCATTGTCTACAAAACTTGAGTTGTTGTATAAGAAATCTGTTAAAGCATTTACGTCTCCCTTATGAACAGTTAACAGTGAATCCAAAAAGCGCGGCATAAATTCGCGATCTGTATTTGCAACATAGCTCTCTAACATCGCTTTGCAAATTTTGCGATCGGTTTCTTTATTAAAATTTTTAAATGGGATCGCCGGTTTAGCTTCCTTATATACAGCTTCAAATTTATTTTCCTTGCCTTGTTGTTTTCGTTTTAATTCGTTGAAAACATTTATAAATCCTGACGAGAATCTGAAGGCCTCAACGCCCCACAAACACTCGGTAAAGTAATCGTATTGCTTGCTTAAAGGCGCGTACTCAGCGTAAGTTCTTTTAAATTCCGAAAACAAATTTTTGTATTGCTCTGCTTTTTTCGGATCAGAAGAAACCAAAGTAAAGAATTCTGCTTCTTGTTTTTTCTTTTTATTGATCGCATCAGATTTTTCAAGACCGATCTTTTCGCCGCTCCACTTTTTATAATAATTTGCAACACCAGCATATTTTGCTGTATACATTAAACGAATGGTATCGTTCTTTTTCATATCGGCATCTAAAATATTCAAACGCTTTTCGCGCAAGCCTACACGGATAGGGTCTTGTTGATTTATTAAAAGATCAACCGCATAAGACGTTAAATACTCCTGTGTTCTTCCGGGAAACCCATATACCATTGTAAAATCTCCTTTTTCAACCCCTTTTAAAGAAATTGGGAAAGAATGAATTGGTTTATAAGCAACGTTTGCCGTATTATAATCGGCCGGTTTGTTTTCGGAATTGCTATAGATCCTAAACATACTAAAATCGGCATTGTGACGCGGCCAAACCCAGTTGTCGGTCTCTCCGCCAAATTTACCAATACTCTCCGGCGGCGTTCCAACCAAACGTATATCCTTAAACGTTTCTATTACAAATAAATAATACTCGTTACCATAATAAAAGGGACGAATAAAAGCGTCAAACTGTGTGTCTTTCTTTGCTAAAGTTTCTAGTTTTTTAATATTTGATTGTATAGTTGAATCTTTTTGGATCTCAGAAAAAGTTGGTTTTATGTTTTCAAAAACTTTTCCTGTTACATCGTCAATTCGTTTAATAAAAGTTACTGTTAAACCGGGACAAGGTAATTCTTCTTCAGCTTTCATGGCCCAGTAACCATTCTTCAAATAATCATTCTGCACAGTACTTAAACCGGCAATAGAAGAAAAACCGCAATGGTGGTTCGTTAATATCAATCCTTTTGTAGAAATGACCTCAGCGGTACAACCACCACCGAAGATTGCTACAGCATCTTTCATACTTGCTTTGTTAATACTGTATATTTGCTCTGCCGTTAATTTTAAACCATTTTTTTTCATGTCGCTAATATTTAGCGCTTGAATTAACTGTGGCATCCACATCCCTTCATCTGCTTTTGCAAAAAAAGAAACCAGCGTAAAAAGTACTACTATTTTATTTTTCATTTTCTTTTGTTTAAAATCTATCATTCAACATTTATCATTTTATAAACCCTGCCATCTTCATAGCATCTACTCTAATCGCACTATCCAATGGTATTTGAAGCTCGCTGCTTTTTTGAGTTGATTTCTTTAACAGCGCTGGTGTTTCTCTAATTTGTTTTGCATATACCTGTATCTGTTTGTTTCTTTCCGCACGTGTGTAATATGTTTTTGGCGAAGTGTATAACTCATAAGCATCATCAATAAATGTATTTCCAAAAATTGGCAAGTTTCCATCCGAATATAAAAGCATGATGACCTGATTGCTTTCAATTTCTTTTTTAAGATCTAATTCCCAAACTTCTACTTTTTCTCCCGGTCGTGGCGAAGGCACTACCTTGTTTGCATAGTACCAGAATTGTCCTCCGGCAAAACAAGCCTGCCCCACTCCCATGTATACAGGGCCGTACCAATAACTATCGGATATGGTAAGCACACGGGTTGTATTTTTTAAACTGTCATTTTCAAATTGAATAAGAGGATAAGCCAATTGCATATTTTGCTCCGGATTAGAGTACAAGTTCATACTTTTTAAAACATCTGCATCACGGCTCCTTGCTGTATCCACCACTTCTATCTTTGGCCAAAAAACAGATGGCATATCGCAATGATGCAGTTTTTCTATAGACTTAATAATTGTATCTACCGCCAAACACTCACCATAGTAACTCCAGTGATGACCAAACTTAGGAAACAAAGCGTGAGGCGATGTTGGTTTTAGTTTTTCGAAATAAGAATAAAGATCCAAATAATTTAAACCAAGGTCTTTACTATTGGAAGCAAATAAATTATGATTGGTGTTTTTTACAGGATGGACATATTTATCTTCAATAAATTCTTTACACGAAGCACCTTTACCCGGAGCATAAACCAATAAAAGATCGATGCCTTTTTTCTTTAATGTATCCTGTATCACCTTTGCTTTTTGTAAAAGTGTTTTTACTTTTAACTCCGGCATCAGGTCATCGCCAAAAGCAGAAAAAATATAACTCTCGCTAAACACATAATCGTTCTTACCAATAACAAAACCATTTACACGGATCTGGTTAAACGCCGTGTAATAGAATTGGTTGTTAAGGCGCACCATGGTCTCTTTATAAGCCCAATGATCATTGTTGTAATCTTCTGTTGCTGCCTGGTACGAACCATCCAACCACCCGGCAGTTGAGAATTTTGGTTTCTCGTCACTAATAACCAAGCCAATTAAATTTGGCTTGTTGTATGTAATATCATCAGCGCCATCGCGTCCCTGGTATTTTATGATCGAATAGATCATAGGCCAGGCAATAGCTAAAAGAATAACTACATGATGGAATGAATATGTTTTTTGTTTAACCGCCATTAAAATCTGAAATAAATAAAAGGGTTAAAATCAAGTGCTGTTACATAACTTAACGAAATATAAAATAATGCAATACCCGTTACAACTGCTAACCATTTTCCGGAATCTGAAAAATTCTCGCCATACACTTTTTCCTGGAGCTGTTTTGTTTTTTTAGTGATTGCAAAGAACGAGAACAACAGAGCTACAACTGCCATACAGATAAAATCGTTATTCATTGCAAATTTACCATCGAAGAAATTAAACGAGAACATCTGTTTAATAACGCTTAAGCCATAGTGCAGATCTTCATTCCGGAACAATACCCAGCCCGTAATAACAATTATAAAGGTAATAGGTACTGCAATAAATTTCCCAAGCTTCTCAAAAACCTTTCCTAAGAACAAACGCTCAAGCACCAGGAACAATCCATGATACGCACCCCACAAAACAAAATTCCAACTGGCACCGTGCCATAAACCTGAAAGTAAAAACACAATTATTAAGTTGCGGTACAATTTAGAGTTGCCGCCTTTGTTACCACCCAAAGGAATGTATAGATAGTTTTTCATCCAAGTGCCTAAGGTAATATGCCAGCGACGCCAGAACTCAGTAATACTTGCAGAAGTGTAAGGGTTATTAAAATTTTCAGGAAATCTAAAGCCCATCATTTTTCCTAACCCAATGGCCATGTCACTGTAACCGCTAAAATCAAAATAGATCTGGAACGTGTATGCCAATGCGCCTACCCATACCGCGGCTGTGTCTAATTGCTCGGGCGCTAATTTAAAAACGGCGTCAGCCTGCATACCAAGCGTATTAGCAATAATTGTTTTTTTTGCCAGACCTAAACAAAAAATTAAAAAGCCACTGAGTTTTACGTTGGGTGTATAATTTTTTTCGCGGTTGGTAATTTGATCAGCAATATCGTGGTAACGCACAATAGGGCCGGCAATTAATTTTGGGAATAATAAAATATAGGTCTGGTAATGCCAGAAATTCTTTAACGGTTTATGAATGCCCCTGTAGACATCAATTACATAAGTTAAGCTTTCGAACGTGTAAAACGAGATGCCAATTGGTAACACTACTTTTATCCAGGAGATCTCTGTTCCTAAAAGCGCGTTCACATTCTCAATAAAAAAATTACAGTATTTAAAATAAAACAGCAGGCCAAGATTTAAGCACAGAGAAATAATTAAGAATTTTGTTTTTGCCTTTTGCGTTTTTTGGTTGTGCATGGCATTCACCAAAAAATAATCTAAAAAGGTGGTACCAAGAATAATGAAAATAAATTTTGGTCCGCCCCAGCTATAAAAATAAATACTGGCAATTAAAATTACCGCGTTTTTGAATTTATGCGGCGCCAAATGGTATAGCAATAAAAATATTGGAAGGAAATAAACTAAATACGTTATGCTGCTAAAAACCATGTTAATTAAGGCTTACAAAAATAGGATTTTTTGCGGATGCTACAAGGGCGATTTTGCACCCTTTTAGGGGGATTTTACCTTAATTTTTTATAAGTTTTGCATTGGAAGTGCCTTTATCGGTTTCGGCCTTCAAATGGTAAATACCGATTGAAAGTTGCGATATATCAAGCTGAAAATTACCCTCTTCACCAAAAGACTTTTCATAAACCAAAGCACCAGCAGTAGAGTATATTTTTAAATTGACGGGCTCTTTTAATTCAAGATTAAAAATACCGTTTGTTGGATTAGGGTAAACGCTTAAAATAGAATTTGAAAGGTAGCTTTCATTTATACCTACACCTGTAGGAAGATAATCGCAAATAGCTGAACTTGGGTTGTAAAGCGGAAAATTATTATCACTATAACAAACAAACGTTCCGTAATATGGACCATCTATAATACAATGTGTATAATGAAACAAGAAATTATCTACCCCCGAAATTTTTTCTATTACTGTGAAAGTGAATGTTGGTGACGGAGAATAATACGAACTTGATAATTTCAATTTTCGAAGCCAAACATTATTTATAGTTACATGCGCAGTGTCTACGACCATAATAGTAGGTCTAACATAGTTTGTATTTGGCCATGAACAACTGGTATTGGGATACTTTATACCAAGCCATTTGTCACCAATATTAGCATTAAAATTAGCAATGGTGTCAAAAATTGAATCAACTGAGTTATAAATATAAATAACCTTATTACTCTCATAAGTTTGAACATTTACATAACTACTTAAAGTAGTTGTTGGAGAGTTAGGAGTCATTGTTTTGCCATAAAAATTTCCTACCATATTTTGGCAGGTAATATTATTTAGTGTAACCGTATTTGTAACAGAAAGCTTTATGTGCCCATCATAGTAAGGAAACATATTTGCATAAACCCTATAATGCCATGTTGCACCCGGAGCACACCACATTTGCGCTTTTAATTGCAAACCAAAAAATAAAAGAAAAATGAGGGGTAATAATTTTTTCATTTGTAAACTATTATAATACAATTTACGAAGAAAAAACGAGAAACAAGAAACCAGTAACTAGAAACAAGAAACTATAGATGTAAAGAAGCCTTTTTAGCTAACAATTGTTCTTCTGTTTCTACATTATCTTCATCAGGAACACAGCAATCTACCGGGCAAACCGCCGCGCATTGCGGCTCGTCGTGAAAACCTTTACACTCGGTACATTTATCGCTTACAATAAAATAAACATCCATGTTTTTTGGCACCTGAGGCGAGTCAGCATCTACCTCTTCCCCACTGTTCTTTCCTGTATATGCACCTTTAACGCCTGTACCATCTGCAAAACGCCATTCAGCGCCGCCTTCGTATATTGCGTTGTTTGGACATTCAGGTTCACAGGCACCACAATTAATACATTCGTCTGTTATTTTAATTGCCATTTTTTTACTTAGTTTTGTTGCTTTAAAATCGGGTACAAATATACAACCAAAAAAATGACTTTAAAACAAAGAATAGAGGGTTTTGTGCAGGTAGGATTGTTTATAAACAGGCATTTTAACGAGCAACGATCTTCTGAAACCCAATTGCACCAAGGTCTTGACAAACTTATTGAAATGGCCCATATCTACAACAACTGGTTCATTCCTGAGTTTGTTAAAGAATCTTTAATTAACGTTAGTAGCCTTTTAAAAGAAGAAGATCTGGTAAAATTCTCGGCTCCCATTAAGGAAAAAGAGCCTAAGACCATTGCTGTTATTTGCGCGGGCAACGTGCCCATGGTTTGTTTTCACGATATTTTATGTGTGCTTTTAAGCGGCAATATTGCTCTTATAAAGCTCTCGAGCGACGATAATCTGTTAATGCCATTTTTTTTAAAATTACTTACGCATTACGAACCGGAATTTGAACCCCAAATTTTATTTGCAGAAGGCAAATTAGGTGCTTTTGATGCCGTAATAGCCACTGGTAGTAATAACACAGCCGGGCATTTTAAATATTATTTTGATAAATACCCGCATATTATCCGTAAAAACCGCAGCTCTATTGCTGTTTTAACGGGTAAAGAAAGCACACAGGAGCTTAAAAATTTAGGCAAGGATATTTTCCTTTATTTTGGCCTTGGCTGCCGCAATGTGAGCAAATTACTGGTACCACAAGGATATTCGTTCGATACTTTTTTTGAAGCAATTGTAGATTTTGGCTTTGTAGTAAACAACAAAAAATACGGAAACAATTATGATTACCACCGCGCCATTTATTTATTAGAATCTATGACCTTTTTGGACAATAATTTTTTAATGATCAAAGAAAATGCAGATCTGCACTCGCCTGTAGGGGTTTTATATTACCAATATTACGAGACCGAAAAAGAACTAAACAGCTATTTAGATTCCATAAAAGACGATCTGCAGTGCATTGTAGGCGCAAAAAACATCCCATTTGGTTATTCACAACAGCCTGTTATTACTGATTTTGCCGATAATGTAAATACATTGGAATTTTTAGTAAATTTATAGGTGTTTATGAATAGGTTCTTACAAACATTATTTTTATCATTTATTTTTATCAGCGCTTTGGCACAAGTGCCTACCGCAACTATTGTAAGCCCTTCTGCCACCTTATGTTCAGGTACTTCGTTAACATTTACAACCCAAACATCCAACGCACCAACAGCTTTTAGCTGGTCTATTTCGCCATCAAAATCAGTTACCATTTTACCAGATCTTAGCTCTTCCTCTATCACTTTTACATTTCCGGCGGGTGGTTCTTATGTTATCAGTTTAATGGTATCAAATGCAACAGGCAGTTCTGTTACAACCAGCACCGTTTTTGTTACCAGATCGGCCGACGCTGCTTTTAATGCTAGTTTAACCGGAGTAGGTTTTCCAAATCAATTGGTATTGACCAATTATTCTACAGGAAGTATTGCTAATCAATGGCTTTTTAACGATGATCCTTCTGTAAACACCACTTCAGTTAATGCAGTAAAAGATTATACAGTAAGCGGCAGTTATTCGGTTACACTTATTGCGTATGGCAATTCAGGCTGTAATGATACAACAAGTTACGCTTTAAGAATTGCAGACTCATCAGGCATTACATTACCAACAGTATTTTCGCCAAACGGTGATGATATTAATGAGATATTTAAACCAATTGCAAAAGGTATTTCAAGCATGAATGTTTGGATCTATAACCGTTACGGCACCATCATCATTAAATGGGATCGCGTAAACGGATCATGGGATGGCCACACTACCAGCGGCGAAAGATGCGAAGCGGGTGTTTATTTTGTAATAGTTGAGGCGTCAGGCTTTGACGGCAAGTCATACAAATTAAAACACAGTTTAACTTTAGTAAGATAAGTTATCTTAAAGGTTAACAACATATCGTTCAACTACAACAATCAAAATTATTTTAAGGGGATAAGAAATGTTTCACTTCAATTAAAAGAAGGAGAGATACTTGCTTTAGTTGGTAAAAGCGGAAGCGGAAAGACCACGCTCATGAAGTGTATCTACGGTTTGGAAGACCTGCACGAAGGTGAAGTGTTATTTGAAGATAAAAAAGTGTTAGGGCCCTCTTATAATTTAATGCCTGGTTATGAAGAAATGAAACTGGTGAGCCAGGATTTTTATGTTTTGGATAACCACAGTGTTGAAGAAAATATATTTGACAAATTAATTGGTTACACGAACGAATCAAAACAAAAAAGAGCAGCTAAACTTTTAAAATTATTAGATCTTACTGCTTTAAAAAATTCAAAGGCAAGATTTTTATCGAGTGGCCAAAAGCAGCGAGTGGCAATAGCCAGAGCCTTAGCCGTTATGCCTAAAGTTTTATTACTGGATGAGCCTTTTAGTAACTTAGATACCATTTTAAGCGAAAAATTATTTTCGTTCATTATGAACGAGGTTAAGAAAAATAATACTTCCGTAATTTTAATTACTCATGTAGCTGAGGAAGCATTAAAATATGCTGATACACTTGCAGTACTCGACAATGGCAGGATCCTGCAAATGGGCGAAAAATGGCAGATCTATTACAAACCAAATAACACTAAGCTTGCGGGACTTTTAGGTCCGTTTAATGCTATAAAATCTGAAGACCTTGAGAAAAAAAGCAAACAACCTTCTAAGCTTTTTGTAAGACCCGATAAGATAAAATTAACCGCGCAAAAAAATAATGCACAATTACAGCTAATGGTTTTAAACTGCACGTTTAATGGTAAATGTTTCGAAATTTTAGGAGAAACAAAAAACGGAAATCCGGTTATTGTTTATGGTAATAAAGAATTAGAACAGGAAAAATTATATTATTTTACAATTGAAAGTTAAGTTACCACTCTTCTTTTCCGGCATCGGCTGAGCCTACCTTCATACCTTCTTTAAGATCTTCAATAACTTTAGCTGCATCTTTAAGAGCCTCACCTTTTAATTTTTTCCAAACAATATCACCCATAGCCATACTGCCACACTCAGGCACTTTATTATCTATACTGCCGGCTGTGGTTTTACCATTTGTGCTTATATGTTTTATCATTGAAACGGTGTATTTGTATCTATTATCCTTACACTCAATAGCAATTTTCATACTTATTTTGCCTGTATAATCAACTTCGGGATTTAATTCTTTTGGTTTAACCGGAAAGGTAGCTGTGCACTCTGCTTTTGAGCCAGTAGTAACACCGGATGTTTTACCGTAATGGTTATTTTCCAGTTTTACCCAATTAACGGCGCGTTGTAATAACTCGCTGGCAGGTAATGAGTCGGTATTAACCACCTCAGTTATCTTGGTCTCATTTTTCTTTTTAGGAGCATCGTCCTCCGTTTTAGTTTGTGAAAAACCTTTAGATCCAAAAGCGATTAAAGAACAAAGTATCAGTGTGTGTATATATTTTTTCATGTGTCTTTTTTACTTATCCTCTTACTCCTATTTCCGTGCCGAGATGATAAAATTACAATTTTTTAATAAATTTTTGGATATTGATTTGGATTAACTTCTGCCATTAAATTATAAATAGTATCAAAAACGTCGTCCGAATTTGGCTTGCTAAAGTAGTCACCATCACTGCCATAGGCCGGTCTGTGGTCTTTTGAAGCAAGTGTTAGCGGCGCAGAATCGAGAAATTTATAGGCTCCCTGCTCTTCAACAATTTTTTGAAGAATATATGAACTTGCCCCACCCGAAACGTCCTCATCCAATACCAATAAACGGTTTGTTTTTTTAACCGATTCAACAATTGAATGGTGAATGTCGAACGGAATTAAAGTTTGAAGATCTATTAACTCAACAGAGATGCCATGTTTTTCTAAATTCCTGATCGCATCCTGCGCTACACGAATACTACTACCGTAAGAAACTAAAGTAATATCAGATCCTGTAGTTAAAACATCCGGTATGCCCAAAGCTGTTTTATAAGCGCCAAAATTAGATGGCGATTTTTCTTTTAAACGATAAGCGTTCAAAGGTTCAATAACCAAAGCAGGTTCATCAGATTCCAACAACGTATTGTAAAAACTCGAAGCAATGGTCATGTTACGTGGCACACAAATATTAATTCCACGGCAGGCGTGAACGATCATGCCCATAGGTGAACCACTATGCCAAACACCCTCTAAACGATGACCACGTGTGCGAATAATTACCGGGGCTTTTTGTTTACCCTTGGTACGCCATTGCACGGTAGCAAGATCGTCGCTCATTAATTGTAAAGCGTATAATAAGTAATCAAGATATTGAATTTCCGCTATTGGACGTAAACCTCTCATAGCAAGACCTATAGCCTGACCCATAATAGTTGCTTCACGAATACCTGTATCAAATACACGGTGCTCGCCATATTTTAATTGTAATCCTTCAAGGCCTTGGTTTACGCCGCCAATTTTTCCCGAGTCTTCTCCAAAGATCATTACCTCAGGATATTTTGAAAGTATAGCATCAAAATTGTCGCGCAAAATTTCGCGTCCATCCATTTGTTTATCTTCGGCGTACTCTACTGCTTTTGCTAAAATATTTTTTATTTGTATTGGTGATTGAGAATATAAATGCGAACTAAAGCGATCGTTATTTATTTCTCTGGAATTTTCTAACCACTTAATTAAATTTTCTCTTGCACTAGAAGAATTGCTAACTGTTAGACGTAAAACATTTTTTACAGCTACATGAACTTCTCTTCTTATAGGTTCTTTAATACTCTGTAATTCTCTTTTTATTGCCTGAATATCATCTCCGCCCATTTCTTCAAACAAAGCACTTACCTCTGCGACTTCATTTTTTATTGGCGTTAAATAATCATTCCACGCTGCTGTTTTTGCATTCTTAACAGCTTCTTTTGCGTCTTCCTCTATCTTATTTAGTTCTGCTTCATTTGCTAAAGCATTACTAATTATCCACTCGCGCATTTGTTTAATGCAATCAAAATCAATTTCCCATTGCAAACGTTCCTTACTTTTGTAACGCTCATGCGATCCACTGGTGCTGTGACCTTGCGGCTGTGTTACTTCTTCAACATGCACTAAAACAGGCACATGTTCTTCGCGACAAACCTTAATGGCTTTTGCATAAGTTTCGCATAAATGCGCGTAATCCCAGCCTTTGGTTTTAAATATTTCAAAACCCTTTCCATTGTTATCGCGCTGAAAGCCTTTCAACACTTCACTGATACTTTCTTTGGTAGTTTGATATTTTTTTGGTACTGAAATACCGTGTCCATCATCCCAAACGCTCATTAACATTGGCACCTGGAGCACACCTGCAGCGTTGATGGTTTCCCAAAACAGACCTTCACTTGTAGAGGCGTCGCCAATGGTACCGAAAGCAACTTCGTTACCCTTATTGCTGTAAGTATCGAATGGTGCTTTATGAAGGTCTTTATTTATTTTATAAAAATGTGATGCATAAGCCAAACCCAATAAACGTGGCATTTGCGAGCCTGTTGGAGAAATATCGCTGCTTGAATTTTTTTGATCTTTAAGTGCTTTAAAAGAACCGTCTTCATTTAAACTATGCGTGGCAAAGTGCCCGCCCATTTGACGGCCTGCACTCATCGGTTCTAAACTTAGATCTGTATGCCCGTACAAGCCTGCAAACCATTGTTGCAGTGTAATGGCATTAATGCTTAACATAAACGTTTGATCGCGGTAATAACCACTTCTGAAATCTCCGTTTTGAAATACTTTACTCATGGCAATTTGCGCCACTTCTTTTCCGTCTCCAAATATTCCGAATTTTGCTTTTCCGGTAAGAACTTCTTTTCTTCCTAATAAACTTGCCTGCCTGCTTTCGTTAGCCAATTTAAAATCCTCAAGAACAATTTTTTTGAAATCCTCAAAACTCAAATTACCCGCTGTTACTGCGCTATCTTCTTTTCCCATTATAAATCCTTAATACACAAATATAATAGATTGGCTGGAATGGCAAAAATATTTTAGAGAAATATTGCCCACAGATAATAAAAAATATTGTTTACCTTACACTAGTATTATTTTTACTTTAATATTAATTTAAAACTAGATAACATGAAAAGAACTAAAATTATAGCAATCCTTGCAATAGCTGCATTAATGCTGGTTTTCGCCTGTTCGGTAGGTGTTAAAAAAGATCTTATGTCGGGCTTAACCACCAAATACAATGGCTTTACCGTGGGTGACGCTTACCTGGTAAAAGACAGTAAAAAAACCACAGATGTTAAAATACAACCCGGAAAAGTCATTTCTTTAGTATTTGCCGATATTGGAGGGTTTACAGAACTGCAGGGCAAAGCCTACCCAGGTGCTTCTATTTTAGTTACCGACTCGAAAGGTAAAACCGTTTTGGATATGGCAGATCTTTTCACGTCTTATGACTCAACAGGTGTTGATGTTGCTTTGGTAAAACAAGCCTTATCAATTGATTTTACTGCTCCTGCCAGCGGATTCGAGAAAGGTGAGATCTTTACCTGGAAATCAAAAGTTTGGGATAAAAAAGGTAAAAGCGAAATAACATGTGACCTGCAATTAGAGTTAGAGTAAATAATTCTTTAATTTCTTATTATGAAATTCTTTTTTATTTCAATATTCCTATTGAGTATCGGATCCAATGTTCAATCACAAACAAAAACTACTTTAAAGAACGGGAATGATGTGATCAACGCCATGCACAAGGCTTACGCCGGTGATAAATGGTATAAATACTTTACATTTAGCCAGGAATCGCATTTTTACAAAGATGGTAAAGAAGAAAAAATGGAAGTGTGGCATGAGGCAGCAAGCTTTCCTGGAAAATTATTGATAAAATTCAAAACCAAAGATTCTAAAGATGGTGTGTTGTTTACAAACCATATGGTGTATGGCTTTGCAGAGGGTAAGGAGGCTGTTGCGAAACCAAGAATTCATGATCTTTTAATTGCGGCCTTTGATGTTTACTTTTTAAAACCTGAAGTGACTGCGCATTTATTTGACTCCTTAGGTTACAATTTAAACAAAACACGCGAAGATATTTTTGATGGAAGAAAAGTTTACGTTGTAGGCGCCGATAAAAATGATAGCACTAGCAATCAATTTTGGATAGATGCCGAGCGCATGTATCTGCACCGTATTATTTACAAACAAGGTAAAGGTGTTAATGATTGTGTGTTTAGTAACTACGAAAAAATAAAAAATTATTGGGTTGCTAAAACAGTTTCGTTTAAACAAGACGGCATTTTAGCAATGAAGGAAAATTATTTCGATATAAAATTCCCAAAAACATTAAGTACTGATCTCTTTGATCCGAAAAAATTTAACGAGGTGAAAATGGATTAACGTTTCACGTATTGCTCTTCGTAATACTTAGCGTAATTACCCGAGGTAACATTATTCAACCAATCCTGATTATTTAAATACCAATCTACTGTACGATCTAAACCTTGCTCAAAAGTAACGGATGGCACCCAGCCAAGATCATTCTTTAATTTACTTGCATCAATGGCGTAGCGAAGATCGTGGCCTGCACGGTCTTTTACAAAGGTGATCAGTTTTTCGTTCGTGCCAGCAGGGCGATCTAACTTCTTATCCATTATTTTACAAAGCAAACGGATAACATCTATGTTAGTCCACTCGTTATGACCACCAATATTATAAGTACTTCCTAATTTTGCTTTATTAAAAATAGTATCAATAGCCACTGCATGATCTTCAACAAATAACCAATCTCTAACGTTCTCGCCTTTGCCGTAAATTGGTAAAGGTTTGTTGTTCTTAATATTGTAAATACAAAGTGGAATTAATTTTTCGGGAAAATGATTTGGTCCGTAATTATTACTGCAATTAGAAATAACAACCGGTAAACCATAGGTATCATGATAAGCACGTACAAAATGATCGCTGCTTGCTTTTGACGCTGAGTAAGGGCTATGTGGATCGTAAGAGGTTTCTTCGGTAAACATACCTGTATCGCCTAAAGCGCCATAAACTTCATCTGTACTTACATGATAGAATTTTGTGAACTTAGAGTTATCTTTTTTATAAAGCTCTTTAGCTGCATTTAATAAATTAACGGTGCCAATTACGTTTGTCATTACAAACTCTAATGGGTTGGTAATGCTTCTATCAACATGACTTTCAGCCGCTAAATGAATAACTGCGTTATATTCTTCCTTATTAAATAATTCGTTAATGAATTTCGCATCAACGATATCTCCTTTTATGAATTTATAGTTTGGCTTATTCTCAATATCCGTGAGGTTGGCCAGGTTACCAGCATACGTTAGTTTATCTAAATTATGAATGGTGTAATTTGGATACTTGTTTACGTATAAACGTACCACATGTGAACCAATAAAACCTGCACCACCTGTTATAAGAATTTTCATCCGAATTAGTTTTTAATTTAAAATTTTAAAGACTCCAATATGTTATGCCTTTAATTTTATCCTTGTACATTCCTTTTACATCCACCAAAATACCTTTAGTTGAAAGTATTTTTTTGAAATATTTCTCGTCGAGGGTTTTGTACTCTTTATGATTTACTGCAACAATAACACCATCATAACCTTTGCTTAATTTATTTAAACCAAAACCATATTCGTGTTTTAATTCCTCGCTATCAGCGTGTGGATCGATGATATCTACTTTTACACCAAATGATTTTAATTCTTTTACTATATCTGCTACTTTAGAGTTACGAATATCACTTACATCTTCTTTAAATGTTGCGCCCATAACCAATACTTTTGATTTGGAAAGATTTTTTCCGGCAGCAATAATGCGTTTAACGCAAGTCTTGGCAACGTAAAAACCCATGCTATCGTTCACATAACGCCCGCTATTAATTACGCGCGCGTGGTAACCCATTTCTTCTGCTTTGTATGTTAAGTAATATGGATCAACGCCAATACAATGTCCGCCAACTAAACCCGGCGAAAACTTCAAGAAATTCCATTTTGTACCGGCAGCTTCTAAAACATCATATGTATTTATTCCAATACGAGAAAAAATAATAGATAGCTCATTCATTAAAGCAATGTTCACATCACGTTGCGTGTTCTCAATAATTTTTGCAGCTTCTGCAACTTTAATACTGGATGCGCGGTGCGTTCCCGGCTCCACAATTATTTCGTAAACCTTTGCAATGTTTTCTAAACTTTCTTTGTCGCAACCGGAAACTATTTTTAAAATTTTTGTAATGGTATGTTCTTTATCTCCCGGGTTAATACGCTCTGGTGAATAACCAACTTTAAAATCCTTTACAAACTTTAAACCTGAATGCGCTTCTAAAACAGGGATACAATCTTCTTCAGTGCAACCAGGGTAAACAGTAGATTCGTAAACCACATAATCTCCTTTTTTAAGCACTTTACCAACCGTAGTTGACGCACCTATCAAAGGTTTTAGATCGGGTAAATTATGCTCATCAATTGGTGTTGGTACAGCAATAATAAAAAAGTTAGCTTTTTTAAGATCTTCTAATTTATGAGTAAAGGTAATATCCGAATTTGCGAACTCTTTTTTATCCAATTCCTGACTCGGGTCAATACCTTTCTTCATCATATTAACGCGCTTTTCGTTAATATCAAAACCAATTACTTTTATTTTTTTAGCAAAGGCCAAAGCAATTGGTAAACCAACATAACCAAGTCCAATTACTGCAACTGTAGCGTTCTTTTCTAAGATCTTCTTGTAAATACTCATATATTATTTTTAAACTGTAATTTCTTTAGCTGATTTAATAACGTTTGCGGGTCTAAGAGCATAAATACGCTCGATAATGTCAACTACTTTTAGCCCTTCCAAAGCATTGGTAGATATCTTATTTTTTCCTCTCAAGGTATCTACAACATTTTCTATAACGTTATGATGATTGTTTGCAGAGCCTTTGTAAGCACCATAATCGTTGGCAGGATTAGTATCTTGTAATTTAGGCATTGTGTAATCTTTTATGTTACAAACCTCGATCTGATCCATATATTGACCGCCAACTTTAACACTTCCATTACTTCCAACAATAGTTAAAGACGATTCAAGGTTTTTTTCCCAAACAGAAGTAGAGTAATTCACACAACCCATTCCCCCATTCACAAAATCAAAACTTACAAAACCGCTATCTTCAAAAGCAGTTGTTTCTTTATGATTAAAATCGGCAAATTTTGCTTGTATGTTTGTGATATCACCAAATACCCAGTACATAATGTCAATCCAGTGACTGAACTGCGTAAATAATGTTCCCCCATCAAGATCCTGCGTACCTTTCCAGTTGCCCGGTTTATAGTAACGTTCATCACGGTTCCAGTAACAATTTAATTGTACCATGTAAATATCACCAATGATCTTTTTTTCAACTACTTCTTTTAACCAAACACTAGGAGGCGAGTAACGGTTTTGCATCACGCAAAAAACCGTTTTATCATGGTGCAAAGCATTAAAAATAATTTTTTCGCAATCGGCTTTGGTTAACGCCATTGGTTTTTCTACAACAACATGTTTATTGGCATCCAAAGCTTTTAAAGCGTGTGCAGCGTGCAAACCATTGGGTGTGCAAACATTCACAACTTCCACTTCTGGATGCGCAGCAATGAGATCATCAATGTTAGAATAGAATTTTTCTTTTATATTCTCAATGCCTAATTTTTCTTTTGGCAGTTCATCGCATACCGCTATCAACTCACAATCAGGATTTCTGCGAACCATTTCTGCGTGACGTTTACCAATATGCCCTTGCCCTATTACAGCAAATTTTATTTTACTCATTAACTTGTTCTTTTAACTACATTATTTTCCAACTTATAGGTTTGCCCGCTTTCTTTACATGAAGCAACACCGTCCTTATCAAATTCTAATCTGTGTCCATATTCGCTCATCCAACCGATCTGACGTGAAGGGTTACCAACCACCAAAGCATAATCTGGTACATGCTTGGTAACAACTGCACCGGCACCAATAAAGGCAAATTTGCCAATATCATGTCCACAAACAATTGTAGCATTTGCCCCAATGGAAGCGCCTTTACCAACATGTGTCTTTGCATACTGTGATTTGCGATTAACAGCGCTGCGCGGATTGGTTACATTTGTAAATACCATGCTAGGGCCTAAAAAAACATCATCATCGCAGGTAACGCCGGTATAAATAGAGATATTATTTTGGGCTTTTACATTGCTGCCAAGAACTACGTCCGGCGATATGACAACATTCTGGCCAAGATTACAATTCTTGCCTAATTTGCAATTAGACATTATGTGCGAAAAATGCCAGATCTTGGTACCTTCACCTATCTCACAACCTTCGTCAATAACTGCAGTTGGGTGGGCGTAATAGTTCTTAGTTTCCATCATAAAAAGGACTACAAAAATAATAAAATTAGGGTGATAGAAAAATATAATTTCAATTTAATTTAACCCTCATAAATAAAGGTAAAAGGGCAATATTTTAATATATTTGTCGTTGCAATAAACATTATTGTTCATCTATGAAATTTAACTATAAAAACTATCTCCCACATGGCGCTGCCATTGTAATTTTCGCAATACTTACCATACTTTATTTTAAGCCATTATTTAGCGGTAAAGAGTTAAGACAAGATGATATTGCCCGCCACAAAGGCATGAGCAAAGAAATTGTAGATTACCGAAATGCGCATAATCAAGCCGAGCCGCTTTGGACCAACTCTATGTTTGGGGGTATGCCTGCTTACCAGATCTCCACAAAATATCCCGGCAACTGGATAGCCAATCTAGATAATGCTTTTAAATTATTTATTGCTTTACCGGCAGGTTATTTGTTTTTGTACTGCATTGGATTTTTTATTTTATTGTTATGTCTTGATGTTAACCCCTGGCTGGCGCTAATAGGAGGAGTTGCATACGGCTTAAGTTCTTATTTTTTAATTATTCTCGAAGCGGGGCACAACTCAAAAGCCAATGCTTTAGGCTATTTACCTGCTTTACTAGGCGGTGTTATTTTACTCTTCAGAGGTAAACCCTGGCTGGGGTTGTCAGTTACGGCGTTATTTACGGCCATGGAACTAAATGCAAACCACGTTCAGATCTCGTATTACGGTTATATTTTAATTGGTTTTGTAATTGCTGGTTATTTTTTTACACACTTAAAACAAAAACAGTTAGGCGCTTTTTTTAAAGGTTTTGCTTTATTTTTAATTGCCACCTTAATTGGTCTTTTGCCCAACTACGGCAGTCTTTCAACTACCAATGAATATGGTAAATACAGTACCCGCGGCAAATCGGAATTAACGATAACTAAGGTAAATACCACAACACCGAGTAACCCTGATGGTGCTGAAAACCCTACAATAAATAAAGAAGATAAGTCAATTGTAAAAAAAGGGAAAAACGAAACAACAGGCCTGGATGAAAATTATGCAACACAATGGAGTTACGGGATTGGAGAGACCTTTACTTTCCTAATTCCAGATTTTAAAGGTGGTGCAAGTGAAGTTATTAGAAGCGCAAATAATGATGCTCTTAAAAAAGTAAATGCTGATTATAGAGAGCAGGTTGCCAATAGCAGTGCTTATTTTGGCGATCAACCTTTTACGAGCGGACCGGTTTACATTGGTGCTATCATCATTTTTCTTGCAATGCTTGGCATGTTTGTGGTTAAGAACACCATTAAATGGCCAATATTTTTAGCAACTGTTTTAACTGTTGCCTTAGGTTGGGGAAGTAATTTTATGGGCCTTACCGATTTTTTTATGCACAATGTGCCGGGTTACAATAAGTTTCGCGCCGTGAGTATGATCATGGTAGTTGCAGAATTGACCTTACCTCTGCTCGCTATTTTAGCCATTAACGAAATTATAAAAGTTAAGAACTGGGATGAAAAAATTAAATTGAATCTTTTGAAAAAAGAGATCTCGCTTAAAAAATTAATTATTATTTCTGTTTCTGTTGTTGGAGGTTTTTGCGCATTATGTTATGTAATGCCTGATGCTTTTAATACTTTCCAGGCAGAAGGCGAAGAAAACCAGATATTACAACAGGCTATACGCAGCGGTAATCCTGAAAGTCAGATGAGACCTTACATTGCTGAGTTTATGCCGCAGCTGGAAATTGCGCGTAAAGCAATTTTTAAAGCGGACGCATTGCGTTCTTTGATCTTTATTTTACTGGCTTTTGCTGCTTTGTTCTTATACTTCACCAACAAATTAAAAAAAGAATTATTTTTTGCAGCAATGGGTATTTTTATTGCCATAGACCTTTGGACGGTTGCCGCAAGATATTTAAATGACAAATCTTTTATTACAAAAGAACAGAACCAACAAAGTTTGGTTGCAAAGACTGCGGCAGATGAAGAGATCTTAAAAGATCCTGCGTTAGATTACCGCGTTTTAAATTTAACTACAAGTACTTATAACGATGCAGCTACTTCATACTATCATAAATCAATTGGTGGCTACCACGGCGCGAAATTAAAGAAGTATGCAGAGTTAATTGAATTTCACCTTGATCCGGAAGTGAAAGCTTTTTACGAAGAAGCAGGTAAAGCTTTTTCAAGTGATAGCGCCATGATGGTTCTGTTTAGCAAAATGAAAGTTATAAATATGCTTAACACCAAGTATTTTATTATTCCGGGTGGTAAAGAGCAAGGCGAGATACCTTTAAAAAACCCTGCTGCAAATGGTAATGCCTGGTTTGTAAAAACTGTATTTACAGTGCCAAATGCAGATGATGAAATTGTTGGACTTGGAAAAATTGACACAAAAACACAAACCATTACACAGGAAAACTTTAAAAAAGAACTTGGCTTAAAAGATACTTATGACGGCGAAGGCTCTATCAAATTATTATCGTATCAACCAAACGAATTAACTTATGAAAGTGATACAAAAGCAGAAGAATTTGCAGTGTTCTCAGAGATATACTACCCAAAAGGATGGAACGCTTATATTGACGGGCAATTAAAACCACACGCGGGCGTAAATTATGTTTTAAGAGGTATGGTTGTGCCGGCCGGCAAGCATAAAATTGAATTTAAATTTGAACCAAAAACCTATACAACCGGTAATACCATTGCAATGGTGGGTTCCATACTATTGTTAATTACGGTTGGTGCGGGATTTTATTTGCACAAAAAGAACAATGTTATTGTTAGTTAATTTGGAAAAAAAGATCAAAGATCAATGACGAAAGATCAAAGACAAACTTGTAACTTAGACATAGAAAATTAATCATTAAAAAATAAAATTATGGCATTAGAAATTACAGACGCAAACTTTGAAGAACTGGTATTGAAAAGCACAAAACCGGTATTAATAGATTTTTGGGCAGAATGGTGTGGCCCTTGCCGCATGGTTGGTCCGGTTGTTGAAGAGTTAGCAAAAGAATACGAAGGCAAAGCCGTTGTAGGAAAAGTAAATGTTGATTTAAACTCAGGCATTAGCTCAAAATATGGTATTAGAAATATACCTACCCTTTTATATTTTAAAAATGGTGAGGTTGTAGATAAACAAGTTGGTGTAGTACCAAAATCTGCATTAGCCACTAAGTTGGATGCACAGATGTAATATTAAAAAATAAGTAATAAAAAAAGCCCCGCAAATTTTGTGGGGCTTTTTGTTTACCATTTGTTCATTACCCTTTTATTTGATTATTTTTACGTTATAATGGCTCGTATATTATTATTATTGCTTTTGATCGTTTCATCATCACTTTCTTTTTCCCAAAAAAAGTCTAAAAAAGATTTTGCCCGCCTTTATTTATTGAGAACAAGTACCGGTGAAGGCACAAGTATAAAAGCCACGGTTTTTGTTGCTGATCAAAAAGGGATAGATCTTCCTGGGGGTGGCGCTATTGAATACAGCATGACCACTGAGGGAGAAATAGTAATATTTGTCCGATATGAAAATGATAGCAGAAGTTATTTCTGCAAAACAAAACTCAAAAAAGGTAAAGACAATTATGTTTGCCTTCGAAATAATCATTTGGAAGAAGTTTCATATGAATATGTTAGTGGTTTTCTTTACAAAAGAAAAGATGAGCTCATAAAACACGAAGAAGATCATGCCAATCCTGCGCAACAAACTCCATTTGATCCTGATTATTCAACTGTTTATATTATTAGTGGCGATGCGGGTATATATAGTGGACAAGCAGGTTCAATATATGTTGCTGATCAATCACCTTTTAATATTGATCTGGGCGGCGTAGTATCGTACAGAATTTTTTCAGAGGGAGAAGTTTCTGTTAGGGCTCATCGAAAAGGTGTTGCGGATTATTTTTATGCCACACTAAAAGTAAAAAGAGGAAACGAGTATTTTCTATATCTGACAAATACAGAATTATCCGAACAATCAAAAGAGAATGTGAAGGGAGAATTAATAAGAACAATGGAGAACCGTAAAAGGATCGAAGAAAATATTGATCTGCCTATTCATCCTAAAAGTTTAAAAAAACCAAAAGGTCCCGAAGGACAAGGGTCTTGCTTTTTAATTAGTGCTGAGGGATATATGGTTACAAATTTTCATTGTATTGAAAACGCAAATGAAATAACGGTCAAAGGTATTGATGGTGATTTTACCACTAAGTACGGTGCAACTATAATTGCATCCGATCCAACAAATGACCTGGCTTTAATAAAGGTGAACAATAAAAATATAAAATTCAACGCTCCAGTTTACGGGCTGAGATCGTCGGGTGTAATGCAAGGTGAAAAGGTTTATGCCTTGGGATATCCAATTGCAGATGCAATGGGAGAAGAAGTGAAAATTACTGAAGGGATTATCAGTTCGTTAAGCGGACTAAAAAAAGACATTAGTAATTTTCAGATCTCAGCGGCCGTTAATCCTGGTAATAGCGGAGGACCTTTAATTGATGAAAACGGAAACCTCATCGGAATTATTTATGCAAAATCAACAATAGCGGAGTCTGCTGGCTATGCTATTAAGGCAAGTTATTTAGAAGCTTTTTTAAAGAATATTGAATCATTTAATTACCCTACACTTACGAATACCATCAAAGACAAACCTTTGACCGAAAAAATAGTAGAGCTAAAGAATTTTATATTTATTGTAGAGACAGGTAATTAAATACCAAGTAATAACTATAATATGCCTAATAAAAAAGGCCCTGTTCTCACAGGGCCTTTTTTTATTCAATAATTTAAAATTATTCTATTTTAATGCAGCCGTCTTTTATAGTAATTTTTGCGCCATTTTTTACTTTTACCCAACCGCAGGCAGTTTTTATTTCAACTTCTGATGCACTGGTTTGAATTGAAGTTGCGCCTGTTGTAGATGCAGAAAATTCAACTTTTTGAGTTGATCCATTAGATTTAACCTCCATGGTGTACTTTTGCGAATCTTTATTGTAATAGTCAATTGTAAATGCACTTGCAATTGTTGTAACTAACAAAAGAGCCGCCGATAATAATGTTTTTAGTTTCATAGGTTTATGTTTTAAGTTAATAATTTAAACAAATTTAAAAAAAACTCTAATTCAAACAATAGTTGTTTATATATATTGTATTCTTTTTCAGGATTATTTATGTTAAATCTATTTACAAGGAGGATTTTGCGTCTTTCTTAATAATTGCTTATTTTTAGAGGTATACCTGTTTTACAATTAACCGGCTCTGCTCAATACATTAAAATATTATCTCTTTGTATTTATATTTTGCTGTGGCAACTTTATTTGCGTTGCTCAACAAGATGCGATTAATGTACTTCAAATCAAACTTAAAAATGCTAAACACGATACTACAAAACTTCGTTTGCTTATTGAATTAAGTGAAAACTGCGAAACTAAGGACATTTCTAACTACTGCGAACCAGCGATCACAATCGCCGATAAATTGCTACAAGATAACTCTTTTGAAAATCTAAGACCAACTCTTCTTAATAATAAAGCGTCTGCGTATACAAATATGGGCTTCATGCATGATAAGCAAGGAAATATTAATAATGCTAAAGAGTATTATGAAAAAGCCCTATTACTTCAGGAAGAAACCGGCGACCGTTTAGCTATAGCTGCTTCACTTAGGAGCATTGGTTTTGTTTGCAAGAACCGAGGTGAGATTCCCAATGCGTTAGAGAACTTTGGAAAAAGTTTAAAGATCTCCGAGGAAATAGGCGACAAGAGTGGCATGGCGCTTACTCTAAATAATATTGGAGGTATATATGTACACCAAGGTGATGGTAAACAAGCATTAGAAAATTTTAAGCGGGCATTAAAATTAAATACCGAGTTAAATGATAAAAAGGGCATCGCCATTTCACTTAACAACCTTGGAGTAATTTGTGTTACTATAAATGACCTTCAAAACGCCCTTAAGTATTACGAACAAAGTTTAAAGATCCAGGAAGAAATAGGATATAAGGTGGGTGTTACAAGGGCAATCTTTAATATTGGAAGAGTTTACCAGGAAAAAGGCGATTATATAAAAGCCCTTGAAAATTACAAAAGGAGTTTAGAAATGTATAAAGAAATAGGTGATAAGTTTGGAATAGCTGCGCAATTTCACCAACTCGGAAGTTTATTTATTGCTCAAGCCAAGAATGAAAAAAACGCCTCGGTCCTGCAAAAAAACTACAAGTTAGCTCTTTTATATTCTGATAGCTCATTAGTAATTTCTAAAGAGCTTGGTTTCCCTGAACAGATACGCAATGCAGAAGCAAATCTCTCATCGATATATTCTAAAACGGGAAAGTATGAACTTGCATTTGAACACTATAAAAAATTTATCGTTTATAGAGACAGTCTTAATAACGACGAAACCCGCAAAGCCAGTGTAAAAAGCCAGTTAAAATATGAGTATGAAAAAAAAGAAGCTGTTATTAAAGAACAACAGGAAAAAGAACGCGCTATTGCCGAAGAAAAGAATCGCTTTCAAAAGATCGTTATTATTTCTGTTGTAATTGGTTTTTTATTAGTAATTATTTTTGCAGCGTTTATTCTCCGCACATTACGTACTACCCGTTCGCAAAAAGCAACCATAGAACGCAAGCAAAAAGAAATTTTAGAAAGTATACAGTACGCCAAAAGAATACAAAGCGCGTTAATGCCAACTGAAAGCTATGTAGCAAAAAGTTTAACCCGCTTAAAAAGAAATATATAAGTTCATGAAAAAATTCATCATACTAATAGCGGCATCATTTATTTTTTTATTTACAAATTGTAGTAAGACTTCTAACGAAGAAATTAAAATAGCTGTAAATAATTTCTTTAAAGATCAGAAAGACTTTAGATCCATCGACAAAAATGTGATGACGAAAGATCTTTCTGAATTGATAGAAAAAACTGTTGCAATAGAGCTAAAAGATGCGGAGAGAATTAAAAAAAGTGAATTTCCTACAGACAAACCTATGTGCATTGAGGGAGATATTTTTTCGAGTTTATATGAAGGACAGGATTCTCTTAAAATAACAGACATTAAAACAGAAGGGAATAAAGCTACTGTGACTGTTGAATTTACAAACACCCAATTTAAAAAAAGCTGGGAAGACAAAGTGATCTTAATAAAAGACGGCGACTGGAAAATTGACAATGTTATTTTTAAACCGGGTAATATGGAAACAAAAAGCACCAAAGATGTATTAACGAGTTTTATTAATTCGGTAGATAAACAGTAATTGTTAGCTTTACACAATGGACGATGAAAAGCCGAAACGGCGCATAAGATACAAAGGCACGCACCCAAAATCTTTTAAAGAAAAATACAAAGAGCTTACACCCGAAAAATATGCAGAAGATATTGAAAAGGTAATGCAACAAGGTCGTACCCCGGCCGGAATGCACCGTTCTATTTGCGTTACCGAAATAATGGACTTTTTAAAAATAACTCCCGGACAAATTGGTTTGGATGCAACGTTAGGTTATGGCGGCCACAGTTTAGAGATCTTAAAATGTTTAACACCCGGCGGCCATTTATACGCCACCGATGTAGACCCTTTTGAATTACCCAGAACTAAAGAGCGTTTAACTGCTTTGGGTTATGGTCCAGAAATTTTAACGATCAAAAAAATGAATTTTTCGGGAATAGATCAAATTGCATTAGAGGCTGGTCCGTTAAATTTTGTATTGGCTGATCTTGGTGTTTCATCTATGCAAATAGATAATCCGGAAAGAGGCTTTTCTTTTAAAGTAGAAGGTCCGTTAGACCTAAGACTTAATCCCAAAAGTGGAAAATCGGCAGCGCAATTGTTGAAGACTATTTCGCGCGAAGAACTCGAAGAAATCCTAATGGTAAACTCTGACGAAATTTATGCAGAGGAAATTGCAGAAGCCATTGTTTCGGGGATTGAAAAAGGAAGGGTAATTGAAACCACTACACAGTTGCAAAAAATAATTGCAGAAGCATTGGACTTCCTTCCGCTAAATACAAGCAAAGAACTTATTAAAAAATCCTGTCAGCGCTCTTTTCAGGCGCTACGTATAGAGGTGAACGATGAATTTGGTGTGCTGGATAAATTTTTAGAGAAATTACCCGATGCTCTTGCTGAAGGCGGTCGTGTGGCTATACTTTCTTTTCACTCTGGTGAGGACAGGCGTGTAAAAAAAGCCTTTCAAAGTTTATTTCGCGATGGCATTTTTGCAGAGATCGCTCCTGATCCTATTCGTGCTACAGCAGAAGAATGCAATTCTAATCCGCGTGCTAAATCGGCTAAACTACGTTGGGCAATAAAGGCGTAAGAATTATTTTTTTAATTCACGCATACGCATAAATTTACCATTTACATGATCGATCTTTATCTCGTAGGAAGTAATTGGTATAGGAGTATACAAATAATCGGTTGTATCAAAAATAGAAGTGCTTTTCGCTAATTGACCTTTTATAAAATGTAATTTATCGTCGCCAATAAAATAAAAATCATTATTATTTTTTACTAACGGATAATAACCAAATTGCGCTGAAATAAAAGGTTTGCCATTATTAACTATGGCGTAAACGTTATCTTTTTTTATCCTGCTAACTTTTCCTTTTCTGTTCTTGGCTTTTATTTCCGTGATCTCACCATCTTCAAAAGTTATTGAGAATAAGCTGTAATCCGGGATCTGTGCTTTAAAAGCCATAAAGGTCTTGTAAACACCATCCGTATATTTCTCAACGTTGTACAATTTAATTTTATTTTTTTCAACGCTATCAATTTTCATTATTTCATTCCAACTTAAAACAGAACCAATAGTAGATTGTTTTTTTAAAGCGTTAGATAAAAAATAAACGATGGCGTTATTTGCCTCTTCCAGGATCAAGTTAGTAATATCACCCGATTCAACTACAACTATAAATGTATCAATTGATGAAACCAGTTGGTAAGCATTATCTTTATTGCTGTACAAACTCGCTCTAAAAAAGCAATAGCCGTGTTCTTTACTACCCTGCTCCTCTTCTTTTTCAACAAACTTCAGGCGACGTAATTGAAACAGTACTTCGTTTTGCTGCGCCCCTTCGCCATTGATCTTTTTTAAAAGGTCGTTCAACTGAATAGAAAAATTGCCCTGCGTTGTAACAAGTGCTTCTTTGTTTAATGAACCTATCCTGACAATACCCATGTTAGAAGTATCCTCGCGTGAATCTAAATACTTTATGCTGTTGTATAAACCATTATCGATCTTTTTACCTGTAAAATCCAGCGCAAAAGGTTTTGTTTTGTCCTGCGCCTTACCGAGGCAAACAAAAGCGAGAAAAAATATACTATATAAAATTTTATTCATTTTAATTTTTTTTGAGCGAAAACGATTAAAGATAGTAAAAAAAAGAGTCGTTTTTTTGACTTCTTTGTTAAAAATATACGTAGAAATGCGTATTTCTAATTTTTTTAGAAGCTATTACCTTTGATAAAAAAAACATGAAAAAAAACATACTATTTATTATCGCTTTTATCCTTAGTGTTAATTTAAAGGCCCAGGTTGGCTACCACATTCAGTTAGCGGGCGGCACTATGGGTGTTCTAAATAATGATTCTATATACGTTTCTAGTGGTGTAACCAATAGTGCAACGGTAATGTTCGTTAATCCAAACACTAAAGAATGGCAGCGTTTAAATACCAATTATTTGCCTAATTATGGCACTCCTGTTATAAAGGATAAGAACAATGGACTTCTTCACATTGCAGGAAGCGGTTCAATACAAGTAACATCAGATGGTTGGCAAACAGTAACCACATCTACCGCAAGCCTCGCCTATGTAAATAAATGCCCGGCGAACTATTATGGCCACTATAATATTGGTTCAAATACCAAGTTGCTATACTCTACTAACGGATCAAATTGGACAAATGCCACTATGCCCGGATTTCTTACAATTTTAGCAGCACGTAATTATGGTAATAAAATTGTGGCGCTTCCCGGAACTGTATCATCCCTTATCTATATTTCTACAGATGGTGGCCATACATACACTACTGCACCTAATACAACTACTTTTACGGGCACTTTTGTTGATTTTTTCATGGCCAGCGCTGATACGTTTCTTGTTTTTATGGACAACAAAATTTGTAAAAGTTATAACTCTGGTGCTACCTGGACAAATATACCCATACCAGGAGGAACAGTTTCGCGTGTTGCTTTTAAAAATAAAAATGAGTTTGCAATTCAAACAAGTAGCCCTCAAACATTTTCTTATACAACCGATGGCGGCGCAACATGGCAGGCAAATATAAACCAACCACCTGTGTTAGGGGTCGGGACTCTATTATATTTGAATAATTATTATTACATCTACCCATGGTACAGAACGAATGATGTTGGCGCAACCTGGGATCATTTTTTTCCGGACATGGCCGGAACCGCTTATAGCGTAGATTTTAACGGTAACAAGGGATTATTGGGATTAAAGAGCGGTAAGTATTCCTATTCATTAGATAAAGGTCGTTCTTTTAAACACTTTACAAATACTATAAGTAGTAACGAGGATATTATGGCTGCAAAAGTTTTAAGCAATGGTAATTTTTTGGCGGGCGATAGAAAAGGTCAGATATATATGAGTACCGATAATGGTCAAACATGGGTAAATAAAAATACATCGGGCTCAAATCTTAACAGCGTTAGATTTTTAATGTCTGCTAATGAAAATACAATAGTTTTAACAAGATCTGGCTTACCAATGGTATCAACAGATGCAGGCGCTACATTTTCAATGGTAACTTACGCAATAAACGGTGGCACGCATGCAACTGCTATTAAGCCAAATGGACAATTAATGGACGCGAGAGATGTAAACGGATTTGAAATGCGTACGTTTGATCAGTTAGGGAACACCAACGTTATTTACACATATACGAGTACAGGTTCTGAAAGCCTTGCTGGGTTTTATATGGCCACTGATAATGTTGGTTATGTTATGACAAGAGATAACACCAATAAAATAAATAAGATCTATAAAACAACAAATGGTGGAACAACATTCAGCCCAAAAACAGATATCGGACAGGTTGTTCCGGGATCATCTGCTTATATTAATACGCCTTTTGTATCTGGCATTCCTTTAATTACTTGTTTTGGTGTAGATACTGTTATCATAACTGCCAACTTTAATAATTATTACCATGCGTCTTACGATGGAGGTACAACATGGAATACAATTACACCTCCATTCGTTCCCGGCAATCCTACTTTTGGAAATAAAATTTATCGCATGCATTTTTTTGCAGCAAATAGCTACCTAGCCTCTACAGGAGATACATTTGATCCAAAGGGCTTATACCTGAATTCTCAAGGAGTTATTTCAACGCCGATGGGTATAGATGAATTAAATTTTTCAGATAAAAAAGACAAACTTGTTCTATTTCCAAATCCTTCGACAAATACTAATTTAGTTTCGTTGTTAAATTTAGAAGAAGATGCGCAAGTAACTATTTATAGTATGAGCGGGCAGTTAGTAAAATCGCAAATTACAAACTCAGGCACATTCTCTATTCAAGACCTGAGTGAGGGCTTGTATATTGTAAGATTGCAGGAAAAAGATAAAACTATTAGAACTGCAAAATTACTTATTCAATAAAGATCTCAATTTCCATCAAACAAATAACAAAAGCCCCGCTAAAATTTAGCAGGGCTTTATTATTATTATTATTATTATTAAATGTAATAATTATGGTTTTGTGTAAATACCTGTACACGTAATAGATGTGCTATTTGCAGTGTTAACTTCCGTGTAGGTGATGGTCATTTTTTTACCGTTTGCAGTTATGCTGCCTGTACCTGTAAACGCACGCGGCGCAGCTGGAATACCACAAGTAACTGTTTGAGAGGGAACTATAATGTTAGAACCGGTGCTCCCTGAAATATCAAAATTAACCGTACCGTTTACATAATTTGCAAATTGAGTAGTTAATACTTTTGTAGACGATGATGCCGTTAATACATCCGTATAAAAAGTTGGTGACATATTCGGACAAGTATCTTTTACCGAATAACTTGCAGCAATAGTGTTAGCTGTATGTCTAACATATACATTTCTGGTTGCAATACCTAAATTTCCTGCAGCATCATAAACGCTGTAAGTAATTGTATAGATCCCTGCATTATGCACGTCAACAGACCCACTTGCACTAATACTTGTTGTAAGATTGCCATCCTTGTTATCTGTGGCTGTAGCACCCTGCTCGGTATACGCAGCATGTATATCAACATAAGCATCTCCACCCGTTACCGCAATCGACGGAGCCGTTGTATCTGTTTCTGGTTCAATTTTATCTTTTTTACAAGAGGTAATAAAAATTGCGCCTGTTAAAGCTAAACCCATTAAAATAGTTCTCGAATTTTTCATTTTGCTTTTTTAGTTTTTATTATAAGTTTATATTTATTGGTTTTATATTAGCCACCTTTACCGGTTCCTGCCTCAACATTCTCAGGTTTTTTAGCATCTTCTTTTTTCTTTTGTTCTTTTTTCAACTTATCCAACTCTTTTTTGGTTGCATCAGCATTTTTTTCTGCCTGATCAGATTTTTTCTCTAGCTGATCTTTAACCTGGTCTACCTGGTTTTGCATATTTTCGTTGGTTTGTTTTGCCGATTCGGTAATAGAATCCTGCATAGATTTCATTCTAGCATCCAGTTCATCTTTGATCTGATCGTTCATAGACTGAATAGAATCTTTCATTTCTTCTTGTCTTTTCGCAAGATCTTCACGACTAGGGCCGCAAGATGCCATCATAGCTAAAGCAGCTAAAATTGGTAAAATACTTTTTTTCATAGTTTTTGTTTTTCCTATAACGAAGCAAACTAAATGCCTGTATAAAACACAAATTTCTACTATGCGAATTGACCAAAAAGGGGAATCACTCTAAAATTGGGGGAAATTAATGCGCATAAATTCCCAAACAAAAAGCCCCGCTAAATTTTAGCAGGGCTTTTTTTGTTTTATCTATTCACTTATTTTGTAACCTTCACTCTTATACCTTCACTGTGACTCGTAAATTCAGGTGCATACATACATTGTATTGTTGTTACCCCATTGCTAAAATCGCCATAATGATTTACTACTAATGGATATTCGAATACATAAGTACCTTTATTTAAATAAGAGAAAAAGAAATTTGTGGCAGCATCTCTTGTGCTTTCGTAATAACCCAAACCATCCTGATATCTGTAACCGCTAAATACATTGGTAGGTTCAAAACCCGCAGCACGCATATCTTTCATGTGCACATAATTCATATCTCTGTCAACACGCAATTCGATTCTCACTTTTATTTTGTCGCCCGGTTTTAGTTTTGTAGCACTGCTTATTGGCTCAATAACAATACCGCTTGCTGTATTTTTTTGCAAGAACAATTGTTTCTTTAATTTAAGCGGTGTTTCGTGCGGCGTAATTTTATCCAACTGCTCAAAATATTGCCAGTAAACTGCGCCATAACTTACACCAACATCTTTTTTCTCTACTTTTACTTTGCCCATGCTCGTTGGCTTGATATCACTACCACTCCAGGTCTTTTTAAAATAACCGGTTCCCGGTTCCGCATTCAACGATTTATCGTTTTTCGGATCCAGCTTAATGTCGCCAACCGTTATCTCAACATTTGGCTCAGTAGCTAACCAATCGGTTCCTTTTAATAATAAAGCGTACACAGCTTCAGTAGTTGCACGCGTTGTGCCCCAATGTTGCGTTTGTTTACTTTTTATTAACCAGGTCTTAAGGTCATCTACCGCTTTTGTATCGTTATTAACTTCATCAAAAGCTTCTATCATTAACGCCTGCATCTCAATTGGTGCCTCATACCAGTAATAACCATAATTCTCTTTCCAGTACATGCCCATTTCTTCGCTGTTAATGCTATTCTCCTTTAAAGATTTCAAAATATCCTTTGGAGTTTTAACATCGCCAAACCTGTTCAAACTTAGAGCGATCATACCTTGCATAAATCTACCATTATCCAGCCAGTATTTTTGTTCCTGCGCTTTGTAATATTCAAAATATTCAACGTTGCGTTTATCGCGATCAATATCTTTATAAAAACTACGCATGTATAAATATTGTATGGCGTTATAACTCAAATGATTTTCTGTTTTATACTTTGGGTTATATTTTTTCATGTATTCGTATTCTTCGCGCATTCTGTTATCGCAGTACTTTACAGCTCTGTATAACATATTCCACACTTCAGAGTTTTCGCGCACTTTAACCACACCCAAATTATTTAAGTGACCAAAACCACATGCAATGTGTTGTGTGATATACCAATCGTCAGGCATACCATCAAACCACATAAAGCCGCCATTTGAAGTTTGTTTCTTCATTAACTTCTTAAGTGCGCTGTTCGTTTCGTTACTCATTCTATTAAGATCGAATAATAAACCCACGCGTTTTTTGTTCTCTGTTTCGCTCTTCGATTGCAATACCCATGGCGTTTCTTCCAATACAACCGCTTTTAACTCCTGGTTCTTCTCCAGATTAGATAAGAACGCATCCGGACTAGAAGTTTTCCAGGCTTCAAAAATTGTTTTAATTTTTGGTTTAGAATTTACAACATGTGTTGCCAAACTATTTGCGTAGTAACGCGAAAAAGTTTGCTCTGCACACTCGTAAGGATATTCCATCAAGTAAGGAAGGGCCTGTACGGCATACCAAGCCGGGTTGGCCGTGAACTCTACAGTGTAAGCATGATTTTTTAAAGTAGTAGAATTATTATTTTGGTTAATGAACTTCGTAAAATTAAATTCTTTGGTTTGATTACTACGAATTGGCATTGGCATACTTTCTGTTACCAACATCCTGTTCGTTAAGACAGGTACAGCTTGTTCTTCGCCATCAGAAAAATTGCCGGCCTTAGCAACAATTTTATATTTAATAGCGGAATAACCTTCAGGAATATTCAAATTCCATTCGATGGTAGTACTTAAACCTTTTTTAACTGAGAAGGTGCGCGAACCAATTGTAGGAAATGGTCCTGATACCGCTTCAATTATTTTGGTTGAGATCTCTTGCTCAGTTAAAGCATCAAATAATTTTAACTCTGCATTTCCTGATAATTCTTTATCTGATAAATTGGCGATCTTGGCAATAAAGGTCATCTTATCTCCCTCCCTAAAAAAGCGAGGAACATTTGGCTGGATCATTAATTCTTTTTGTGTGATCACTTCTTTTTGGAATTGACCAGACTTAAGATCCTTGGTATGCGCCAGACCCATTACTTTCCATTTTGTAAGACTTTCAGGAACGGTGAACTTAATAATGATCTCACCTTTTTCGTTTGTTTGAAGTTCAGGATAAAAGAAAGCAGTCTCATTAAAATTTGAACGTGCTTTTACGTTGCCTAATTCCTCGCCACCTCGTTTATCCTTATCGCTTCTGCCACCACTTTCTCCTGTTTTGGTAGTAACAATACCATCATCCATACTTTTAGCACCGCCAACCGCTTTTTCTTCAGCCTCCTCTTTTGAATCACTTGCATCTTTTTTCGACGCCTTATTTTTCGCTACAGATTTTCTTGGCTCGTTACGATCTTCATCTGCAGCTACCGAAGGCATTGCTGTAGTTTCTGCCTGAGCATAATTGTCTTCGTAATCGTAACCACCTCTGTAACGGTTGTAGTAAAATGACAGTCCGTAATAGTTTAAATTATCGTAATAACGATAAGGTAAACCTTCGTAAGGACGATTTAAATTATTTATCTCTGTAGAGTTGGTTTGTCTGTCGGTATTTGCAGCCCACTGTAAATTAGTATAATAACTTTGAAAGACACTGAACGACCAGTAGTTTGGCCTGAAAGCATCTAACGAGGCATCGTACATACTTGCTACCATTTCTGCCGCAGCCTTCTCACCTTTTTTATCTTTAATAATTAACTTCCACTCTTCGGCTTGTCCAGGTAATAATTTATTTCTGAATGTTTCAAATTGAATATCCAGTTCTTTATTTGTGTAAGGTACGTAGATCACCTGGTCGTTCGAATAAAAACGGTTGTTCCTTATATAAGAACAATGAATTGCAAAATTACCTCTGTCCTCTTCTTCAACTTTTATGTCATTCGACTTCATGCTTAAAGGCAATACTTTAGATGAAAGCAATTGACCTTGACGCTCTACCTCGTACATAAAATTTGTATTCGGGTAAGCTGAGTTGTAAATAAAAGAAATTGTTTCGCCAGGCTCTGCCGTAGTTTTATTAATGTAATACCACTCCGGTACAAGATCAGGCATTTCATTGCCGCCCTTACTAAATACCGTTACGTAACAAAACGCTTTTATCTCTTCGCCGAATTTATCTTTACAATTGGCTTCAATTATATAGGTACCCGCTTTTAGATTCTTTATTTCTGCTGCAAGGTCATATTCGGTTTTTGTACCTGTATCAAAAGTCTTATCAATTACTTTTGTATCTTTTTCCCATTTATATTTATTTGTTTCATCTGCATAAAGATCATAAGGGAAAGTTTTATAATATTCTTCTTTATTCAGACTATGTCTGTCGGGCTGTGTCCACAATCTGCTGCGGAATGGCCTGTTAGGTTGTTTTAATTTATAAACTGCAAACGAGCCTTTTGTTGGCTCAGCAACGCCATTTAAATTATTTGTATTTATACGAATTGGTTTTATGCTACTTTGTTCAATAACTTCTTCGCTCGATACACTTAATTGTAAAGCCTGGTAACCAACAGTAACATAAGAGCTGGTGCTGTGCGATTCGCCATTAATATCGGTAACGTCTGCACTTATCTCATAACTGTAAGTTGCATAACTTTTTTTGTTAACCGATTCGTCCGGCAAAGCCTTGAATTTAATGATGTAAGCGCCTGTATCATTTGTTACAGTTTCGCCATTTGTAATTTCAACTTCAGAAGAGCCTCTGCCGCCATAATACGGACGATACCACCAATACCAGTATGGATAATTAATTCTACGTACCACCCGGTATTTTACCTGTGCGCCATCAATAACGTTACCAGCGTAAGCTTTTGCAAAGCCGCTAACCGTTACCTCGTCATTTATCCTGTAACTTCCTTTTACGGCATTAAACTGCGTTTCAAATTTAGGACGTTTATAATCTTCAACAGAAATATAGGTACTGCTATGGCCATCTGTAATGCTCATTTGTCCATTTAATCCACCTTGTGGCGCAATAAATGAACCATTCATGGTTCCAAACTCATTGGTGGTTAAATTTACCGAACCAACCTTTTGATAATTTACATCATAAAAAGTAACTGTAACAGGGTATTTTGTTTTAAGATGCTGATTTTTTCCCGCAGTACTCTCTATAAGTATTCCTTTAAAATAAACGGTTTGACCCGGACGATAAATTGCCCTATCAGTAAATATAAATGAGCTGATACGTGTTTCGTTATCTTTGTAAGGCTTATAAGTATAATAACTGTTTGTGTTATAGTAATTATCTGTTCCGTTAATGAACTCAACATAGAATTGCCTTTCGTTTGCAGCATTATTACTAACATTTAAAAAACCTTTATCATCTGTTTTATAAGCAGCACCTTTTTTAATAACATAATCACGCTCTTTATAATCGTAATACTCATACCAAAGCTGTGCAGTGATGCCTTTCAACGGCTCACCGGTTTGACGGTTTAAAGCATAAAAATCATAAGAACCATCATCTCTGCGTCGCTCCTTCGAAGCAATATCAGAAACAATACAAGTGGCATATGCCGATAAATTGTTTTCGTATTTAAAATTCTCATTCAACGAACTTAAAATAACGTAATAGCCTGTTTCGAGTTCAGGCACAGTTATTTCGGTATTGTGCGATTGATAATCGCCATCATCAACAATTTCCTGAGTAAATGTTTTTACAGTAGTATAAGTAAGGAATTTCTCGTACAATTCTTTGCCATATTTTTTGCGGAATAATGTTCTTAATTCCTGGCTGCTCGTTTTTACGATCTTGTAATATACTTTATTTATATTTTGTGAAGTTACCAAAGCCCTGAATGGCTTTTTTGGTTCAGTTACTTCTTCAATGATCATATTATAAGCTTTTGCATTAATGGTGTAAATAAGATTTTTACACTCTAAAGCACCATATGATTTTGGAAATTTTGCAATAGCTCCGGTACAGATTTCCGTTGCAGTTTTTTTATACCATTTAAAATTATCATTTTCTAAAGGCTTGTATTCTGCCGCTTTGTTATTGTACCACATGGCCATTCTATAGTCTACCTCTGTAACACGAGGGTTAGAAGAGAATTTATCCTGAATAGCTTTTAATGAATTAAAATACAATGTATCGTTCTTTGGGTTTTGCGAATTGCGGTGCACATAATCCAAACGCATTAACTCTACATCAATTAAAGCATTTGGGTCTGTATCTTTTTGATGAAATACTGTCAGGTCCTGCATTAATTTTAAAGCATAATATTTGATCTCTAGAGAATCAGACGGGTTGGTGATCTTTACGTCAACAAATTCAGAAAATGGCTTTATCATATCCTCACCGTTAACATTAAATTGCGCCGATGGCCTGGAAACATCGGGCTCAGTGCTCATAAAAAAATTAAGCGCGCGGTGCGCTAAAAAATCATATAAAGTTGGACGCCATTGACGGCACTCATCTGTTCCTTTATTTAAAACATCATCGTATATATCAATTTTTGTTCTTCGTAAGCTATCGGTGTTTTCAAGAGACGCTTTATAGTTCACGATAACGGCGTTGGTAATTGTTTTTAGGTCCCATGTTTCAATATCATCATTCTTAAAGCCAACCGTAGTGGTCCGGTTATAAAATTTCCAGCGGTTATTTTGAAAATATTGCCAAAAAGCATCAGCCAAAATGCTCTGCAGAACGGGTTTTATTGGATATTTTGCAACTTTAGTCTCGTCTCTTAACTTAAAGATTGATTTTTCTAAAGAAAATTCTTCTTTATACGATTCAAACTTCATGCGATGCAATACTGCCTTTACAAACTGAGCTGAATTATTCTCAGTTTTGGCCTTGTCGTAAATAGCCTCTACAATTTTTAAAGCGCTCTCTGTTAAGCCCTTATTTTGGCAACTATCTACCCTTTTCCATAATTTAAGGTAAGAATCTCCTTTATTGAATAAAATCATATCTTTTTTTGGTGAAAATTTGTAAAATAAACCTATTCCTAATGCGGCCGAAGCAAGCATTATTACTGCAAAACTTAGCGATTTTTTAAACAACATAGTGTATCTTTTTAAATTTAGATGCTTATAAAGCTATAATTCCATAAGCAAGTACTAAAATAATCTAAAAAAATCTAATTATTTAAAGAGAAATTTAACCAAAAAAACCGATATTAGTAGCAAACAAACACAGATCTATGGAAGGACTTATTGAAATTTTAAAGATAATTTTACCTGCCGCTGCGGTTTTTGCCGCTGCTTTTTTTACAGTTCATCGTTTTTTAGACAACGAACAAAAAAGAAGAGACTCCGAGCTTAAAAAGAACGCCCAGTCTTTAATTACCCCCGTAAAAATTCAGGCTTACGAACGTATTGTTATTTTCCTTGAAAGGATACATCCAAATACGCTCGTTGTTAGGGTGAACAAACATGGTATGACTGCACAACAATTGCATGTTGAGTTAGTAAAGACCATCAAGAGCGAATACGAACATAATTTATCACAACAAATTTATGTGAGTCACAACGCGTGGGAACTAGTGAAAACGGCTAAAGAAGAAATTATTAAACTTATTAATATTTCTGCTACAAAAGTGGCGCACGATACCAGCAGCAACGAGTTGGCTATGATGGTGCTTAATATTACCGCCAACCTTGATAAAAAAATGCCCAGCGACGTGGCACTTGATTATGTAAAAAAAGAGGTTAGCCAGATCTTTTAAAGAAAACAGGATGCAAAATTTATTTCCGGAATTCCCCGCAACCACTGCTAAAGATTGGAAAGATCAATTAACCAAAGATCTTAAAGGAGAGCCGTATGAAGACCTTGTTTGGAAAAACGAGAACGGCTTTAGCATACAACCCTTTTATACCAAAGAAGATCTTAAACAAAATTACGAACCCGCCTTTACGCATGCTAATTGGGAAATTTGTGTGCACAAAGAAAATTTAAGCGCAAAAGAAATAAACGAACAACTAACAGCTGATCTTAATCGCGGCGCTAGCTCTATTTCCATTAATTGCAACGATGTTGATCTTGCTGTTGCTTTAAAAGGCATTCAGCTTAATTATATTCAGTCGACATTTATTGTAAACGAAAATAATGCCGGTCAATTAAAAAAATATTTAGAAGAGCATTATAATTTAAATGATCTTAACTGCTCATTGATACCTGAAAGCTTGAGCAACGAAGCAGATCTTAAAAGCTGGCAAAAAGTCATTTCTCTTTTTGAAGATCATAAAAATATAAAAACAGTAAGTGTAGATGCATTGGCTTTTCACAACCAAAATTGTTTGGCGTATTATGAAGTCGCAATTATTTTATCTGCACTGAACGAATACCTTCAATCTGAAAAAAAACCTTCATGCAATTTTGTTGTTAAGACCGGTGTTAGCTCTGATTATTTTTTACAGATCGCTAAACTACGTGCTATCAGAAGACTCTGGTCAGTTTTAAGAACAGAATACAATTTAAAGAATGATCTGCATTTAATAGTTGAAACAAGTTTAACCAACAAATCTATCTCCGATAAATACACCAATTTATTACGCACTACTGTTGAAGCAATGGCTGCTGTTGCCGGTGGCTGCAATGAACTTATTGTTACAGAATTTGACACTTTATTTACTGAGAACAAAAAACTCTCGTCGCGCATGGCCATTAACCAGCAATTAATTTTAAAGGACGAAAGTTATTTAGATAAAATGGCAGACATAGGTTGCGGATCGTATTACATTGAAAGCATTACCGATGCTATTGCTACCAAGGCTTTAGAGACTTTTAAACATTTCGAGAAAGAAGGCGGATATTTTAAATGTATTGAGAAAAATATTTTTTCAAGCGAAATAAAAATACAGGCCGACCAACGCAATGAATTATTTAAAACTTCTAAACAATTAGCTATTGGTGTAAATAAATTTAAGAACGAAAAAGAGAAGATCACTTTATCAAAACAAAAACTGGAAGAATTAAAACACTTACCGATTAATAATGCTGTTCTAAATTTTGAACTCGAAAACTTTTTTAATTAATGCGCAAAGCACTCGATCATATCACTTATACTTCAAAAGGAGAAACTAATTTTCCGAAAGAAGAAACATTTCTTACTGCCGAACAAATTGAGATTGACGGAAATTATACTTCTAGCGACCTTAAAGACCTCGAACATTTAAGTTACGGAGCGGGCTTGCCGCCTTTTTTGCGCGGACCTTACTCCTCCATGTACATTAAAAATCCATGGACGATACGTCAGTATGCAGGATTTAGCACAGCCGAAGACAGTAATGCGTTTTACAAACGTAATTTAGCTGCGGGCCAAAAAGGTTTATCTGTTGCTTTTGACCTTGCAACACATCGCGGTTACGATAGCGATAACGAGCGCGTGGAAGGTGATGTTGGAAAAGCCGGTGTTGCCATTGATAGTATTTTGGATATGAAAATTTTGTTTGACAGTATTCCGTTAGATGAAATGAGTGTGTCTATGACCATGAACGGCGCGGTTTTACCAATTCTAGCATTTTATATTGTTGCCGCCAAAGAGCAAGGCGTTAGTATGGATAAACTAACCGGCACTATACAGAATGATATTTTAAAAGAGTTCATGGTGCGTAATACATATATCTATCCACCGGGACCAAGCATGAAAATTATTGCTGATATTTTTGAATTCACTTCTAAGAATATGCCAAAATTTAATTCTATTTCAATAAGTGGTTATCACATGCAGGAAGCAGGTGCCACTGCGGATATAGAACTGGCTTATACTTTAGCCGATGGTTTAGAATATTTACGTACCGGAATAAATTCAGGATTAGATATAGATTCTTTTGCGCCACGTTTGTCGTTTTTCTGGGCAATCGGCATGAACCATTATATGGAAATTGCAAAAATGCGTGCTGCAAGAATGTTGTGGGCAAAAATTGTAAAACAGTTTAACCCTAAAAATAAAAAATCTCTTGCCTTAAGAACCCATTGCCAAACAAGCGGCTGGAGTTTAACAGAACAAGACCCTTATAACAATGTTACCCGCACCTGTGTTGAAGCATTGGCTGCGGCCATGGGACATACACAAAGTCTGCACACGAACGCATTAGACGAAGCCATTGCTTTGCCAACCGATTTTAGCGCGCGCATTGCACGCAACACCCAATTGGTTTTACAACACGAGACCAATATTTGCAAAGTTGTTGATCCTTGGGGCGGCAGCTATCACGTAGAAAAATTAACGCACGAAATTGCACATAAGGCCTGGGCATTAATTGAAGAAGTTGAAAAATTAGGCGGTATGGCAAAAGCCATAGAAACAGGTATTCCTAAAATGCGTATTGAGGAGGCCGCAGCACGTAAGCAAGCGCGCATTGATGGTGGAAAAGATATTATTGTTGGTGTTAATAGATTTAAAGTAAACGATGACACGCACATTGAAGTTTTAGATGTAGACAATACAAAAGTGCGCACACAACAAATTGAACGTTTAAAAAAATTAAAAGCCGAACGCGATAACGCTAAAGTAGAAAAAGCATTGAATGCTTTAACCGAAGCCGCACAAAGTGGAGAAGGAAATCTATTAGAACTGGCAATCAATGCTGCAGAGTGTAGATGTACTTTAGGAGAGATCTCTACTGCTTTGGAAAAAGTTTTTGGAAGATACAAGGCGCAGATAAAATCAATTGCAGGTGTTTACAGTAAAGAAATAAAAATGGATAAAGATTTTTCTACCGCAAAAGAATTGGCAGATAAATTTGCCGCTATCGACGGAAGGCGTCCGCGTATTATGGTTGCAAAAATGGGGCAGGATGGACACGACCGTGGCGCAAAAGTTATAGCTACCAGTTTTGCAGACATGGGCTTCGATGTAGACATTGGTCCTTTATTTCAAACACCGGCTGAAGCTGCAAAACAAGCGGTTGAAAATGATGTACATATTTTAGGCGTATCGAGCTTAGCTGCAGGACACAAAACCTTAGTACCACAAGTTATTGCTGAGCTTAAAAAATATGGTCGTGAAGATATTATGGTAGTTGCGGGTGGTGTTATTCCACAACAGGATTACGATTTTTTATTTAAGGCCGGTGTATCTTTTATTTTTGGCCCGGGAACCGTTATCAGTAAAAGCGCTATTGATATCTTAGAGAAGATGATAAAAAACTACAGCTAGTTTGTAGAAAATAAACACATTGTTTCATTGGTTGTCTGGTATCATCATGTAGTTGTATTTATTTAAATTTGTATTTTGCATTAAATATTTAACATGAAATTAAATAAACATATTTCGCTGATAGTTTTAAATCTTCTATTTATACTTAATTCCTTTTGTCAGCCTGCTATTAAAATTTTGTTCGACGCAAAAAAAGCCGAAACTGCCGGAAATGCTGATTGGGTAATTGATGCAGATCAGTGGAATTTAAAATGGAATCCAAATGCAACTGTATCCTCTTCAAACAATCAAGCCAATGCACAGCGTTTCCCTACCCCATCACAAACTTTAATTACCGCTTCAACGCCTGAAACTTTTTGGTCTGGCGCCCTTTCGTACTGGGGGATTGACTGTGTAAAAAAAGGGTATCAGGTTGAAAGTCTACCGTATAATGGTCAGATAACTTATGGTAATTTCTCTAATCAACAAGATCTAAGTAACTATAAAGTTTATATTGTTTGCGAGCCTAATATAATTTTTACAGCTTCTGAAAAAAGCGCAATAATTAATTTTGTGCAAAATGGCGGCAGTTTATTTATGATAGCCGACCATACTGTAAGTGACAGAAATTTTGACGGAAACGATTCACCCGCTATTTGGAATGATCTTATTACAAATAATGGTGTTTTAAACAACGCTGTTGGGTTTACTTTCGATCTTGCCGATTTTTCACAAACAAGTTCAACCGTTCTAAATTCACCAAGCGATTCCATATTGCATGGTCCTATGGGAAATGTTACCCAGGTAAAATGGGCGGGTGGTACAACCATGTCGTTAAATCCATCACAAAATCCAAGCGTAAAAGGTGTAATTTATAAATCAGGTTTGGGTTTTGGAAACACAAATGTATTATGTGCTTATTCGCGTGTTGGAAACGGAAAAGTTGCTGCTATTGGCGATAGTTCTCCGCCGGATGATGCAACAGGGGACCCGAACGACGTTTTGTATAATGGTTATATTGTTGATGCCGCGGGCAATCACCAACGTTTATTAATGAACATTACTATTTGGTTGGCAGGTGGCGCTGCTGTTTCAACAAACATCCATGAAAATACTTTAGATAAAATTAAAGTGTACCCAAACCCGGTTTCTGATCTGTTAACTGTTGCAATTGAAAATAGTTTATTAGAAAGCAATGCTATTATTACTGATCTTAGTGGGCGTGTTATTAGCACACAGATTTTGAAAGAAAATAATAATTCGATTTCTCTGGAAGGACTAAGTTCTGGAATGTATTTTTTAAAATTGGTTTCGCAGGAACAGTTAATTCTCACACAAAAAATAATTAAATCTTATTGAACGGCTTTAGGTCGACTTATAATTTGAATTATTAACTAAAACTCAAAAAATGAAAACGATCCTTCTTACTGCAGCGGTCATAGTATTTACAGTAAATACAGTCGCCGCACAAAAAATTAAAGAATCAGAAGTGCCTAAAGCGGTTACAATATCTTTTAATACGAACTTTAACGGCGTTAAAGCTAAAAGTTGGGAAAAAGAAAAAGATGGTAATTATGAAGTTGATTTTGACCTAAACAAAACAGAAAACTCAGCTACATTTAAAGCCGATGGAACTTTAATTGAAACAGAGACCGAAATTGCTATTAGTGAATTACCAAAAGCAATAAGCGATTACTTAGCAAAAAATTACAGCGGTAAAAAAATAAAAGAAGCAGCAAAAATTGTTGATGCTGAAGGCAATATAAAATACGAAGTAGAAATTGATAACAAAGATCTTCTATTTGATCAACAGGGAAATTTTATTAAATAAAATCCAAAAGCCTTTACATCCTGTAAGGGCTTTTTTATTTTTTCTCTGGAGCAACCTTAATATTGCCTTGTAAATGCGCACTTGTATCTCTCACAACCATTGGTCCACCCATTAGATGTTTTGGCAGGTTATTGCCAATTTTTTGATTCTCTTTTACTTCGTTAGTACAAACTGTATCCTTTTCCATTGCCGGTTCGCCAAGCATCATTTTTGGACCATTAAGGCTGTCATGTACACGTTGACTTGTTTTTACAGTATCAGGAGTCACTACCATCTCTCCAACAACATGATCGTTAGAATTAGAACAACCACTAAATAAAGTAGCGCCAAACACTAAAAAACAAATTACCGTGGCCTTTTGTACTAATTTCCACGACATGAATTCGTTCATAAAATGATCAAAGCTCAATTCGTTCAGTTGAGTTTCTTTAAAACGTCCGCAAACATTTTCGCTGGAAGGTAATTCGGTAAAAAAAGATTTTACCTCATCAATAGTTTTTTTACTGAAGTCAACTACGTTCTTTTTGCAAGACAAACAAAAAGCGCCCTTGTCATTTGGCGCCATGTTATTCCAATTTTCGTGACAGGGTTCTTTTATTGTAATTTTCATTGCGATCTTATTTAATTAACTGCAACATCACCTTTAGTATGAATTTCTACTTGTTGTGACTTTTCTTTTTGTTTCTTAGTTTCTTTTGCGACTTTTTTTGTCTTTACTGTATCTTTAATCACTTTTGGTGGATCGCTGGAAAAAGTATCTACCGGAAGCGTCTTAAATGTTGTATCAATTGCAACAACGCCTGCAGTGTGCTCGTAATTCCCTTCCTCGCCTTGCTTGCCATTCTCTTCGGTAGAACAATTGCTAAATAAAGTAGTACCTAAAACTAAAAAACAAATTACCGCAGCGCGCTTTAAGAATTTCCAACTCATAAATTCGTTTATGAATTCGTCAAAACTTAATTCATGTAATTGTTTATTCCTGAATCTTCCGCAAACACTTTCGGCAGCGGGTTTTTGCACAAAAAATGTTTTAATTTCGTCAATGGTCTTCTTGCTAAAATCAACTACTGTTTTTTGACAAGCTAAACAAAATGCACCTTTATCATTTGGTGTCATCTTATCCCAATCTTCGTGGCAAGGTTCGTTAATAGATATTTTCATACTAAATGCTCTTAAATTTATTTTTTATCTTCTTCAACCATCACATCACCCATTAAAATTGGGGTATCTTTTTTCTTTTTTGGTTCTTTTGTTTTTTTGCCAGAAGTTTTGCCTTTAACAGGCGCTTTGTGCGTTGTATCTTTCACGCACTTTTTTGTAGTATCGCTTGGCACATATGCCACCTTGCCCATTTTTATTTGTTTAGTGCCACCACCAGTTTGCGCGCTGGTAAATAAATTAAAGCCAAAAACAAAAAAAGCAATTAACGCAAACTTCTGAAAATATTTCCAGGATCTGAATTGGTCAAAAAAATGATCAAAGCTCATTTCTGTTAACTGATCTTCTTCAAAACGACCACAAACAGATTCTGTATCAGTTTTCTTTCTAAAAAAATCTTTTATCTGCGAAACAGTTTTGTTGCAAAAATCGACAACATTTTTTTGGCAAGACAAACAAAAAGCACCTTTATCGTTTGGCGACATTTTATCCCAATTCTCGTGGCAGGGTTTATTTATTGAAATTTGCATGATGCTCTTTTTAATTATTTTTGTTTATCCTCTGCCATTATTTCTCCCATTAGTTTCGGAGGCTCCTGATCTTTTTTCTTTTTAGGTTGTTTTGTTTTAGTTGTTGATACCCTACCCTTGATGGTGGCTTTATGCGTTGTATCCTTCACGCATTTTTTTGTGGTATCCTTTTTTGGGATGTAAGCAACTTTACCCATAACCGGTTGTTGTATATCTGGATGGTTTTGCGCGCAACCGAATAAACTTAAACCAAAAACAAAGAATACAACTAAAGCTGCCTTTTGAACAAATTTCCATGAACGAAAACTTGTAAAGAAATCATCAAAGGTTAGTGCGTCTAACTGATGTTCATCAAAGCGACCACAAACCGATTCTGAACTTGTTTTCTTTCTAAAAAAATCTTTGATCTGGTTAATGTTCTTGCTGCTAAAGTCAACAACATTTTTTTGACACGATAAACAAAATGCGCCTTTATCATTTGGCGTCATTTTATCCCAGTTCTCGTGGCAAGGTTCGTTAATTGAAATTTTCATAATAATATCTAATTTACAAATTATTTAGAATGTTTATCTTCTGTTAAAGGCTCGTCCATATGCCTTTTAGTTTTTGGCTTTTTTTGATCGTTTTTAGGCTGAACTTTTATTTTGCCTTTTATCATTGGCTTTTCAGTGGTATCTTTTTTACATACTTTTTTGGTTGTGTCCTCAGGAATGTAAGCCACAGCGCCCATTAATTTTGGTCTGTATTTTGGTCCGGTTTGGGCACCTGCAAATAAACTAAAACCAAAAACAAAGAATACGATCAAGGCAGCCTTTTGAAAATATTTCCATTGCAAAAATTTTTGAAAAAAATCGTCAAAGGTCAAAGCTTCTAACTGGCCTTCTTCAAAACGGCCGCAAACAGATTCGTTACCGGTTTTTTTCTTAAAAAAATCTTTAATTTGAGTAAGGGTTTTGTTGCTAAAATCAACTACATTTTTTTGGCAAGACAGGCAAAAAGCACCTTTATCGTTAGGTGTCATTTTATCCCAATTTTCGTGGCAGGGTTCGTTAATGGAGAGTTTCATACGGTTGTTTTATATTTAGATGCTGCCGAAGAGAAAATTCCATAAAATACCCTCAATTTTCTAAAAAGGCTAATTAACTGGTTATTAAGGGTATTTTTGTTAAATTTGGAAGACGAAGGCTGTTACAGGCGTTTCTACAATTTTTAGACGACTTTATGTCGATTAACAATCAGCTATCTCTAACGGGCGCGGACAATTCTCGACATAATAGTTCGCCAGAGAAAAAAAGGCATTTCTTTTCGATTTGTGTAAGGACAAAAGAGCTTCAAAAAAAATTATGCATATGCAAGTGTTTTAATTCACAGGCAAATATAATTTTGCTTTTTGCCGTTGCATAATTAATTTCTTTCATTAAAAAAAACTATATTTAAGTTATTATTAAAATGACCAACAACGAATTAAGATTACTTTTTTTTGAGGAAGCCGATGTGCTTTTTTCAATCTATGATAAGGACCTTAATTGCATTGATGTTAATAAAGCTACTTTAAAATTATTTAATGTTGAACGTGATAAACTAATTGGTAAGAATATTCGTGATGTTTCGCCGGAGTCTATTGCTAGCGGACGGTATGAAGCTTATATGAATGTTATTAAAACAGGAAACACTCTTATAATAGACGAATTAAAAGCCTGGTCAAACAATAAAGAAGTATGTTTTAGAATTAAGGCATTTAAACTCGGAAACGGATTAGGGATCGTTTCAAAGAATATTACAGACTTGGAGACTATTATCAAGCAAACGGTTGGTGAATTAAAGGTAAAGGTAAAAAATCTGGATGATGCAAATAAGAGTATTAGTGAGATGATTAAAGTTTTGTCCAATCAAAACACGCAACTAAACGATTTTTGTGGGATCATATCGCATAATTTGAGAGGTCCACTGATCAACCTTTCTATATTGTCCGATTTTATTGCTGACTGTAACGACCCAGATAAAAGAGAATTGATGTTTAGTAAAATTAAGCCTGTCGTCAATACTTTAAATGAGACTTTTAATAATTTGGTTGAATCTTTGCAGATACGCGAAGAAATTGGCCTTATATATGAAAAAATTAATTTCGAAGAACTAGCAAACAAAGTCATTGAAAAGCACAGAATTGAAATTGAATTATACAATGCCACAATTCAATGTGATTTTAAGGCTGTTGAATACATAAATTATCCTAAGAAATATCTCGACAGTATATTGTCGAACTTAATAAGTAATGCAATAAAATACCGTGCCGATTCAAGAAAACTTGTCATTCATATAAAAACTGAATTGAAAGGCGATAAAATTAGTTTAAAAGTTATTGATAACGGATCAGGTATTGATCTCAAAAAAAACGGACAACATATGTTTAAAATGAGAAAAGTATTTCATGATCATTCGGACGCAAAAGGTTACGGTTTATTTATGACTAAAACCCAAGTCGAAGCTATGGACGGTGAAATTTTCGTTGAGAGTATTCCAGATCAAGGCTCAACATTTACTATTGAATTTAACCCGAAAAATAATATAGAATGAATAAAATAAAAAACCTTGCCCTTGTGGATGACGATGAGATCTTCGTGTTTTTAACCAAAATGACCATTGAAAGTAGTAACCTCGTTGATGTTATTAAAGTCTTCAGAAACGGCAGAGAGGCGATTAATTTTCTTAATGAAAATTCACATGACCCTCACCAGTTACCAGAAGTAATTCTTTTAGACCTTTCAATGCCTGTAATGGATGGGTGGCAGTTTTTGGAAGAGTACGTTGCTTTAAAACCGCGTATTGGAAAAAAAATAGTAATCTATGTTGTTAGCTCATCCATTTCTCCTGACGACATTCAAAAGGCTAAAAGCATAAACGAAGTAACTGACTATATTATAAAGCCGGTAACAAAAGAGCATTTGGTAGAAATGCTTAAAAATTTATAAACTAACTCAAGTTTAACCTCTGCCTGGGGTTAATTTGATGTGTGTATTTGTTATCGCTGACCGAACTATTTTTGCAAACCAAAAAGTACCAATTACGCATTTCGATCCTATGCGAATCAATTTGTAAAATGCCCGCGCGAAGAAATTTCAAAAGGTAGAAATTCAAAAAAATCGAATAATTGCTTCCTTTATATAAATCTCGACATAAAAAAAACGCCGACAAAAATTTATCAGCAGACACTCAAGAGGTGGAGCGGTCCACTTTACCCGAACGCTTTGATAACCGTGGTTCTGCTCCATTTTTTTATGTTAACAATCAAATATATAACTTTACAAAACAAAACGGGCGCGTGGTCTCAAACCCTTAGGCTCTAAATTAGGTAAATATTATGCAAACAAAAACCAAGATCTCTACACTATTTGACACTAGCTTGGAAAGAGCTTTTAAAAGCCCTATGCTTTGCGATATTACTAAAGTGCATACGGGTTATGGCGTTACACCAAAAGTTACGCATTGCACTGAAGATAGTAGTTGGGGGAAAGTTGGCGGAAGCCGAAAAGTACATTTGGGAAGATCCGTGGTTGTTAAAGCAGGTGAGTCTTCACTTGACAAAGTATTGGCGCGAGAAGAAAACCGTTATTGGAAAATTGAGATCTCTGAATTTAGTTCCTGGATGTTTGGCTTTGAAAAATTTCAAGGCGAATGGATAACTACTCAACTGCCAAATGGTAAAATACAAGTAGAATATATCTACACTTTGTTTTCGAACAGCATTCTATTTTATCCTTTTCACTTTTTATTTACCAAACTAGTATGGAGAAATTACATGCGGCACTGCCTTGAAAATGTTAGACAGCTTGCAATAAATAACGCACCCTACTTACAGGAATAAAAAATATTTATTATTTTTAATAAGCAAAAAATATACTATGAACAAAGACGTAAAAGCATACAACAACTCTCAAACAAAAGAAGATAAAGAAATTTGCAATTTATTGGCAGACGAAATAAGTAAAGGATTGCCTGAAGCAGAGAATAAGATCTGGCACGGTCACCCTGTTTGGTTTTTGGATGACAACCCAATTGCTGGTTATGATAAGCTAAAAGCCGGCGTACGCTTATTATTTTGGAGTGGTGTTACTTTTGAAGAAGAACAGCTTGTGCCGGGTAAAAGCGGCAAATTTAAAGATGCTTCCATTACCTATAATTCTGCGGAGGAAATAAATATAAAAGATCTAAAGCGCTGGCTTAAAAAATCAAAAACAATACAGTGGGATTATAAGAACATTGTAAAACGCAAAGGTGTTTTAGAAAGATTAAAGTGATCATTTAGGATCTTTTCTGTCATCAACAATTTTCCCCGTTTCAAGGTCAAGATAAATGCCTCCAAAAAAAGTGCTATAAGGCGTGTAAAACTCGTTTCCTTTGCTTAGGAATACTTTATTACCCTCCATGCCGCGGACGCCATAGGTTTCGTCCTGCTCCTTATCTTCTCCAATTATACTGTCATTTTTTATTATGAATTTTAGAATAAATCCACGTTCATCATCGCGGTTACTGGTTGTAGTTGAAACCAACCAAATAACGCCGTTTGAAGAAATATACATTTTAGGTGTATCTTGTATATTATGTACCGGTGCTTTAAATTTTAATTTGTGCAATGATCTATTGGCACTACTATCAACCAATTCTAAAAAATAACCATAGTGTGACGTGCCGGATTCACGAATCCCGGTGGTTTGATCTTTTTGAGTATAACCCCTGGTTCTTTCGGAGAATTTAAGAACCCGGTTTTTACCATCAATTGTAATATTGGTTTGAGTTATGGGATATTCCGTTGCTAAAAAATCCAGGCCAAACCACATTATTGGAAAAAGGGCCAGAAAGAATAGAATTGCCATTAACGTTGCTTTCCTGTCTTTCTTCTTCTTAAGGATTTCGTCATTGTTTAGATCTTTATTACCCGATGAACCCATCGGCTTACCCGTTCTATTTGATATAAATGTCATGTGTTACAATAAATTTTAAAATTCATTATATTTATTTAAAATTACGAAACAAAATGAAAAAAACGATACTTATTATCCTTCTTATTTTAAACGCAATTGTTTTATTAGGACAATTATGGCCGGAAGGTACACCGCCATTTGCAAGAGTGGTAAATATTATTTTTTTGATCGGAAGCTTTTTGTTTTTTATAAAAGCATTATTAGGAAACAAAAGGAATTTAGATATATAAAATTTGTATTTCTATTTTTTTGTCGTCTTGCTCGGGAATGATTATTTTTATCTAAGTCAGAGCCTTTTGTTTTAAACAAAAAAATCAGAAAAAAAATGAAACATACATTTACTTTACCAAATTTCCCAGACTCACATTTCGAAATTGAAACATCGATCTGGACAGGTAAATCAAAATTAACAAAAGATTCTATTTTAGTAGAGCAATCAAAAGAAAGTGGAAAACCATTTCTTATACCTGACAAAACAGGAAATATTATTAAAGCGTTCCCTAAAAAATCTCTTCCGGATTTTGTACCTGACCTGGAAATAAACGGTGTAAAAAATCAAATTTTTAAAAAGCTTGAATGGTATCAATATACTTTAGGCGCTTTACCTATAGTGATGTTGTTCTTTGGTGGCGCTATTGGCGGGGGAACCGGGGCGGTGGCAACAATGATAAATTTTAATATTTTTAGAGAAGAAGGATCAGAGCCGTTAAAATATTTAAAGGTTGTTGGTGTTATTGTAGCTGCTTTTTTACTTTATCTTGGACTGTCGGTTGGACTTCTTCTTCTAATAAATAATAAATAAGGCTTTTGATCTCTTCTTGTTCGAACCAAAATAAAAAAACCTTCGCTATTTGTGAAGGTTTTTAAATATTTTTAATCTTAAGTTTTATTTTTTTGCTTTAGCAACAACCTTCTTTAAAAAAACATTCTCAGCCCTAAACACACCATCTTTTAAATTAAAATCGCTTAAAAGATCGCCGCCTTCTTCCTGACCAAGACTAAATTTTAAATGGATCACACCTTCCTCAGCCAACCATGTACCTTGTTTTGTGGTTGGTTTATTTGCGGTCACGTACATTGTCCATGTTGCACTGCCATCCGGTTTAAGGACATATTTATCTGATGTGCTTGTTTCCTTCTGTTCATTAACCAACATGTGATAGGTTCCTGCATACTTCTTTAAAAAAGTTTTATCCTGAGCCTTTACAAAAACAGGTAACGCAAAAATAATTAAGAAAGAAAGTTTAAGTATATTTTTCATAAATACTTAAGCGTTCTTAAAATCCCAGGTCTCCATGAATTTGGTAGTATAATTACCTGCTTTAAAATCCTCGTTCTGCATTAATTTAATGTGGAACGGAATTGTTGTTTTTACACCTTCAATAACATATTCGCTTAAAGCGCGGTGCATTTTTGCAATTGCTTCTTCACGCGTTTGTGCAACGGTAATTAATTTTCCAACCATACTATCGTAATTTGGCGGAATCCTATAACCACTGTAAACATGCGAGTCAACACGAATACCATGTCCACCCGGCGTATGTAAAGTTGTAATAACACCCGGAGACGGTACAAAATTCATGAAAGGATTTTCTGCATTGATACGGCACTCAATAGCGTGCAACACCGGATAATAATTTTTTCCCGAAATAGGAACGCCTGCTGCAACTAAAATTTGTTCGCGTATAAGATCGTAATTAATAACTTCTTCTGTTATGGGATGCTCAACCTGAATACGGGTGTTCATTTCCATAAAATAAAAATTGCGGTGTTTGTCTACCAAAAATTCTACTGTACCTACTCCTTCATAAGCAATAGATAAAGCGGCTTTAACGGCTGCGTCGCCCATAGCTTCACGTAATTCAGGCGTCATAAACGGTGAAGGTGTTTCTTCAACCAACTTTTGATGACGACGTTGAATAGAACAATCACGCTCACTTAAATGGCAAGCTTTGCCATGTTGATCTCCTACAATTTGAATTTCGATATGACGTGGTTCTTCAATATATTTTTCCATATACATGGCGCCATTACCAAAGGCAGCAGTTGCCTCGTGCGTAGCACTATCCCATGCAGTTTGAAAATCTTCTTCCTTCCAGATAATACGCATCCCTTTTCCACCACCACCGGCGGTTGCTTTAATGATAACAGGATACCCAATTCCTTTTGCCAATTCTTTTCCCTGATCGGCACTTTCTAATAAACCAACAGAGCCCGGCACACAAGGTACTCCGGCCGCGATCATAGTTGCTTTTGCATTACTCTTATCGCCCATTTGATTGATCATCTCAGGACTGGCACCAATAAATTTTATTTTATTCTGGCGACAGATCTCAGAAAATCTTGCATTCTCGCTTAGGAAACCATAACCCGGGTGAATAGCATCCGCATTAGTAATTTCGGCCGCAGCAATAATGCTTGCCATGTTCAGGTAACTGTCTTTACTTGGAGGTGGTCCAATACAAACAGCTTCATCGGCAAACTTTACGTGCAAAGAATCTTTATCAGCGGTTGAATAAACAGCAACCGTTTTTATGCCCATTTCGCGACATGTGCGAATTACCCTTAAGGCAATTTCACCACGATTGGCTATTAATATTTTTTTAAACACAGTTTCGAAATTTTAAATTATAAATTATAAATGTTAAATCAATTTGAATGAAATCATTTATCATCCAACATTTAGCATTTACATTACGACGGGTCTACTAAAAATAATGGTTGATCGTATTCTACAGGTGTAGAGTCGTTAACTAAAACTTTAACGATCTTACCTTTAATATCACTTTCAATTTCGTTAAAAAGTTTCATGGCCTCGATAATGCAAACGGGTTTGCCCGGAGCGATCTCGTCACCAATATTAACAAAAGCAGGTTTGTCCGGACCAGCAGAACGGTAGAAAGTACCGATCATAGGTGATTTAATAGTAACGTATTTTGATTCTTCGTTATTTGTAACCGGAGGTGTTGTTTTATTCTCATTTACTACCGGCGTATTTGTAACGTTTGCAACCGGTGTACTTATAACAGGAGCTGTAATAACGGGCGCAGCCTGGGTTATAAACTGTGTACCGCTTTTTGGAGTCCTGATCACAATTTTAATTTCTTTTGTTTCCAGCTCAACTTCGCTTACCCCGCTTTTTGAAACAAATTTTATTAAATCCTGAATTTCGTTTAATTTCATGATAAAATGTTTAGTTAGTTAGTGGGGGCAAAAATAACTGTATTTTTAATTAAAAAAAGCAATTTTGCCCTTGTTTCTTAACAAAATGATGATTTTTTACCCATTTTCGTCAAAAAACCCCATATTTTCGACCAAAAAAAAGCCACCAAAACGGCGGCTTTTAAATAATATAATAAATAGAGGTTTTTCTTAGAAAAGAAGGCCAATATTGATACGAACGGCTCTCATAAAGTAACCTTGATCTAATGGCGTAAATGTTACGGTATTATCGGCGCTAACATAAGTATCGTGTCCTTTAACTAGGTATTTTGACTCGTTTCTCATTAAATTGGTAAAAGATTGGAAATAGTTAGCTGAAAACAATAAAGAAGTACTTCCACCTATTCTGTATTCAAATCCAAGTCCTAAATTCATACCTATTCTAAATGGTGCTAAAGAGGCATCTTTTCCAAGGTTGATATTAGCTTTGGTTAGCTCTTCTGCTGCAGGAGTTGTTGTAGTGCTTCCTGAAACAACAGTTTTTACACCAGAGACATAAGTGTCTGTTGCCTGTGTTTTAGCACGGATACCGAGTTCTAACCCAGCGTTTGCAAAATACTTCATTCCGCTATATTCATCAGTAAGCATTTTTAACATTAAAGGAATTGTAATAAAGGTAGTTTTGAATCTTCTTTCTTGTAATACATATTGCGTGTTACCATTTTTAAACTGGTAATCATCTTTCATAATGCCGTCTTTTGCTTCAACATATTGACCTTCGTCATTAAGCACAGCATTAACGCTAAAGTCTGCATCGTTACGGTACGTAATGTAACCGCCTTCAAAATCGCCACCAACACCTGATGAGAAGTGAACGATCTTAGATAATTTACGTTCCAATATTAAACCGAAGCCAAAACCGAAAACCGATCCTGAACCTTTTGAATTATTGTTGTCGCTTTTATACCAGGTTGGCTGCGGTGTAGCCCTAATCCCGAAACGAAATTTCTTGTCAAAGTTCGGATTGCCCTCAGGTGTCTCCGGAGTTGTTTGAGCGTTAACAGAAACGCATAACATACAAATTGAAATAAACGTGAATAGTAATTTTTTCATCATTATTTTATTTTATAATTAACTTTACAAATATAAAAATTTACTTCATGTATAAAAGAATTCTTTTGTTACCTTTTTTTATTTTGCTTTTAAACTCGTGCAAAAACAATGCCCTGGATGTTGACATTTCTACCGTGGATGTAAAACCCCTTACGTTATTGCGCCTTGAGAACGATATTTTTGCTCTGAACAATGGGAACTTTGAGACAAAGAATAAAGAGATACAAGCCCGATACGGCTCTTTCTACGATCATTACATACAGGGCTTTCTTAATGCTGGTGGCTCACGTGATAGCCTTTATAAATTAAAAATACTTGACTTTACACACGACCGGGATATGAAAAATACTTATGCGTATGTGAAGAAATTATACCCCAGTGCTACTGTGGAAGAAATAAACAATGAATTAACAAATTGCGTAAAACGTTTTAAGTATCATTTCCCTAAAAGAAAATTACCAACTAAATTAATTACCTGCACAAGCGGGTTTAATTATTCTGTTGCATATATGGATAGTGCTTTGGTGTTGGGATTAGATAGGCATTTAACCGATACCGCGATATTTTACCAGATGCTTACACTTCCTAAATATCAAACAAGAATGATGAATAAGGATTATATTTTACCAAACCTTGCCAAAGGCTGGTTATTAACTGAATTTGATACCGAAAAACCCGTGAACACTTTACTTTACCACACCATTTTTTACGGAAAAATATTTTATGCTATTAATGCTTTATTGCCAAATACAGAGGATAGCTTATTGATAGGGTACACATCTCAACACATGAAATATATAAAAGAGAACGAGAAAAATTTATGGGGTTATTTTGCAGAAAAGAACCGCCTGTATGAAAATAATTTAAAGACCGTACAAGAACTTACAACCGACGGGCCTTTCACAGGATCGATCAGTAAAGAGTGTCCTCCACGAATTGCCATGTGGGTGGGTTGGCAAATTATTCGCAGCTACATGAAAAACAATAAAGATGTTACACTTGAGCAATTGATGACGGATGCGGATAGTCAAAAGATCTTAAGTAAAAGTAAATACAGGCCATAAAAAAAGGCGGAATGAATTATTCCGCCTTTTCAAATTATAAGTATTAAATTATTTCTTCTTCGCTGCTTTCTTTTTTGCGGCGCCTTTCTTAATTACTTTTTTAATTACCGCTTTGTTTGTTGAAGCGGCTTTTTTAGCTGTAGCCTTCTTAACAGGTGCTGCTTTTTTAGAAGCTGCTTTTTTTACAACAGTTTTAGCAACTGTTTTTTTTGTTGGAAGCGTTTTAACAACGGTTTTTGTTCCTGCTGATTTAGCAGCGGCTTTTTTACCACCTTTTTTATCAAATGCTTTTGGCACTTGCGCTACAATCATTTCTTTTACTTTATCTAAAGATAGTTTTGACAATTCGTCTGGTGTATATTTTCCGCCACCATCTTTAATTAATTTTAATTTCAATTTTCCGAACTTCACAATTGGTCCCCAACGGTCATTTTCTATCGAGATCTTTTCGTCTTCCCAGTTTTGAATATAACGGTTCGCTTCTTTTGCTAATTTTTTTTCGATCAGTTCTTCAATATCCTTTTGCGATAAATTATCAAAATCGTAAGCGCGTGGTACATTAATAAACAAACCTTCGTATTTAATAAAAGGTCCAAAACGGCCTTTGCCTTTGGTAACACCCTTGCCTTTATATTGTGCAACCGGTGCGTCCGCTAATTCTTTTTCCTTAATAATAGCAATAGCGCCTTCCATTTCAAGTGTGAGGGGATCTATTGTTCTTGGAATAGAAATAAATGCGTCGTCTAATTTAATATACGGACCAAAACGACCAACACCCACAATTACTTCTTTACCTTCATAAACTCCCAAATTCATTGGCAATTTAAAAAGATCTAAAGCTTCTTCTAATGTTATCGTTTCAATACTTTGTGTTTTTCTTAAACTCGCAAAGCGTGGTTTTTCTTCCGAACCTTCAATTGTTTCACCAATTTGCGCCAAAGGCCCAAACCTCCCAATACGCACTGTTACTGGTTTTCCACTTACAGGATCTTTTCCTAAAGTACGTTCGCCACTGGCGCGTTCGCTATTTTCTGAAGTTGTTTCAACAGTTTTGTGAAATGGTGTGTAAAACGATTTCAACATTTTTTGCCAGTCTAAATTTCCATCTGCTATCTCATCAAACTCTTCTTCAACTTTAGCGGTAAAATTAAAATCTAAAATGGTTGGAAAATATTGTAACAGAAAATCATTTACTACCATTCCAATATCTGTTGGAAATAATTTTGATTTTTCGGCTCCAGTATTTTCTGTTTTGGTTTCTTTCTTTAAATTTCCTTTTGTCAAAACCAATTGAACATAATTTCTTGGCGTTCCTTCCCTATCCGTTTTCTCAACGTAATTACGCTTTTGAACCGTGCTAATAGTTGGTGCGTATGTACTCGGGCGACCAATACCTAACTCTTCTAATTTTTTTACCAAACTTGCCTCAGTGTATCTTGCAGGGTGATGCGAGAAACGTTGTGTAGCAGAAATTTCCTGGCTCTCCAATTTTTCTCCAACTTTCATTGGCGGTAACATTGATGAATTTTCTTCATCAGTATCTTCGTCATCTGTTCCTTCCATATATACTTTCAAGAAACCATCAAACTTCAATACTTCACCTTGTGCTACGAATAATTCTGTTGCGCCACTTACTTTTACTTTAGCAGTTGTTTTTTCTAATTCCGCATCGCTCATTTGCGAAGCAATAGTGCGCTTCCAGATAAGATCGTATAAACGTTGTTCATTACGTTCTCCTTCTATAGCTGTTCTATCAATATATGTTGGGCGAATAGCTTCGTGAGCCTCTTGCGCGCCTTTACTCTTGTTTTTGTATTTACGAGGGTTATAATATTTTGCGCCGTAGTTGGCATTAATAGCTTTGTTGGCCTGGTTCATAGCTGTTTCCGATAAATTAACGGAGTCAGTTCTCATGTAAGTAATTTTACCGGCCTCGTATAAACGTTGTGCCACCTGCATGGTTTGCGCAACCGAAAAACCTAATTTACGTGCAGCTTCCTGCTGTAATGTAGATGTAGTAAAGGGTGCAGCCGGCGAACGTTTCGCAGGTTTGGTCTCTAAACTTTCAATTGTAAAAGAAGCTACTTTACATTTTTCTAAAAAAGCCTGTGCTTCTGCTTCGGTATTAAAACGTTTATCTAACTCTGCTTTTAGAATACCATTGCCTACTTTAAATAAAGCGGAAACTTTATAAGCAGAAGTAGATACGAATTTTTGAATCTCTCTTTCACGCTCAACAATTAACCTAACGGCTACGGACTGTACACGCCCTGCCGATAAACTCGGACGGATCTTACGCCATAAAATTGGCGATAATTCAAAACCCACTAACCTATCTAACACACGACGGGCTTGTTGTGCGTTAACTAAATTAATATCTATCTCGCGAGGATTGTCAATAGCATTTAAAATAGCAGGCTTTGTAATTTCATGAAAAACAATACGACGCGTATTCTTTTTAGTCAATCCTAAAGTTTCGTATAAATGCCAGCTTATAGCCTCTCCTTCACGGTCCTCATCGGATGCGAGCCAAACCATATCGGCTCCTTTTGATAATTTTCTTAATTCGGCAATTACTTTTTCTTTATCGGGCTGTACTTCGTAAGTGGGTGTAAAATTATTCTCTATGTCAACACCAAAACCTTTCTTCACAAGGTCTCTGATGTGACCAAAGCTTGATTTAACCGTAAAATCTTTTCCTAAAAATCCTTCTATTGTTTTGGCTTTTGCCGGGGACTCAACTATAACTAAATTTTTCGCCATGTATAATATATATGTATAAGATCAATTCAATGAACGCCAAAAAAGAGACATTCTTATCTTTTTGGTTCGGCAATATACCGCTCCAAAAGTTTGCAAAGGAAAAAAATAAATAACACAAATTCGAAAAATTTCATTTTTTTTGGAAAATGACCCTTAAAAATGTTAAAAATATGTCAAATTGGCATAAAAGTCGTATTTTTGATGGTTCAAAATGAATCTGGAAAAAAAAATAATAGACGAAAGCATTCAAGGAAAACCCCTGATGGTAGAATCGAAGGTTTTAAACGGCAAAAAGCTGTTTTTAGAGAGTTATGGCTGCGCTATGAACTTTAGCGATAGCGAAATTGTAGCTTCTATTTTAATGAAAGATGGTTATACTACCACCCAGAATTACGAAGAAGCGGATATTATTTTCGTAAATACCTGCGCTATCCGTGAGAATGCAGAACAAAAGGTGCGTAACCGTTTAAACGATTTTAAACGCGTAAAACAAAAAAATCCAAAAGCATTAGTTGGCGTATTAGGCTGTATGGCCGAACGCTTAAAATCACAATTTTTAGAACAGGAAAAATTAGTTGATATAGTTGTTGGACCAGATTCTTACCGCGATCTACCAAATTTAATTGAAGAAGCAGAGGATGGCCACAAGGCCATAAACGTTATATTAAGTAAAGAAGAAACCTATGCCGACCTAACGCCCGTGAGGTTGGGTACAAATGGAGTAACTGCTTTAATTAGCATTATGCGTGGTTGCGATAACATGTGCAGTTTTTGCGTGGTACCTTTTACAAGAGGACGAGAAAGAAGTCGCGATCCTGAAAGTATTGTTGCCGAAGCAAAAGATCTTTTTGAAAAAGGTTATAGAGAAGTTACATTATTAGGACAGAACGTAGATAGTTATTTATATAGTGGTGGCGGATTAAAAAAAGAAACACTTACTGAAGAACAAAAAAAATCAGCAACAAACTTTGCTCAGCTATTAGAAAAAGTTGCTTTGGTAAGTCCGGAGTTGCGCATACGTTTTTCAACCTCGCATCCAAAAGATATGAGTGATGAAGTATTAGAGACAATGGCCAAGTATGAGAACATTTGCAAATATGTTCACTTACCGGTACAAAGTGGTAACAGTAAAATTTTAGAAGCCATGAACCGCGGGTATACACGCGAGTGGTATTTGAACAGAATTGAAGCGATCAATAGAATTCTTCCCGGTTGCGGCATAAGTACAGATATTATTACGGGCTTTTGCGGTGAGACTGAAGAAGATCATGCAGACACTTTGAGTTTATTAAAGCAAGTACAATACGATTACGCGTTTTTATTTATGTATAGTGAAAGACCAAAAACTTTAGCTGAACGAAAATTTAAAGATGATGTACCTGAAGAAATAAAAAGCAGAAGACAAAGCGAAATTGTTGCTGTGCAACGTGAGAACAGCGCCATTAAAACAAAAGCCGGCGTTGGAAAAATTCACAAGGTTTTAATCGAAGGTTTTTCAAAAAAATCGGATGAAATGTATATGGGAAGAAACACACAAAATACCGTTTGTGTCTTTCCAAAAGAAAATTATAAAAAGGGAGAGTATGTCAACGTGCTGGTTACATCATGTACAGCATCAACTTTGATTGGACATGTAGTGACACAAGACTAAAAGATCAGGTATGAATACACAGGACTTAAAACAAAAATTCGGAATTATAGGAAATAATACATTGCTTGAAAGAGCTGTGGATATTGCCAGACAAGTAGCACCAACCGATCTTAACGTTGTTATTAATGGAGAAAGCGGAACAGGTAAAGAAGTTTTTCCGCAGATCATTCATCAGAACAGTGCGAGAAAACATGGTCCTTATATTGCCGTAAACTGCGGTGCAATACCAGAAGGAACTATCGACAGTGAATTATTTGGTCATGAAAAAGGAGCATTTACAGGTGCTACAGAAGCACGCAAAGGCTATTTTGAAGTTGCCAATGGCGGCACCATTTTTTTAGATGAAGTTGGTGAGTTACCTCTTTCCACACAAGCCCGTTTGTTACGCGTATTAGAAAGCGGCGAATATATTAAAGTTGGAAGCAGCAAAGTTTTAAAAACTGACGTACGTGTTGTTGCTGCAACTAATATTAATTTTTACCAGGCTTTAGAAAAAGAAAAATTTCGTCCCGATCTGTACTATCGTTTAAATACAGTACCCATCTATCTTCCGCCATTACGCGAAAGAAAAGATGATATACATTTATTGTTTAGAAAATTCACAAATGATTTCGCGGCAAAGTACAGGATGCCCGTTATTAAATTAACGGCAGATGCAGAACAGGTTCTAATAAATTATTTTTGGCCGGGAAATATCCGTCAGCTAAAAAATATTGCTGAACAAATTTCTATTATTGAAAAGAACAGGGAAATAAATGCAGAATTGCTTTTAAAATATTTACCACAATACAATTCAAGCAACGTACCAACAGTTTTAAGGAACGATAATTTTGCATCAGGCTCAGCGTTTGAGAGTGCCGACAAAGAAATTATCTTTAAAGTTTTGCGCGATACACGTGCCGAATTGAACGACCTCAAAAAAGTAGTATACGATCTTGTATCCGCTGCAACGGGAAAAATAAATGCAATTAATACAGATGATGTTCAGATCATAAACAGAATTTATAATGGCAGTGAATTAAGTAACGATAATACTGCGTTGAGTTTTCACTCACCTAATAACCTTCAAAACAATGGATCCAACAGCCAGGTAATTGAAGTGGAAGAAACTTTGTCTTTACAAGATAAGGAAATTGACATGATCAAAAAAGCATTACGTAAACACAAAGGTAAACGTAAATATGCCGCAAAAGAGCTGGGCATAAGCGAAAGAACACTTTACCGCAAAATAAACGAATACAAAATAGAAGAATAACTTGCATCATTTATTTACATATTTAATTGTTCTAATATTTGCACTTACTTCTTGCAAAACAAAAGTATCGTTAAGTGGTGCAACTATTCCACCGGAAGCAAAGACCATTAGCGTTGGTTTTTTTACCAATAATACTTCTTTAGGCGCGCCAAGTTTATCGCAACGTTTTACCGAAAAATTGCGTGACGTTGTTTCGCAACAAACCAATCTTGCCTTGATAAAAGCAAATGGCGACCTACAATTCGAAGGCTATATTTCTGATTATAACGTATCACCAATTGCAATCTCTGCTGATCAGGCAAGCCAGAACAGGATGACCATTACCGTTAGTGTAAAATATATTAATAAGTTTGAAGAGTCGAAGAATTTTGAACAGAACTTTACGCGTTTTAAAGACGTAGCAAGTGATAAAAATATTTCGAGCATAGAACCCGAATTAGTACAGGAAATTTACAGACAGTTAACCGAAGATATTTTTAATAAAGCTTTTAATAACTGGTAACATGCAAGCGGCCGAGCTTATAAAATATATAAAAGATCCTGCTTTGCTTAATAAACAAAGCACTGCCGACCTGCAAAAATTGGTAAATGATTTTCCTTACTTTCAAACAGCACATTTGTTATTAAGCATGTCGTCAAAAAAATGGGATGCTTCTGTTTATCAGCAAAGCCTTAAAAAAACCGCTATTGTTGCTACTAACCGCGCGCATTTATTTTCCCTGATCCATCAGTTAGAAAATAATTTAACCGTTGAAAAAGAAGAAAAGGTAGTTGAGGAAAAAATTATAGAAGAAAAAAATGTAGTTGAAGATCAAAAACACGAACTGAATATTTTAAAAGCAACAGATGTTATTACTGAAACTAAGAAGGAAGAAGTTTTAGTTTCAACCAAAAAAGTTTTAGATCCGGAAGAAGTTTTAGAAAAAGAAATTCAAAAAAATGTTGTAGAATCTTTTGTAGAAAAAGAAATATTAAAAACACAAGAACTTCATCACCCTATTGAAATTAAAAAAGAAGAACCTGCTAATTTTAGTGACTGGTTATTATTCTTAAGAAAAAATAATGGACAGTCTTACGCAAATATTGAAGAAAAAGTAAACGAGCAAAAAGAAAAAAATAAAACCTTTACAAAAAAAGAAAAAAATAAGACACTCATTGATAAGATAATTGAGACCAATCCAGGGCTTATTCGTAACAAAGAAGAACCTAAATTTTACACCCCTGATAGCAAGGCAAAAGAGAGTCTTATTGAGAACGAACACCTTGTAACAGAGACTTTAGCCAAGATTTACGCTTTGCAAGGTAGTGTAAATAAGGCAGTTAGAGCTTATGAGATATTAAGTTTGAGATTTCCACAAAAAAGTGCTTACTTTGCATCCCTGATTGAAAAATTAAAAAACCAATAAAAAATATATAACATGATCTTTTCGATTTTAATTATTGTAGTGTGTATCTTACTGATCTTAGTAGTATTAGTTCAAAACTCTAAAGGTGGTGGTATTCAGAGTCAGTTTGGCGCTGCAACACAAATTATGGGTGTTAAACGTGGTACCGAATTTATTGAGAAAGCAACATGGGGTTTAGCCATGGTGTTAATTCTTTTAAGCATTTTAATGGCTCCAAAAAGCAGTATGACGCAATCAAGCGGCGAAGACAATGGTTCTATTGCTAAAAAGAAAGCACAAAGCGCAGTTGCAATTCCTCAACAACAAGTTCCGGTACAACAAAACCCACCGGTAGAACAACCGAAGTAATTAACAGCTTTAAATATTTTAAAAGCCATCTTTTTAAGATGGCTTTTTTGTTGCCTTTTATTTAAGACGGATAGTTAATAATTGAACAGTCTTTTTAACTTTGTAAAAAAAAAATATGCAGGTTTTTAAATTTGGTGGCGCCTCTGTTAAAGATACCGATTCGGTAAAAAACGTTGCCTCTATTTTAAAAAAACATGCCAACACTTCAACCATTGTTGTTATATCCGCAATGGGCAAAACAACCAACAAATTAGAAGAATTAGTGAACGCTTATTTTTATAAAGAAGGCGACATTCAAACTATTTTAGCAGAACTTAAAGATTATCACCTTTCTATTTTAGAAAAATTAATTCCAGATAAAAAAAATAACATCTATAACGACATAGAAAATGTTTTTGTAGAACTCTTATGGGCCCTGGAAGAAGAACCGTCCTCTACTTACAATCACCACTACGATCAAATGGTGTCGCAGGGCGAAGTGCTCGCCACAAAAATAGTTTCTGCTTATTTAAATGAAATCGGAATTAAAAATAAGTGGCTTGATGCGCGCGGATGTATTCAAACAGATAATTCTTACCGCGAAGGAAAAGTGGATTATGAATTAAGTCAGCAACTTGTAAAAACAGATCTGCTTCCAATTTTTAAATCATACGATATTATAGTCACTCAAGGTTTTATTGGCGGTACCTCCGAAAACTTTACAACTACGCTTGGACGCGAAGGAAGTGATTACACGGCTGCCCTGCTCGCTTATTTTACAGATGCAACACAAGTAGTAATTTGGAAAGACGTGCCAGGCGTTTTAAATGCAGATCCAAAATATTTTAAAAATGCTAAAAAGATCGATGAATTAAATTATCATGATGCTATTGAGTTAACATATTATGGCGCATCGGTTATTCATCCAAAAACAATAAAGCCATTACAAAACAAAAACATACCTTTATTTGTAAAATCGTTTATTAATCCACAAGAAACCGGGACAATAATAAAAGACAGTGATAAAAGAAGCAGCGCTACAAGCTATATCTTTAAAGTAAATCAAATTTTATTATCGATCCAACCAAAAGATTTTAGCTTCATTGCCGAAGATAATTTAAGCAACATTTTCAAACTGTTTTCGAAGTACAATGTGCATGTTAACATGATGCAGAATTCTGCCATTAGTTTTAGCGTTTGCACCGATAATGATGAACACAAAATAGAACATCTTATTAACGACTTACAAGTGCAGTTTAAAGTATTATACAACAAAGATGTTGAGTTGATGACCGTTCGAAACTACGATCAAGAAATCATTGCTAATCTAACAGCTAACAAACTAGTGATCATAGAGCAAAGAAGCAGAAATACGCTGCAAATGGTAATGAAAGAGGACTCTGCGACCTAGTAGAATGGAAAAACCTGCTCTTACAACTTTAAGATTTATAGTTAATCAAATTGCTTTACTTTTTTTATCCACCACTATTTTTCTTTCGTTCAAATTATCGTCAATAAGGTACTCCATCATTAAAAAAAGATCAATCAACACGAGCATTTCCTTTTCAAAATCATTTAGATCAATTTTCTGAAAACCCTCCATAAGTGTTAATGGACCATAATCAGTTCTTACATTAGGCCATTTAGATTTATACTTCTTAAATTTTTCCCGAAACGTAAAGGCAAAATCTCTGCTTTGAATTGAGTATCCTTTAAACTCTCGCAATTTTAAAGCGTGAATATTATAAAATAGTTTATTCGCTTTTATACCGTCTTCATTTAACCATATTGAAAAAAATATAGACGCATTCTTATTATTCGTCCATACCTTTTTCTGTAATCGAAAAACTACTGAATCAAGCCAAAAGCCAATTTTCAGTTCAAACTTCTTTTCATTGAGTAAATTGTGATCGATCTTATCAGATACTTCTTTAAATTTATTCGTAAAGAGAAGTACGTCTTTCTTCTTCATAAATTACAGCCAAAACCAAGAAAATAAAACTTCAGTATTATTCCTTAACTACCTTTATCGTTTTCAATACCGAAGTCGAATTACTTACTTTTAAAAGATAAACACCTGATAATAAAGCACTGGTATTCATTTTTAAATTTCCTTCGCTGGAGATATTATCAAAAGTAGACTGAACAACTATCTTGCCCTGCATATCCATTATCTGTAAAGTTAATGTAGCAGCATCCACATTTTTGTAATTAAAATTCAATTCTTCTTTAACCGGTGACTCTACAAAAAATTCTGAACTGTTAGCTACTTCTTTAATTCCTGTTGGTAAACAAGTTGTTAAAGTAGCTGTATATGGAATTTTATTGTATTCTGTAATAGTTAAAACTAAATTCGAACTAGCACTAAATGTTTGTGTTAATGCAATATTTGTATTTGCAGAAGTAATTAAAGCAGTTCCAACTATTTGGTTGTTTTGAGAAATACTAACGTACGTATTTGGTCCGAATGATGATGTTAACGCAAAAGATGTTGCATTTGTGAAGATACAAGGATCGTGCGTTGCAGTAATATTTGTAGGGTTTAAAGAACGGAACATACACGATGGATCGCCAAACATGATCCAGGTTTCCATAACTTCCTCGCCGGTTGCAGTTGGATACATATCTAACATATGCATTTCGGCATTATAAAATAAACCGCCTAGAGTATATTTTTTGTTATTTACATATTGATCTGATAAAATATCGCCAATCTCATCTTCTGTATCCATAGGCTCTGCCCAGGCCATTAAAATAGATGAGCCACAAGAAGCAATGGCGCCGGTTGGACCAGTTGTATTTTTAGCGCGGATAAACGCTTCTGATAAACAAGTGCCACTAATGAATGTTCCGTTATTACAAGCTACTTGTATCGAAAAAGGATACATTCCATTATTGGTTGCGGCGCTAATGTTTGAACTGCTGTAGTTACTTGTTGAGCATGAATTTTGAGAACCATGTCCACAGTACATAAAAATTGAAGCGCCACCATTAACTGCAGTTGAAACCATGGTTGCATTTGGATCTCCCGCTGCATCGTTACCTGCATGCGAGCTATCATAAAATTCATGATAATAAGTATAACCGTTAGCAACTAATTTATTTCCGATCTTTCTCATGTGCATCCAATCAGGCTCACCTTCGTCTCCAATACCATATCCCTCATTAGATCCAATACCAATACCTTTTGTGTACCATGATCCCGACATAGGTGTTTTTTCGTATTCTAATGTACGGTTAACCATTGTCGCAACCTCTGTTGATGTACTTGCCGAAAAACGACCTATCATTAATTCAGGGTAATGATCATTGCCACTTAATAAGCCATAATAAGTATCACTCCATTTTACTTCCGAACCAGCGTTACCTGCATTGTACGCGTTGATCTGTTGGTGATCGCCCACTAACAACACATATAATAAATTTGGATGTGTGGCATAATAAGATTGAATGTATGCTTTTACAGCAGCGCCTGTAGTGCCGCTTGTAGCTGATGAAACTAATTCTGTTTTAATTCCTTTTTGATTTTTCCAATCTGCTAGCGGCTGAATGTTAGTTAAAAAAGCAGGATGGTAAATGATCAACATATCGCCAAACTCACTTGTAGGTGTGTATTGAACCTTTGCAGCTGCCTCAAGTGAAGGCAAATTTAAAAAGCGGTTGTTCATTAATTCTTTTTCTTCGTTCGAACTAAATTGTGGTGCGTTGAAATTTATTTTTTGTCCTTTTGCAGAAGTGTATGTCACTTTAAAAATAATTTTAGTACTTACTCTTACCACATTTAATAGTGGGTTTGCCCTTACAGGGAAAACACTAATGGAAACACCTTGCTGATCTCTTAATAAATAGGTTGAATTAACATCCGCAGCTGCAGCCGGGTAAAACTTATTTTGCTGGTAAATGGCTCCAAAGGTGTAAGGCACATCATCAGGATTGATATTACGGGTTAAACTGCCTTTTGAGGGGGCGATCGAAGTATTTAATATATCTGTATAATCCGTTGAGATGATCTCCAGTTTTGGGATAGCATTATTCGGGATCGCTAAAGAAACCGATGAGCGCAACACTTGCGGAAATCCTGCCGTTAAAATAGGCACGCAATCTGTTGCATATACCTTTTGGTAGGTTTTACCGTTAATATCAACAGGTTGCTGGTTCAATCCAGAAAAAGTATACTCAACTGTAACAGAATTTGCTTCCGTCTTAATTACTTTAAATCCGTCTTTAGCATTTATTGAAAATGATGCTGCAATTAAAAAAATTGATAGAATTTTTTTCATGGTTTTATTTTTAGCATCTTAAAGATAAACTAAAAACATTTAAAAGTCAATACCTTAGGCAAAATACTTACATTTTATAATAAACCACCTTTTTGGTCTCAAAAAACTCTTCAGCAAAATAGTCTTTTAGCTCGTAGAACTTGGCGTGATCGTAGAATTTACCAAATTCTTCTTTTAGATCTCCGCCCTTTAAATACAAGATACCATGCGGAAGATCATTAAAATTTTCTTTTAAGAATTTATTCTTTACCCAATTGTAAAATACAGGAAATTCGGTCACAGCGCGACTTACAACAAAGTGAAATTTTTTATCAATATCCTCTGCTCTGCTGTGTATGCCGGTAACATTAGTAAGCCCAAGCGCTTTAGCCACTTCATTTACTACTTTTATTTTTTTTCCAATACTATCCACCAATAAAAAACTGCTCTCCGGAAATAAAATAGCTAGTGGAATGCCAGGGAAACCCCCGCCGGTGCCAACATCTAAAATTTGTGTACCGGGCTTGAACTGAATTACTTTTGCAATGCCTAACGAATGCAAAACATGACGTTCATACAAAAGATCAATATCTTTTCTGGAAATAACATTTATCTGCTCGTTCCAATGACTATATAATTTAAACAATTGTTCAAATTGCGAAAGCTGTGTTGGAGTTAGATTGGGAAAATATTTTGTAATAATAGAAAGCACGATCAGATCTTTTCGTCTTTGTTCTTTAATGCATTGTATAAAAGATCGCGCGCCCTGAATAATTGCGCTTTAATAGTACCAATTGGTAAGCCTAAGCGTTGCGAAATTTCTTCATGACTCATTTCCTGGAAATAAAATAATTCTATCATCTCTTTATACTTCGGCTTTAAATTATCTACCAAAATACGCACCAGTTCTACTTTTTGTTTACGGATAAAATGTTCTTCAGGATCTAAGGTATTTGATTTAATATTTCCGGCATGATCAGAACTCTCGTCATTACCCGATTTATTATCAATAGAAATAGAATATTTTTGCTTTTTTCTTCTTATAAAATCAATAGCATTATTACTGGCAATCTTAAAAAGCCAAGTGCTAAATGCAAAATCCGGACTGTAATGTTCTAGTTTTTTAAAGGCACGGCCAAACGCTTCAATGGTAAGATCTTCGGCGTCGTCTTTATTGCTGCACATCTTCAACATCATAAAATAAACGCTTTCACGGTACCGCTGTAACAACTCCGCATAGGCTTTCTGGTCGCCTTTATCAAGGGCAAGTCGCACCAGTCTATAGTCATAAACAGCTTTAGTGGTAAGATGGTTCTCGTGATTTTCTAGTTCGTCCACTTGTTTGGCTTGTTAAAGAGTTTTGCTATGTGAAAGATAGGATAAATAAATAAAAGAATCAACTCATATATCACACTGCCAAATAAAAGATCCTTTTCATTTAACTTTTTGCTGGCTTTATTTAGAAAAATTACCTGGAAGATCATTTTTAACAATAAAATAATGGGTATCAAAAGCAGTGTTTTTAATGTAATTGCCAATGCAAATAACGAAAAGTAAAAGTAATATTGAGAAAAATAAGAGAAAGCCAGTTTTGTTTTGGACGAAGGGGTGTATAAGGGCGACGTACTTAAATGCCTTACTTTTTGCAAGCGCCAATCTCTAAAGGTTTTTTTTGCAAGCGAATAAGTAATGGCGTTTTTATCGATACAAACATTTGTGTTTTCATTTTTAGCGGCCTGGTTCACAAATAGATCATCATCTCCCGAATTAATATGGTAATGGTTTGAAAAGCCTTTTTCTTTGTAGAACAATTCCCGGGTATAAGCTAAATTCCTACCAACGCCCATATAAGCCTTGCCTTTTATTGCGCCTGATAAATAATTGACAGCTATCATAAAAGCATCATAACGAATTAATTTATTTAAGAAACCTTTTTCTTTTTCGTAAGCACCGTAACCTAACACAATTTCTTTTGGTACAGCAAAACCCATGACCATTTCTTTTAACCATTGGTCTGAGGCCGGATAACAGTCGGCGTCTGTAAATACCATCAGGTTATGTGTTGTAGCTTTTATACCAACCAGGATCGCGAATTTTTTTCCGTGCTTATAATAACTATCTTCTTTTATAGACACTTTGCGCAAGTTTGGGAAGATCTTTGCAAATTCATCTATCACGTTTTCGGTATTATCCCAACTGCAATCATTTACAACAATTACTTCAAAGTCAGGATAATCCTGGGTTAACACTTTTGGTAAGAACTCGGTAAGATTTTCATCTTCGTTCTTGGCACAAATAATAACAGATACAGGTTGCAGGGTTTGGTTACTTGCCACACGTGTAGTTTTTAATAAGCCAAGTGGCAACGTATTTATGATGTAATTAATTAAAATTAAAATAAATCCAAGGGCGGCTAAAACAGTCAACAACTCAGGTAAACCAAATTCTTTAAATTCAGGAAAAAGCATAGCTGCAAAGTTATTACCTGTGCAAGAGGCAAAATAAGATATCTTTGCTTTTATTAAACAAAATAATTAACAATGCAGAGTACCATAAAAGCGGTGATATTTGACATGGATGGGGTTATTATTGACAGCGAACCCCTATGGCGACGAGCCATGATAAAGGGTTTTAAGCAATTTGGCATGCCTGTTTCGGAGGACGAGTGCCGTCAAACGATGGGCAGGAGAATAAACGAAGTGGTTGACTATTGGCTAAATTATCATTCTGTTACCAAATATAGCGGCGCCGAAGTAGAGTTGGCTATTATGGACAATTTACTAGAACTGATAGAGAGCGAAGGCAAAGCCATTGCAGGCGTTTTAGATCTTTTTGCGTTTTGTAAAGAGAAAAAATTAAAGATCGGTTTAGCTACCTCTTCGTCTGAATGCCTTATGAATGCTGTATTACAGAAACTTAAGCTACAATACACTTTTGATTCTGCGGTTTCCGCAGAGCATTTAAAATACGGCAAACCGCACCCTGAGGTCTTTTTAATTTGTGCTGAAAATATAGGTGTTTCTCCGGAACAATGTTTAGTTATAGAAGATTCTGTAACCGGCGCTATCGCTGCCAAAGCAGCACGCATGCAATTGGTTGTTGTACCCGATGAAGCAACAAAACATCAAGAGAAATTTGCCATTGCCGATCATTCTTTGCCTAACATGAAAGAAGTATTAACATTATTTAAATCACTGCTTAAGTGACAAATGACGCAGGATTCAAGACATAAGACAGAAAATCATATGTCTTTAGAACTTTCTAAACTTTTAAACTTTACAACTTAATATTATCTTTAAAAATTGAAATTCACACTCTCACATACCGATAAAAACTCTAAAGCCAGAGCCGGAACTATTGAAACCGGGCACGGTCAAATAGAAACGCCCATTTTTATGCCCGTTGGCACTGCAGGCACTGTTAAAGCCGTGCATCAGCGCGAATTAAAAGAGGACATTAAAGCGCAAATAATTTTAGGCAATACCTACCATCTATACTTAAGACCAGGGCTGGAAGTTATTGAAGGCGCCGGTGGACTGCATAAATTTAACGGTTGGGATAAACCCATTTTGACCGATAGCGGTGGCTACCAGATCTTTTCTTTAGCTAACCAACGCAAGTTAAGCGAAGAAGGCGCAACATTTAAAAGTCATATTGACGGCAGCAAACATTTTTTTTCACCAGAAAGTGTAATGGATATACAGCGCATTATTGGTGCTGATATTATTATGGCTTTTGACGAATGCACACCCTACCCTTGCGATATTAAATACGCGAAAAATTCTTTGGCATTAACACACCGTTGGTTAGACAGATGCGTGAAACGCTTTGCTGAAACAGAACCAAAATATGGTTACACACAAGCATTATTTCCAATTGTGCAGGGAAGCACTTACAAAGATCTTAGAATTGAATCCGCAGAATTTATTGCATCTAAAAATTGTTTTGGAAATGCTATTGGTGGTTTAAGTGTTGGCGAACCGGCAGAAGAAATGTATGCTATGACGGAAGTGGTAACTAATATTTTACCCAAAGATAAACCGCGTTATTTAATGGGCGTGGGTACCCCGGTAAATCTTTTAGAGTGTATTGCTTTGGGTATTGATATGTTTGACTGCGTTTTACCTACACGCAATGCGCGTCATGGCTTATTATTTACACAGAACGGAATAATAAATATTAAGAACGAAAAATGGAAAAATGATTTTTCTGTTTTGGATGAGAATGGAACGACCTTTGTGGACAAGGTTTACACAAAAGCCTACTTGCGTCATTTAGTGCACTGCGAAGAAATTTTAGCCGCACAAATTGCAAGCGTACATAATTTGGGTTTTTATTTAAGCCTTGTAAAAGAAGCCAGAATCCGCATAATTGACGGCTCTTTTATGGAATGGAAAAATAAAATGGTTGTTCAATTAGCGCAACGATTATAACAACATGTTAAAGATCCTTGATAGATATATTTTAAAGAAGTTCTTAAGCACTTTCTTTTTTTCTATTACATTGATCTTGTTGATCTTTATTGTATTTGACATCAAAGAAAAGATCCAAACCTACACCACCAAAGATATTCCGTTAAATGAGATCATCTTTGACTATTACTTTATGTTCATTCCGTATTACGGAAATTTATTCTCTCCTTTATTTACGTTCATTGCAGTAATATTCTTCACGTCTAAAATGGCGCACCAAACCGAGTTTGTAGCCATACTTAGCAGCGGTACCAGCTTTAAACGCATTATGCGTCCATACATTATTGGCGCAAGCATTTTAGCTTCTTTTTCGTTGGTATTAAATCATTTTATTTTACCAAAAGCCGTAGAAATAAAAATTGGTTTTGAAGATAAATGGATAAACAACACTTACAACAACGATGAACACAACATTCACAGAAAGATCGGACCAAATCGTTTGCTGTACATGGAAAGTTACGACAACCGCTTAAAAACCGCTTTTAAAATTAGTATTGAAGACATTGTAAACAACAAACAAACTTATTTTTTAAGTGCCGATAACATGGCCTGGGATAGCGTGAGCGGAGACTGGAGTTTGGTGAATGTTTACGAACGAAAAATAATTGCCCAGGATCGATTAGATACTTTAAAAACCGGTAAGCCCATTTTTAAGCAAACAAATAAATTTTATCCGAACAAAAAATTAAAACTGGCTTTCTCCCCTGTTGACATGAACCGCTACGAGAGCAAGATAGAGACGATGCCTTATTTTGAATTTAAAGAATACATTATCCGCGAAGAATTAAAAGGCTCGAACAAAATAGATTTTTTTAAAGTAGAATTGTACCGCAGAACCTCTTTCCCTTTTGCAACATTTATTTTGACCATCATCGGGGTTTGTGTTTCATCTCGTAAAGTGCGCGGTGGTGTGGGTTTACAAATTGCATTGGGTTTATTATTAAGTTGTATCTACATTATGTTTATGTATATTTTTACAACCATTGCCACTACGGGCTTTGCGCCACCTTTATTGGCCGTGTGGACGCCCAATATCATTTTCTCTTTTGTGGCTTTGTATTTTTATAGAACTGCTCAGAAGTAGTTTCGGTTTATACTTAACCACAAAGTGCACAAAGGTTTTTCTCTAAGCACACAAAATTCTTAGCGCACTTTGCGCCTTCTTAGTGCCCTTAGCGGTTAAGCTAGTATCCAAGTAAATCACTGATCGCTTTCTCCACCTTATCCGCATTTGGCAACATGGTTTTTTCTAAGATAGAATTTAAAGGAATAGCCGGTAAATTCTCCGCGCCAATAACTTTTACAGGAGCATCCAGCGATTGAAAACAATTTTCAGAAATACGCGCCGCAATACTTTGCGCAAAACCATTATGTACCGGCTCTTCGGTTAACACCATCACTTTATTGTGTTTACGTGCGCTTTCAAAAATTCCTTTTTCATCAATTGGTGCTAAGGTCCTTAAGTCAATAATTTCAACCTGGCCTTCAAATTTCTTAGCTGCGGCTTTTGCCCAATATACGCCCATACCGTAAGTTATGATCGTGATGGTTTTTCCTGCTTTAATATTTTCTTCCGTAGCTTCAATTACTTTGCGGGCTTTTCCAAAAGGGATCACATAATCTTCATCCGGTTCAATGGTCTTCGCATCCTCTGTACCTTTAATTTTACTCCAGTACAAACCTTTATGCTCCAGCATCACCACAGGGTTTGGATCATAATAAGCCGCTTTCATCAAACCTTTAAGATCTGCTCCTGTACTTGGATACGCAATTTTAATGCCTTTAATATTTACTAAAACACTTTCTACAGAACTTGAGTGATAGGGTCCACCGCTACCGTAAGCGCCAATTGGCACACGTAGGATCATACTTACAGGCCACTTGCCATTGGTTAAATAACAACTACGACTTACTTCCGTAAATAATTGATTTAAGCCCGGCCAAATATAATCGGCAAACTGTACTTCTACAATTGGTTTTAAACCAACGGCACTCATACCAACGGTTGAACCAACGATGAATGCTTCCTGTATAGGTGTATTAAAAACTCTGTGTTCTCCAAATTGTTGCGATAAGGTTGCGGCTTCTCTAAAAACCCCGCCCAGTCTTGCTCCCACGTCTTGTCCGTATAATAAACATTCTGGGTGTTTGCTCATTAATTCACGTATCGCAAATAAAGCGCTGTCAACCATAACGGTTGGCTGTTTGCCTGCGGGTGCTCTTTCCCCTCTTTCTTCTGTAATGGGTGTAGCAGCAAATTCATGCAAAAAAAGATCTTCAGGCTTTGGATCTTCTTCCAATAATGCTTTTTGATAATCTGCTTCTACTAAATTTTTCGCGTCTTCTTCTAGCTTTTTAAGTTCAGGCGCATCTACACCAGCAATGATCAATTGATTTCTCAAGCGAGGTAACGGGTCGCGTTTTGCAGCTTCTTCAAGGTCATCGCGGTACCATTCTTTACGTACACCACTCGTATGATGGTTCAATAAAGGTACTTTGGCGTGGATCAACATTGGTCGTCTTTCTTCGCGAATAATATCCAAACACTCTTTTAAAGTGTTATAACTTAAAATAAAATCAGAGCCATCGATGGTCCTTGTTTCTAATCCTTTGAAACCTTTCGCAAACTCGGTAATATCCTGCGCGCGGAATTCCTTCGCGTGAGCACTAATATCCCATTCATTATCCTGTACAAAATATAAAATTGGCAATTGTTTTAGAACGGCCATTTGAAAAGCTTCAGAAACCTCGCCCTCGGTGCAACTTGCATCTCCTAAAGAACAAACCGAAACAGGGTTGTTGCCCTTGTAATCTATGTTCATCCCGTTCTTCTCAATATACTGCATGCCCATGGCAATACCAGTGGCAGGAATAGCCTGCATACCTGTGGCACTAGACTGGTGTGGGATCTTAGGCATATTTTCTCTCCTTAAACTTGGATGAGAGTAATAGGTCCTGCCCCCCGAAAATGGATCGTTCCTTTTAGCTAAAAGCTGCAACATCAGTTCGTAGGGCTGCATTCCAATAGAAAGTAAGATGCTATCGTCGCGGTAATAGGGACTAACAAAATCCTGTGGTAAAAGTTGCAAACCTAAAGCTATCTGAACGGCCTCGTGGCCGCGGCTTGTAGCGTGAACGTATTTAGCGGTAACATCCTTATTTGCCTCATATAGCTCTGTCATGCTTTTAGCAGTGCACATAAGCGAGAAGGCGTGTTTAAGGGTCTCTAAAGGTATTTTGGTTTTCACGGTAGTAGGTTTCAACGTAAAATCATCCATTGTAAATAGGGTTAGAAGCTCTAAAAATAGGGAAAATTAACAGTAAATCATAGTTAAATTAATAGCTATTTAACACTCGGTAATTAACAAGGCTATGTCTACAATTGCCCGTTACTTGCCGTTAAAGCCTTGCTGTATTCATGTATTTTTATAGTAAATGCGTCTTTCACGGTCAAAAACTATGATGGTTTTCTGTATTCTATTAGTAGGATATGGCTGTAGGCACAACAAAGAATCGGTTAAAACCGTTACCAAGCCTAAGGCAGAGGCCAAATCGGGCTCGGTGATGTTTAGAGAAAAAATGGGGCTTACTAGTAAAGAAGTAAGAGACAGTAAACTCTATTCCTTTATCAGCGACTGGTATGGTACGCCCTACAAATATGGCGGTTGCGAAAAAACCGGAGTTGACTGCAGTTGTTTTACCATTAATTTATTTGAAAAAGTATATGGCAGAAAAATGCCTAGAACAGCCGGTGAGATCTATAAGGAATGTGAAAAAACAAAGATCGAAAAGGCCACTGAAGGAGACCTTATTTTCTTTAAAATAAACAGTAATTCCATTACACACGTGGGTGTTTATCTGCGCGACAATAAATTTGTACATGCCAGTACCACAAGAGGTGTATTGGTTAACAGCTTAACTGAAACATACTACCAGAAATACTTTTACACGGCAGGAAAGCTAAAAAATAAATGATAGAAGGACTCACGATACCAATTCCACAACGTTTATTACTGATCAGGGTTACCATTTGCATCTCGCTTATTATCTCGGTTTTATTATCGTTTCACCTTTGGGGTGGCGAAAGATTATTTCCTTATGCACCTGCCTATGAAGCATTTTTTGTTGATGCGCCTTACGATTATTTTGTTGTTGGTTTTTTTATGTTGTTAATTGTTGCTTCTTTATTTTTAAAGAAGCACCGCTTACTTATTTTTCTGGCATTATTAATTGGTGCTACAATGGTGTTTTACGATCTTAATCGTTTGCAGCCATGGTTCTATATTTATTTTGCCTTTTTATTTGTGTTAATGTTCTATAACGGACGTATTGACGATGCCAATAAATTCACTTCTTTTTTCATTGTATTGCAATTGATCTTTTGTTCTATCTATATTTTTAACGGTATAAGTCAGCTCAATTCTTTATTTAAAGAAACCGACTTTCCTGATCTTATTTCTCCGTTGCAAAAAATGATGAGTGAACGCCAATTTTTATTCATTAAAAAAATAGGCGTGTTTATTCCATATGTGCTTATTTTTATTGGTGTTGGCTTATTGATAAGACCCATAAGATACCTCGCAATTACTTTTGCGGTTATTTTTCACCTCTTGCTTATTATTTTTTTATTTCCTTCAGAAAACAATCAAAATTATGCCATGTGGTTTTGCAATATCACGTTTATTCCACTTCTTTTTTTGTTGTTCTCCGGCAAAACAAAACAACGTTATTACAGTCCTACACTCTTGTTGCAATTTCCTTTGTTCTATCTTATCATTACCTTATTTTGGATAATGCCTTGTTTTAATCAAAAAAACATATGGCCCGATAACCTTTCTGGTAACTTTAAAAGCGGTAATGTTAATGAAGTTGAAATTAAATTCTCAAAAATCGTTTTAGATAAATTACCTTCTTATGTACAGCATTTTTGTCACCAAAAAGATTCCTTATATACCCTTGATTATAACGCCTGGTGCCGCGATGAATTGTGCACTAACTGCTACCGCGAGAGCATTACATTTAACAACATTTATCAGTATTTACAGGGGCAGACGCAGGCAACTGTTAATGATTTACAAATGGAAGTAAAACCTCGCCAAAAATTATTGTTTAAACCATAAGTAACTTTATATTTGCATTAAAATTAGTTGATAATGAACAAAGCAATTATTGGTGTTAATGTTTTATTAGTTGCCGCTGTAGGATTTTTATTTTACAAGGTAAATAATTTAACTGGCACCACTTCTGAAAAAAAAGAAAGTACCGAAGACATTAAGACAGATACAAAAACAGCTGAAACCAAAACGGTAGCGCCGGTTGGAAATACACCTACAGGTAAAATTGCATTTGTGAATATTGATATTTTAAATGATAAAAGTTTAGAGGTAATTGACCTGATAGCTGAATCGAAAAGAAAAAAAGCGAGCATTGAAGCAAGTGTAGAAAGCCTAAGCATGCAATACCAAAAAAAGGTTGAAGAATTTCAGATGTCGCAAAAAGCAGGTATAGCACCACAAAGCGAGTTAGAAGCAAAAGCAAGAGAGATACAAGCCATTGAAAAGGAAGCACAAAATAAACAGATACAAATGGATAATTTGTCCATTGATATTGGAGAGAAGAACGCATCCTTCCAAAAGAACGTAAAAGATTTTTTAGTTAAGTGGAACGATGGTAAGTATGATTACATTCTTTCATATAGCGATGCTGTACCTACCATGCTTTTAGGTAACGCTACTTTGGATATTACTGACCAAATCGTAACGCAGTTTAACGACGAATACAAACAACGCAAAGGCAAAAAAAATAAATAGTTCATGAGCAAGTTGTACGAAAAAATAAAATCGGTTGAAGAGTTTCACGATATTTTTAAGATCGGTAATGCTTCTGAAATGAACCTGATAAGTGAAAAAGATTACACCTTACGCTACAATTTAATTAAAGAAGAGAACGAAGAATATCTTGAAGCTTGCAAAAATGGCGATATGATAGAAATTGCCGATGCTTTAGGCGACCAACTATACATTTTATTTGGCACCATTTTAAAACACGGCTTACAGCATAAGATCGAAGAAGTTTACGACGAAATTCACCGTAGTAATATGAGTAAATTAGATGAGAACGGACAACCTATTTTTAGAGAAGATGGTAAGATCTTAAAATCCAACCTTTATTTTAAACCGGAGATCAAAAAGATCCTGGACAAATAATTTTCCAACAAGAAACCTTAAACAAGAAACTACTTAGCTTTCTTCTTCTCCTCTATTTGCGCGGGAGTTAAAGGCACTACATTAATAGTAAGGTTATTTGAGCGAGATTCTTCAACAACAACATCCTTCATAATAGCATCAGCATATTCAGGATTCTGGATCATTACTTTATACGTGCCTTTTTCTAAAGAGATCCTTCCTAACAAACCATTATTACCTGATGTTAAATTCAGTTTCATAGTATCATTAATGGTAATTTCAAAATCCCTTCTTTCAATTGGGATCTCAACTTCTTTTACTTTTTCGGCAACATAAATGCGAATGCATTGCGCTTTTGTATAAAAAACAGAAAGCGTTAAAAAACTAACAAGAATTAAATGTTTCATTTTTTGAGTTTTAATAAAATTAAAAGTAATTAATTAATTCCGAAAACCTGCGATACAAAATGTTTTAACAATGCGGGCTTTAAAACTAAGATAAAGGCAACACCAAACAAAGCACCCCAAAAATGCGACTCGTGACTAATGTTATCGCTATAGTCGCTGGTCTTTTTACGGCGGATCAAATAATAACTCACACCTAATAACAAGATACCCGCTATCCAACCCTGCATCGGGAAAAAGAACAAAGAAATATTACTTAATGGGCTCACCATGATATAACAGAACATGATGGATGAAATGGCTCCGCTGGCGCCCAACGACGAATAATCAGGATTATTCTTATTTCTGAAATATTCGGTAAAGGAAGCGGCATAAATACCTCCAGTAAACAAGATCAAATAATAAACCTTTCCTAATTTTTCGCCAAACAAAATAGGGAAAAAATGTTCTTCTAAAGCCAAACCGAAACTATAAAGAGCAAGACAATTAAAAGCTAAATGAATAAAATCGCCATGAATAAACGCATGGGTCAAAAAACGATAATGTTCTTTATTATGATTAATAGAATAAGGATGAAACAAGTATTTTCCCATCACATTCCTGTCGTTAAAACAGTATATTGAGAAACCAACTATTATAGCTAAAAATGTGTAAGTGATCATACTTAAATTCAGGTCTAAGTTACCCTTTATTTAACTCACTTTTTCTCTGACCTTAAAAATTTATTAATGGCGTAGTGCCCAAGATAAATAAAAGGAATAAGGGCAATAGCAATTAACAATTTGAACGAATATCCCCAACTGGCGTTATGAATAAATTCGTCGGTCGTCCATTTACCCGGTAAAACAAAAGCTACATATTGCACTATAAATGTATCAACTAACTGACTTATTACTGTACTTCCTGTGGCGCGCAGCCAGATCATTTTACCGCCTGTTCTGTTCCTGAACAACCAAAAAATATACACATCTACCAACTGCGAAACTAAAAATGCAATAATACTTCCAACAATTATCCATTGGCTTTGCCCAAATACGATCCTGAAATTTTCGTCGTTTACCGGACTAAAAGGAACTGCATTAATATTTAATCCAATAGAAATTAAAATAAACGTGTAGGCAATTAAACCAACAGTAATATAAGTTAATTTACGAACACCCTGTTTGCCATAATGCTCATTAATAAGATCGGTTAAAATAAAAACAACGGGCCATAAAATAATACCAATACTTTGTGTAAAAAGTCCAAAGAACTGTATCAGCTTTCCGCCAATTAACTCAGCAACTATAGCATTGGTAATAAAAAATCCTGCAAGAATTATAAAAACAAGATCTTTTCGCTTATTAAAATCCATAAAATTAAATTGTTTGTCTGCTAAAAATGTAAAATATACTCAGACAAATTAATGTGCTAAAAATAATATTTAAAAAAGCGATCATGTGCATACCCTGCTTAAACAGCAAAAAAGTTTCGTATCCAAAAGTTGAAAAAGTACTTAAACCACCACAAAAACCGGTTAAAACTAATAGTTTAAGAGTTGTTTCAGATTGAGTACTGGCAAGGTTTAACAGTGTTTTTCCATTAATAACCCACATGGTAATCGCAAAAATAGTGCAGGCAACAACATTCGATACAAAAGTTGCCCAAGGCAAAGAGCTTGTTAGCTTAATAAAGCCCAAACCTATTATGTACCTAAGCGCACATCCTAATCCACCTCCAATAAAAACCAATAAAAAATTCATTGTTTTATCTTATAATTTACCAAATTTAAGGGATTTTAGTTAAAAAATACCTAAATCCTATTTTAGATATCAGATCAAAAAGCGATAATATACCCGGCTATTTGATTTAAATCTACGATTTTGTATATTCGTACACAACCAAAACCCATTATGGCCCAAATTAATTTAAAAAGTAAATTACGTACCGATTCTAGTTTACTAATTGTTACTGATAAATTTACAAACTCAACAGATTTTTCGTTCCCGAAAGATGTAAGTGATTATATTTTAAACGAATTAAAAAAAGAAGATAAAAAAACCGTTGCCTTAAATTATTTAGGGAGATACATTTCTGTTTTGGTGATCAATTCTAAAGACGATCAAAACGTTTTAAAAGAAAAGGTTCGTAAACATGCAGCCGGTGTTGCAGATTCTATAAATACTTTAAAAGAAAAAGAAGTTGCTGTTTATAATCAAACAAGAATTAGTGACCTTTCTCTTGCTGCAGCAGAAGGACTTGCCTTAGCAAATTACCAGTTTAACCGACATATTACGGCTGCAAAAAAACCGGTAAACTCATTACAAACCATAACTATTGTTGGTCAGGCGAAACAAAATGACGTTGACCGTTTAAATATTATTATTGATGCTACATGCAAAGCAAGAGATCTGGTTAACGAGCCGGTAAATATTTTAAATGCTACCGATCTTGCCAATGCCTTTAAGGATATGGGTAAGAAGGCAGGTTTTAGTGTTGAGATCTGGAATAAAACAAAAATAAAACAACAAAAAATGGGCGGCTTACTGGCGGTTAATGCGGGAAGCGTGGATGAACCTACCTTTAGCATAATGGAATACAAACCAAAAAATGCAAAAAATAAAAACCCATATGTTTTAGTTGGTAAAGGTGTTGTTTATGATACCGGTGGTTTAAGTTTAAAACCTACACCAAATAGCATGGATCTTATGAAGTGCGATATGGCCGGTGCTGCAGCTGTTGGTTGTGCTATGTATGCCATTGCAAAAGCAAAATTAAATGTTCACGTTATTGGCCTTGTGCCCGCAACAGATAATCGTCCGGGCTTTAATGCATTTGCACCCGGAGATATAATTACAATGATGGATGGCACTACTGTTGAGATGTTGAACTCTGATGCCGAAGGTCGTATGATATTGGCAGATGCCTTACATTATGCCAAACGTTACAAACCCGAGTTAACTATTGATCTTGCAACTTTAACAGGTGCAGCTGCCGCGGCAATTGGCTCTTTTGGAATTGTTGGAATGGGTAATGCAAAACAAAAACAAAAAGAGAAATTATACGAAAGTGGTTTTAATGTGCACGAACGCATTGCTGAATTTCCTTTTTGGGAAGAGTACGGCGAGTTAATGAAAAGCGATATTGCTGATCAAAAAAATCTTGGCGGACCATATGGTGGTGCTATTACCGCTGGGAAATTCTTAGAAAAGTATACTGATTATCCATACTATCATTTAGACATAGCAGGTCCTGCTTTTATTACCGGTAAAGATAGTTACCGTGGAAAAGGCGGAACAGGTTATGGTGTAAGATTATTATTTGATTTTTTTAAAAATTTATAAAATGAAAAAGTTAATTACACTTATTTTATTTTTAGCTGTTTTTTCTTTTTTTGCGCAGGAAATTAAACAAGGTTTAGTGGTTGTGCATGTTGACCCAACAGGAAAAGCAGAGTTCAAGCAAAAAATAATGATGTATCATTTTTTAAATGGCCATTATACGGGGCGATCTGAATTGCTTACCGTTAGCGGCAAAAAAGACGGGAAAGATAATATTCGTACCGACCTCGGAATTAATACGCTTTACAATAACCGTTATTTAATTACGGGTATTGGTAACATCATTGATCTAAAAGACAAAAAAGTTTTATTTGATGGACGTGCTAATTTAATTCGTTGTAGTAACGACAGCGCCATTTTTTATACCAACGATATTTTTAAAGGAAAATATTATTCGGTATATAATTTTAAAACCAATCAATACGGCGAAGTGAAAAATTTATTATTTAAACCCAGGATCGGCGCTGATGTTGAATTTGATAAAACCACTGCTCCTTTTAAAATAAATTTTTATCCGCAAAGCAAACCAAAAGTATTAATAGTTGCAGATGCAGGTTATGGCCAGTCCGGCACCAAAGATGGTCGCGTTCCAGATCCACCAATGTATTGGTTGGACAATTCAACTTTTGTTTATACCAATTTTAATAAAGATAATACCGAGATCTCGTTTTTTAAAGTAAACATAAATTCAAAAAGTAACACATTAATTGGAAAAGTTGCTATTAAGCCCGAAGCGCAAACAGCTCAAGTACAAAAGGTGAACGACACGCAAGCGCTTTTCTTTTTTGGCAATAAACAGATCTTAATAGACGTTGCTGCGAATACAGTTACAGACCTTCCATTTACAAAACCTTCCGACGGTTTTAGCTATGAGTGCAAAACAAATAGTTATGGTCATTTAGTAAAGTTAAATGACAAAGATGTGGGCAAATATCATTTCCAATCAAAGAACTTTAAAACAGAAAGCAACATTGCCTCTTTGGTAAAAGAACTGGTTGTCGGCCCCGAAAGCTATCAGCAAGGAATGGCTGTTTGGAACTTTAACAAACAAGGTTGGGAAAATGTAGATTCTGAAGATGTATTAACCTTAGTGGGCTGGATAAAAGAATAAGTTATATGGACTATTATACTGTAAAATATCCAACTGAAAATTGTACCCGTTGTGGCAATGAATTTACCTGCAAACCAAAAGACATCAGTCAATGTGATTGTATGAAGATCCGCATCTCGCCGGAAGAACAAACTTTTATCAGTTCAAAAGCATCAACATGCGTTTGCAACAGCTGTTTAAAAGAATTGAAACTGGAATACTATAAAGAATATCAAAATAAAATGTCTAAACAAAATGCATAACAGAATTTCTATCTTCATTGCATTATTTTTTATTTCTCTTTTTTCTATAACAGCTCAAACCTATGCCCCGCCAGTTGGCCAGCCCGGCACAACAGCTATGTATAAAGATAGTTCAGCATTTATTAACTGGGTTACGGGTTGCAATGTTCTTAGAGGCTATCAGGATATTTCAAATACCTCATTAGGTTATGCAAACGCAGGAGATAGTTCAATGGCTTTGGGCATTGCGCTTTCAAATGGTGTAGTAAGTTTGGGAGACGGCGGTTCTGCGATCTGCACATTTCAATATCCGATAAAAAATGGTAACGGACCGGATTTTGCAGTTTTTGAAAATAGTTTTGATGATACGTTTTTAGAATTGGCTTTAGTTGAAGTTAGTAGCGATGGAGTAAATTATGTGCGTTTTGCGTCACATTCGTTAACTGATACGTTGAATCAAACTGGGTCATTTGGTTCAACAGATGCTACTAAAATAAATAACCTTGCCGGAAAATACAGAGGATCTTATGGCACACCTTTTGACCTGCAGGAGTTAGCGGGAAATCCAAACATTAATTTAAACTCTGTAACACATGTTAAAATAATTGATGTGGTTGGCTCGGTAAATAAAGCCTATGCAAAACGCGATAGTTACAACAATATGATCAACGATCCATGGCCAACAGCCTTCGGTAGTGGAGGTTTTGACCTAGATGCCATAGGCGTTATCCATCAAAATACCAGTGTGGGTTTAAAAGAAAATGTACTTGAAAAAAGTATTTCCGTTTATCCGAATCCGGTAAATAAAGGCGATAAAATTATATTCAACTCGTCAGAAAGAATTAATTCGTTAGAAGTCTATAATTTTTCCGGCCAAAAAATTGGCTCTTCAACGTATAGTTCTTTAAACACCTCAAACCTTGATAAAGGCATTTATTTTATTCAGATCAATTCTGACAAAGGTTCTGTAAGCAAAAAAGTGATCGTACAATGATCTGAGAATCTGAGATTATTCCATAATTAAAATTATCTTTGATAAGCATTATTATGAGAAAATACCAAGCTATACTTTTATTTGTTTTTTTTAGCCTTTTAAGTTTTTCTCAGCTGAAGGATATCAAAATAATTGTTCCAAAAGAAACCGGTTTTAGTTATTATGATTTCGTGCAATTCTTTCCCAACGAAAAATTTTTTGCAGTTTGTGGCAATGCACTATCCATCATTAATACAGAAACCTCTGAGGTGATTGATGAATACGATCTTAGTTATGGTGCGAAAAACCTTTCTATCAGTCCTGATGGAAATTCTATCCTTCTTTCTGTCAACAACGATCTTTATGTTTTTTCTTTTATAAATCAAAAAATTAATTTCCTTTATAAGATCCCAACCTCTGAGCTCATCAAAGGACTTCCTAATAGCGAGTACTATTCTTCACTACCCATCGGAGGTTGCTTTTTTACCGGTAAAACAAATGAGATCTATGCCAGTATTGGTTCTTTCACCATTAAATACGATCTTGAAAAAAAAGCGGCTATTAGCTCTCATGCATTTCCTTTAACTGACTATGTTATTCATTCAGGTTATTTTTCCAAAAAGAACGAAGTGATTCTTGCTAAAACATCAGGCACAGTTTCCGCCCTGGTAAGACAATCGCTGGACGATCTTTCAAAAATAAGTGAGGTGATCTCTGACGGATCAACCTTTACAAAAATTAAAATACGCGATTCGTTGGCTTTCTGCTTTACATCCAACAAATATTTTATTTTAGATCTTGAAACTGAAAAGATCGTTCATGAAGTTCGGATGCCTAAGTATGAAAATTATGGACTTTATGATAAGAAATATTTGATTGATATCAATAAGCGTCCGTCCATTACAAAACCTGATACCGTTAATTTTGCCAAAGATGAATATGTTTATGATATTGATTATCTAACAAAATCCAGTCTTGCAGTATATGCAACTCTAAAAGGCATAAAATTCATCGATCTTAAAACAAAAAAAATAATTCGTCAAACTAAAGGCATTTCTTTTAGTATAAAGCTATCTTTAGCTGGAAACAGGATGGTTGCTAATAGTCTTTCTCCATATAGGGCTGTCCGAGTATATGATCCTGCTGATCTTAAAATGATCTCCGAACGCCCGAGTATGGGTACCTCAATTTATTCGGCACATATTAGTCCTAATAAACGTTGGCTTTATACTAACGGTACCTCCTCGGGATTTTTTTGGGATCTTACTAATTTTACGAAGTACGCTGAGCTAAAAGATATTTCAGGATCTGATTCTTCTTACATTAGCAATGTTTTTTTTCTAAATGATTCGGAAGTTGTTGTTAATTCAGGAAAGTCTTTCGATAAATTAAATCTTACCATTTATAATATCAACAAGAAAAAATACGGTAAAACGATCAAGAAAAATGTTTACTCCACCACTTCAGGTTTTATAAATGGCGAATTTTATTATGCAGATTATAATAGCCTGCATATTTTGAATTTAAAAACATTGCAGGAAGAAAAGTATGAAGGCCTTTACTCACTTGCTGCTTCTCCCGTTTATAAGATCATCAATTTTACAAAAAACCTTGTGTTTGTGCCCGAGAGTGGAAAGTATAAGATCATAAACCGCAAAACAAAAAAAGTAGAGTACGAAAGCGCCAACTGGTCTGTTACAGCCAAAGTAGAGATAAGTCCGGATGAAAAGTTTGTATACACATCAGGACAAATAACCAAAAAGAAAAATTATAGTGGTACCGAAGTAGATGTTCCTACAACCGCCATAGTTAAAATTGATATGCTAAAAAAAGAGATCGTCCGTGACTATGCTGAAACTTTTTATCCATACGATTTTAAAATTAAGAATGATGGTAAACTAATTGGAATATGGTATGTGAAGTATGCCACCGGTGAAGAATCGGCAAAAGGTTACGAGACAATGTATACCGAATACGAAACCGAAACAGGAAAAGATATCTTCTCAAAAACACTTATAAGAACAAAGGATATCATTTCGTTTCACACCACCAGCGATAACGGAAAGTATTTTGTGTTGAACAGTCCATTTGGCGACTTTTTTAAAGTGTTCAATGAAAAAGGAGATTCGCTTATCGACCTCAAAGGCCTTAATATTTCGATGCCAAATTGTTTTTTTATTGAAGATCAGGATCGCCTTATTGTTACCAGCTCTATTAATTCACTCGCTACTTTTGTTGACCTTCGTAAAAAACATATCATTGGTCAGTTAGCAAATGCAAAAGATGATAATTTTTTTCTTATCACGTCCGATCTTCATTATTTTGGCTCTAAAGAATTCATCAAGAGCATTCGTTTTAAATATCAGTCAGAGATCTTTAGCTTTGAGCAGTTTGATGCGTATTTAAATCAACCACACAAAGTGCTGCGTGCTTTTGGCTGCTCCGACAGTGCATTGATACAAGCCTATGAAACAGCGTACTTAAAACGTATGCGCGTATTAGGATTTAAACCCGATAACAAAATTAATTTTGCTGTACTGCCCACCTTTCAAACTATTAAAATGACAGAAGAAAAACCGGGCTTTGTAAAATTCTCTTTAAGTGCTAATAAAGGTCAGGGTAAATTATCGAAACTGGAAGTCCATAACAATGGTACACAGATCTTTTCTGAAGCAATTAAAGCAGAAGAAAGTTCAAGGTTTGACAAAACACTCTCTTTTGAAACATCATCAGGTATTAACCGTTTTGAATTTATTTTAAAAGATGAGAATGGATTAGAAAGTCCACGTTTAACACGTTACTTTAATAATACCTCAACGAACAAGTCTGATCTTTATTTAGTAGTGATAGCAAGCGAGAAATTTAAAAATGATAAATACGATCTTGCCTACGCTGTGAAAGATGCAACAGACATGGCTAATAACATGTCTAACTCAAAATCATTTAACAGCATTAAAATAAAAAAATTATTTAACCAATCATTCACCACCGACTCAATTAAAAACTTAAATAATTTTTTCGGAAAGGCTGGTGTAAACGACGTAGTAATGGTATTTTACGCAGGACATGGTTATCTGGACAATGATATGAGTTATTATTTCCCAACCTATTATACGGACTTTACAGATCCTAAAATTAATGCCGTTGCCTACAAAAGTTTTGAGAAGATCTTTAAAGAAATGAAGCCCTTAAAAAAATTAATGTTCATTGATGCCTGTTTTAGTGGCGAGGTAGATGAAGAGGAATTGTTCGTTGACCCAACAGATAAAAACAAAACAAAAAAAGACAGCACCCGCGCTGTGCGGCTTGCCGGTAGCACCTTTGCGCAAAGCACTGCTTTAGAAATGTCTAAAGCTGTATTTTCAGATCTGCGACAAAATTCCGGTGCAACAATTATTTCTTCGGCAGGCGGAACAGAAGCGGCTTTTGAAGGTGAGAAATGGAATAACGGTTTATTTACCTATTGTTTATTGAATGGTATGAAAAATTTTAAAGCCGATCAGAACGGCGATAAAAAAATAACATTAAGCGAACTGCAAAAATTTGTATCAGAAGAGGTGTATAAACTCTCTGATGGCAAGCAATCGCCTACTTATAGAATGGAGAACACTGTTTTGGATTATGAACTTTGGTAGTTACTAAAATTATTCCTATCTTCAATAATCAAATCTCCCCTAAATTGTGTTAATTAATAATATGAAAAAAAATTTCTTTTTATATTTCCTTGCGCTTGTACCTATAACTTTTTTGGCGCAAAACACAGCTATTGCTAATTGGTATTTGATAAGCGGATCGGAGGAGATACAAGGTTCAAATTATAGTTATAATCGACCTCTTCAATATAATCATGAATTAAATCTTGTTTCATTTACACACTTAAAAAAAGAAAGTTATATAACTAGTCCTGGTAACTCGAAAGGTGATCTTATTATTGTTTGTTCTTCTAATAATGGGCAAACATGGGATACTACCTGTGTTTGGAGCAATAGCTTAAATTTAGGCATGTATCCTCAAGGTGCGATATATAATCCTGCCGGGAACAATTCTATCGCCAATGCTTATATTGCTACTTCAGGTATCACTACAAACAGCAATATTATAACGGGAAATTTTTATGCTTCAAAACAACTGAATTCTTTCAATTCAACAGTTTCACCTCAACCAAACGCACAACAATTTTTCCCAAATACTGCTCCATATAATGCAGTAAAACATGACAACGCTTGTAATACTATCATATCTACAGATGATGGTGTAGTAAGAACAATGGCCATTCTTGCAGACAGTATTAATTCAAAGAGTTTTGTCGGTCTCGGTTTACGCGGGGCTTATATTTCAAGAGGAGCGTTTAATGCAGGCTCCTTTTTATGGACCGGAGATTCTTTAATTCCTTCAACAATTGTTAGGACTGATGGAAGCAAGCAACTTTCATCAAGTCCAATGATTGCATTTAATAAAACAGGTACTATTGGTTATGCGGTTATGATTGGATCGATAGCATCATCTACAGTTCAAAATACCGGTTGGCAGCCAATTGTATACAAAACAACTAACAGTGGCATATCATGGAATTTAATTAATGGTATTGATTTTAGTCAGCCATCTTTTGCTCCGATTCTTAATAAACTATCAGCTACTATAAATAATACTACTGCTGTGATCCCACAATTTAATATGACCGAAGGGATCGGTATTTCCGTTGACTATAATAATAATTTACATTTGGCCGCTTTATTAAATAGTTCTAAAAGTAGTTTTTATAACGATCTTGAAGTAGCGCAACAATTTGGTAGCGAAGGTTACAAATGGCCTCACTTACCAGGAAAACATCCTTACTTATACGATTTTTTAACGGATGGAAATAAGTGGTATTACATGCTTGTGGATTCCTTAACAACCGAGGCGCCAGGAACTACAGCATTTGATAGTGGTTTTAATTACAATACATGGGTAGCTGATGCAAATAATACTAAATTGGCTATCAATTCCCGTATTCAATTAAGCAGAAGTGACAATGGTCGTTTTATCATATATAGTTATGCTGAAAGTGATACTAACTTTACACAAAATTCAACCAAATGGAATTCACTTCCTAATGTAAAAGTAAAGATATACGATGCCGTAACTAACGGTTTAGCTGGGGGTAAAATAAATATAACCAAAACAACTTCACCATCTATTCCAAATCTAAATGTTTCGAACAAAGCACATTTCTATAATATTTCTCCTATCTCACCTAACGCAAATGGATCAATAAATTACTATATTGGAGCGGGTTGCATTATAAATGGTTCTGTATCAATAAATATTCATGCAACTGTAAGCAATCAACAATCCTGGGATTATAATGCATTGCACTGGTACTCTCATGCAAATTTATCCTTTAAAAATGTTTTTATTTCAAACCATTTTCCGGGATTAGATGTTGGCATTAAAACCTCTGAGATCAATTCAAACAACCTTGGTTTATTTCCAAATCCAACAACTGATAAGCTGCATCTACAAATAGATGATACTATTAATAAATTTGAAAAATTATTTATTTATAATGGTTTAGGACAATTAATACTAGAGAATGATCTTACCATAAATAATGAAACATCTGCGATGGACGTTAGTTCATTACCAGACGGTGTTTATATTTTAACTTTACAAAGCAAAGATGGTTTTACCTCAAAACGTTTTGTGATCGCAAGATAATTTTATTTCTTCAACTTCTTTGTTACAACTGAAGAAGTAACATAAAAATTAAAGTCCGGAATTAGTTTAGCAGAGTTGTATTTTATCTCCTGCCAGGTTTCAGTTGGTTGCAATAAAATATCCTTTGTACCATCATTTATTTTTAATGGCATATTAAATCCTTTAACGCAGTTGGTCCAGCGATATGATAATTTACCTGCACTCATTTTATACTCCAGGTTTGGAACTTTTATGGTACGTAAATACTGGTCGAATATTTTTTGCAGGTCTTTCTTTAAAAAATTGATCATATAATCTTCTATCTGCTTTGTAGAAACTGTTTGATGCCAAAAGGTTTTATTCAATCCTTGCAACATGGCTTTCCATAAACTATCATTGTTTACAATCTGGCGAACGGTATGCAACATGTTTGAGGCTTTATAATATTTATCGCTCGATCCATCGCGGTTAACATCATAATCACTTATTACCGGCACATCATTTTTAATTTCGCGCTGTGTGCCTGTTACATATTCTGCCCCGGCTTTTTTTCCATATTGCGATTCTGTGAACAGGTTTTCCGAATAAGCCGTAAAACCTTCGTGTACCCAATTATCCGCCACATCCTTCACAGTAATATTATTGCCGAACCATTCGTGTCCTGATTCGTGAATGATAATAAAATCCCACTTCATTCCCCAGCCGGTTGCAGAAAGATCTCTGCCCTTATACCCATTAATATATTTATTTCCATAAGCAACCGCGCTCTGATGTTCCATTCCCAAGAAAGGTGCTTCCACTAATTTATAACCATCTTCGTAAAAAGGATATTTGCCAAACCAATTTTCAAAACAACGCAACATTGGTTTTACCTGTTGAAATTGCACTTTAGCTTTTTCCAAATTCCCTTCGATTACCCAAAAATCAAGATCAAGAATTCCTCCCTTTCCGTTAAAAGTGTCTTTAAAATTCACGTACTTACCAATGTATGGTATGATATTATAATTATTAATAGGATTAACCACGACCCAATTGTACGTTGTCGTTGCATCGGTGTTTATTTTTTTAGAACGCAAACGACCATTAGAAACAGTTATAAGATCCTGTGGCGCTGTTATGTGAAGTGAAGAACTATCCGGCTCATCGTATTGATGATCTTTGCAAGGATACCAGGCGCTACCCGCCATGCCCTGGCAGGCGATAGAGATCCAAGGATTATTTTTATCATCCTTTGACCAAATAACACCCCCATCCCATGGCGCATGTTTGGCTGCAATTGGTTTACCGTGATAGTAAATTGTTATTTCTTTTTTCTCGTTTATTGCTTGTACGCCCGGAGCATTTACCCAATACACACCATGGTGGCCATGCCAGGCGAAATGTTTTTTTGAATCGTAGTAGACGCTATCTATCTCTAAGGGTTCAAGAAGATCTATTTGTAATACACTTATTGGTTCTTTTAGCTTACAATCGGAACAATACTTTCCCAATACTTTATACGTAATTTTATTATAACCTTTAATGCTACTGTCTTTATGATTAAAAGCAACATGCAGATCATAGTGCAAAACATCCCACCAACTACGCTGATCTGTTATTGAACCTTTAAGGGTATCAAAAAGAGTATACTTTGGTTTTTGCGCATTCGCAAAACCGGTTATAAAAATAAAAAGTATCAGAAATGCTCTATTCATAAATCCTATTTCCTTTTATAAAGTTAAGTTATTTTAAAATAGGTAAAGCTCCCCCTTTTAGCGGTAATTTATGGGATATTAACCCCAAACATTGCTTAAATTTGTATTAATTCGCTAAGGAGTAAACCATTTGCGCTAAAAATTGTCTATAAGTTTAAATGAAGGGTAAAACCAGATTCCATATAGTTTTTTTTATCCTTTTAATCGTATCTATAAGAGGCTTTTCGCAGATAAACGTGTCAGGATCCTTATTAGATAAAGCTGGAAATAGTATACCCGGAGTTATTATAAAAGTAACTACAACAGATTCTGTTTTTGTTACAGGCGCAGCGTCTGATACAAGCGGTAATTTTATACTTTCACTTAAGCCTAACCAAAAATATTTACTAAAATTCTCGTATTTAGGTTATGCCGATCTTTTTAAAACTATTGAGACCGTTAACGATGGAATATTATTAGAAAAATTAATTTTAAAGGAAACAGCACAAAGCCTTAAAGAGGTAGAAATTAAGACCACACAACTACGCGGGGAGCAAAAAGGAGACACTACACAATTCAACTCCGATAGTTTTAAGACCAACCCCGATGCCAATGCAGAGGACCTTATTAAAAAAATGCCCGGTGTTACTTCTGATAACAATGGTGTAAAAGTAAATGGTGAAACGGTTCAAAAAGTTTTAGTGGATGGTAAACCATTCTTTGGAGACGATCCAAACGCTGCATTAAAAAATTTACCGGCAGATATTATTGATAAGGTAGAGATCTTTGACAAGATGAGCGACCAATCTGCTTTTAGCGGTTTTAACGATGGTAACCAACAAAAAACCATTAACCTTATTACTAAAAAAGGCAAGAACGTTGGCACCTTTGGCAAAGTGTATGGTGGATATGGAACGGATGAACGTTTTAATGGTGGTGCTACTGTAAATAGTTTTAATAATAAACGCCGTGTTTCTTTATTATTACTTTCAAATAATATCAATCAACAAAATTTTAGCACCTCTGATATTACCGGGGCAATGAGCAACACAGGACAGAACTCAGGTCGTGGTGGCCCTGGCGGCGGCGGCGGCGGGCGAGGCGGAGGAAACTCGGGCGATCAAAGTTTATTGATCAGTCCACAAAACGGAAATTCTATTACCCACTCTGCCGGTTTAAATTTTAGCGATGCCTGGGGTAAAAAAATAAATTTTTCAGGGAGTTACTTTTTTAATTATACGGATAACCGGAATTATTCTGACATTACACGAAATTATTTTACTGATAATGGCCTGGTGTACAAACAAACTAACGACGACCAAACGCTAAATCAAAATCATAGAATAAATTTTAGATTAGAATATAATATTGACTCATTGAATAAAATAATTGTGTCGCCTAGTTTTAATTATCAGGATAATACTATAAAGAGTTCTTTGCTTGCAACGAATATGATCTACGATAATAAATTCTTGAGCAATACCAATACACATTCAAACATTAACAATGCGGGTTACGATTTCTCGAACAATATTTTATACCAGCATAAATTTAACAAAAAAGGAAGGACGATTTCTTTAAATGTAAATTCGCAATTGACGGAGAAAAATAATGCCGGCACATATAACTCTTTAAATAATTATGGCGATACTGCTATGTCAGGTCTAAACCAAACGTTTACAACTTACAGCAGTACAAAAAAGGTCTCAGTTAACCTTTCATATACTGAACCAGTGACTAAAAATGCACAAATACAAATAAGCTATAATCCATCATACACCGAAGGGCTTTCGAATAAAGCGACAGATGATTATGATTCTTTGATGCAAGATTACAGTGATTTTAATTCTACCTTATCAAACAAATACAATAATATTTATCAAACCCAAAGAGGCGGTTTAAGTTATAAATACCAAAAAGATAAATTAAATTTTAGTTATGGGGCAGATGTTCAGCAGTCGACGCTTAGCGGGCAACAAACTTTCCCGGTGGCTTTTACTCTAAACAAAACGTTCCAAAACATTTTACCAAATGCGCAAATGAATTACAAGTTTAGCAAAAGTAAAAACATGCGTATTAATTATCGTACGTCAACAAATATTCCTTCGCTCACACAATTACAAAATGTTGTTGATGTATCAAATCCTTTACAAATTAAATCGGGTAATACCGACCTGCAGCAAACCTTTGAGAACAATATATATATGCGTTATGGCGGTTTTAACGCTGTTACATCTCGCAACGCTATGGTATTTGTAAATGGAAATTATACCGATAATTATATTAGTAACGCCACTTACATTTTAACTTCCGATTCGGTTATACAAGGTTATTTAGTTAAATCAGGTAGTCAGTTAACCAAACCCGTAAATTTGAGTGGCTTTTATTCAGCCCGCGCATTTTTCGTGTATGGCTTTCCTGTTTCTGCTATTAAAAGCAATTTAAATGTTAACGGTGGTGTTACTTATAATCACACGCCGTCGCTAATTAATACTATTCTAAACCTCTCTGATAATTATGCGTTAAATGGCGGTGCTTATATTGGCAGTAACATCAGTAAGAATATCGATTTTTCTTTGGGTTATAATGGCACCTACAACATTGTAAAAAACTCTGTGCAAAAACAATCGGATAATAATTTTGTGACGCAGGCAACAACATTTAAATTGAACTGGATCTTTTTGGAAGGCTTTGTTGTAAGCACAGATGTTGTTTATACTATTTATAACGGCTTAAGTCAAAGTTATAACCAGGATTATTTTTTGTGGAATGCTTATATAGGCTACAAATTTTTTAAAGATAGGTCGTTAGAAGCAAAGGTTTCTGTATTTGATCTTTTGAATCAAAATCGCAGCATTGGCAGAACTGTAACGGGTAATTATACTGAAGATTACAATACAACGGTTTTAAAACGTTATTTTATGTTTACATTGACCTACACGTTTAAAAAATTTAAGAGTGGCACACAGCCAAAATTAGAAGTTGAAGAAAACCCAATGAAAAATATGCCGGGGATGCCGCAAAGGCCTGGTGGAGGCAGTTATTAATGCAACAATTTCACTATTTCAATCAGATCAAGATCTTTAACATACTCATATAAGATCTGATCATTTTCCTGGATCTCTATTCCTACAATTTCATTTAAATTTCGGTTAAAAAAAACTTCTACATAAAAACCGTCTAATAAAAACAGGGTAATATTACATTCATAATACACTTTTTCAGATACGGTTTCGGCATATTTCCAAAGAAACTCGGTCTTATCTTCAAAAGTTAGTTTTATGAATTCTTCTTTGGTCATTTAATAATTCAAAGATACTATACCCTGTAGGTTTTAATTGCTATGATTTATAGTATGATGAAACTGCGTTTTATTTTTTTTGAATTTTTGATATATTGAATCCCTCATGCTACTATATAAATTCCCTTTGGCTAATCAGTTAAATTTAAAATAATACCATCTATTATTTTTCCTTCGTCAAAAATTGCTCTTTGATAACCTTAAAAAAGATCCGATAACAATAAATGGTAGTTATTTTACAATTACCGGAGTTATTTCCTCACAAACGGCGGTTCTGAAGAATACGTGATTAAATGGGTGGATTTTTTAAAACATATCGTTCTATGTGCCTGATTAAACCAAATGTTGTAATATTCAACCGGTAATAGATTGACAGTAGAGTCTTCTCTAAATACTGAGTTTATTTGCTCTATAATTTAAAAGTATCATTTAATCTAAAAAATCATGGAAAAAAAATCGATTGTAAAAAATTTAAGCTACGCTGTTATTCTAACAGGTTTAATAGCAATGGTTCCGAGTTGCGTCAAAGAAAAAAACTCACCCGTTAATACTAATCAGGAAACAACAGCGTCAGTTGATGAAATGTCATCAAACACTGACTTGCCTCCTACCCCTATTCCGGTTGGCCCGTCTCCGACTATTTATGGTGTGAAAACGGGTGGAACGGGTGGACACGATCTATATACAATAGATAGAAATACTGGCGCAATAGTAACTCAGTTACCCATATCTTTTACCGGTGGCGGCGGTATTGCGCACGGGGCATTATTTGGTGTTGCAAAAATAAAATGTTCACAGACTGGCTATCTATCAGCAGTAAGCGTTTGCGGCACCTCGGGACAAACGCAATTTTACTCATTCAATTTTACTACCCGTTTAGCTACTTTATTAGGAAGTACTTATGGTGGCAATCTTATTAAGGATATTGAATGTCATCCATTAACAAACGTACTTTATGGTATCAATGGAAATACATTAGTAAGAATGACCAGTTTAGGTACAATGTGCAGTGGAACGGGCAGCCCTGCTACATTTGAAACACTTGGAAATTTATCTTCAGTAGGTGTTGGACCTTACAGCATTTCATTTAATCATTTAGGTGATTGTGCTATTATGAGCGCTAAAGATCATAAAAGAGCTTACGTTGTTATTCCTAGCGCGCCTGTTCTGCCGACTACGCCAATTAGTCTTTATACGGCCGTTATTCAAGGACTTACTCCTGACTTGTATTCAGTATCAGAAACTGCATCGTGTATTTCTGGCACAACTCAATTCATTGGAATTAACGGACAGGTAAATGCTAGCTCGGGAAATACTTATGATTTTTATAAATGGGCTACTAATTCATCTGGTACTTTGATCTATCAATTGCTTGATGGAGACATATACACCGGAATGGCGGATTATACATCTGATCCTATCACTGAATATTGTCCAAAATAAAATAGTAGATCCTTAATTGCTTTTGAAGGGAAGGGTTTGCGTATAACTCTTCCCTTTATATATTTATAAAGAAACTATACTTAACTTATTAATCAATTCTGTTTTTTTTCTTCGCGAAACCTCCACGCTTGAACCATCACTCATTACTACATAACCACCATCACCTTTAACGTATTTGGTAACATGAACTAAGTTAACTAAACAGGAATTATGTACCCTGAAAAAATTAAGATCAGATAACAATTCTTCATACTCTTTTAAAATGCGCGATACGGTTATTTTAGTATTGTTCGTTAAGGTAATATGCGTATAACTTTCATCAGCGGTACATTTAATAATATCGCTGGCACTCACCATTTGTAAACCATCAAAAGTGGGTAGCGCAATTTTTGCATTGTTACCTTTTACTTTTAAATTAGACAATAGGAGTTCAAAGTTCTGGGTTAGCTGCGTCGGTGTTGGCTTATTAGTAGTTAATTTTTCAACTGCCGCAGTTAACTCATCAGAATCGATGGGCTTTAATAAATAGTCTAAAGCACTGTATTTTATAGCCTTTATTGCATAATGATCGTAAGCGGTTGTAAAAATAACTTTAAACGTGGGGTCTTTTACTTTTTCAAGTAACGTAAACCCGTTATGAAATGGCATTTCAATATCCAAAAAAACAACATCGGGCATTTGCTTATTTATTGAAACCAAAGCAGAATTAACCGAATCGCATAATTCAAGTACCTCTATATTCGGACAATACATACTGATTAAATTCTTAAGCGTTATTCTGCTTTTATCTTCATCGTCAACTATTAATGCTTTTATCATATACAACTAAAATAAAAAAAATTATTGAAAAGGTAAATTTAATTCTACCCGAGTGCCGGTGCCGCTTCCATCATTATCAAACAGATCAATGATCTTAACTGTTAACTTACTGTTGTTTTGAATATTTAAAACATCTAAACGTTCTTGCGTAAGCGACATCCCAACGGATTTATGAAACTCATTACCCTTTTCGATGATTATTTCCTGCGCTCTTTTTCTACCAATACCATTGTCCTCGATCACACATAGCATTACATTTTCCTTAACAACGATCTCTATTTTTATTTTTCCTTTCGTTTCCTTGTGCATTAGGCCATGCCATATTGCATTTTCAACAAAAGGCTGTATTAGCATAGAGGGTATTTGTACATTGTCAATATCTATGTTTTTGTCAATTTCAACACTATATTCAAATTTATTTTCAAACCTCAGCGATTCCAGGTCGAGATACAAATTAATTGCTTCTAGCTCTTTACTTAAAGGAATTACAGATGGCTTAGAATTATCCACAACATAACGTATTAGCCGCGCAAATTTTGACAGGTATTTTTGCGAAGAAACAGGGTCATTGTTTGTTATAAAATATTGTACCGAATTTATTGCGTTAAAAACAAAGTGAGGATTCATTTGGGAGCGCAAAGCTTTCAACTCAGCATTTGATAATTTAGTTTGATGTATTGTTTTTAAACGTTCTCTTTTCTTTATAAAATTTAATCGGTACTTAAAAATGAGGATCATCAATACAATGATAATAATAATACTAAATGAGATAAAGATCCGTGTTTGCCACCATGCCGGTAAAATTGTAATTGAAACAGTTGCAGGATGGTAACTCCAGTAACCGTCATTATTTTTTGCAGAAACAACAAAGCGGTATGTGCCTGGTGGGAGAGTTCTATAATTAACAGAAGTATAATGAGTATAGATCCAATTAGAATCTATTCCATCCATCTTATATTTATATTCAATATTTCCGGCATCCTTATATGACAACCCAATATAGTTGATGGTTAAGTAATTTTGATCATACGCCAAATTCATTAGATCTTCTTTTCCGCATAAACTATCATTTACCAAAGTGTTTAGAATATAGATAGGTGGTGGGTATTTATTTGGTTTTATATTTGCGACATCAAAAACCGAAACGCCGTTGTTATGTGTTAGCCATAATTTATTATTGTGTTTTAATATCATGTTTACCTCATTTGTCAATAAACCATTTTTAGCATAAAAATTATCAATACTATATGTATCATCTCCGTGTATTGTAATTCTGGATAAACCTTTGTTTGTTCCCACCCAAACAGCGTTTGAATCAGCAAATAAACACCTGCACATGTTACCCGACAAACCTTGTTTTTCAATCATCTGTATCGTTTTATTTCCTTTTTTTACGATTACGCCTCCACCCCTTGTTGCTATCCAAATACTTTTGTCAATAGCTTCACAAATATCAGAGGCCCGTATAGAAAACAATTCATTTTTAAGCCCCAAATAAGTTAGTTCTCTATTCTTATATACATAAACACCATTTAAAGCGCTCAACCACACTGTCCCATCACTATCTTCAAAAATATTGTCTGTACGAGCCTTTAATTGCGAAGAGTCGAGTTTTTTAAAAGAACATTTAGTATCATATTTAATAATTTGGCTATAATTTAAGACCCAGATATTACCATCTTTACCTTTGATACATTTTTTAAGAGAGGTATTTTTAAATTCCGGAATTTCTTTTAACGCAGTATTATTAAGATAGTATACGCCTCGCATAGACGTAACAATTGTTTTATCACTACACATGGAAATGCTAGTAATCCTTTTGGATTGGGCATGATCATTTGTCTTATATCTATTTAGTATCTTATGAACAGTGTCACGATATAAAATACTTGCTGAGCCATCTAAATGTCCAATTGCGACATTCGTATCACAAAGTCCAACGCAGATAATCTTGGTTTCCGGAACACCATTTTGCGACGTGTAATAAAGAAAGTTACGATGAGGAATATAAAATAAACCTTGACCTTCAGTAGATAACCATAAACCATTTTCTTTATCAATGCAAACACCTGTAACAATTTTATTTTTAAGTTGAGTTATAGTTCTTATTTTTTTTAATGTGTTGCTTAAATAAAAAGAAGTACCGTTATAGGTGGTTACTATAACAGAATTATTATCCTCATGAAGGTGTATTGAAATGGCATCTACTTGTTTTTGCTCAATAATACCTTTTGAATTGAACTTAATTAATTCTTTATTTATCGATGCAATATATCCTCCATCTTTTAAACGGATTAAATAAAAGCGCAAATAATTTTTTTCTCCATTATGTATCTTTGGATCAACGGTGAAAATTTCTTTCATCCGTTTAGTGTACCTGGTAATGCTACAATTTTCAGGATTATTTCCGCCAAATATCATACCGCCATCATCAACATCAAAAAAATATTTTCCGGCCGGTGTTTTTACTTTTTCTAAATTAGCTACCTTCCAACCGGGTGCTATCTTAATAAAAAAATTGCTCGTCACGCCCAGCCAAATTGTATCTCCTTTATCTATTACCATCGAATTAATGAAGTTATTTTTCATCAACACCTCTAAGGTATCATTGCAAGGTATTGTATGTATTTGATCGTTTATATAATAAGATAGTTTACCCGACATTGATTGAAACCAGAGTCTGCTTTTTTTATCCTCATAAATTCCAAAAACCGTGTTGTCGGGCAGACCATTTTCAGTACTAAAATTTTTAAATTCATAGCCATTGAATCTACTTAAACCCATATCTCCATTTGCCCAAATAAATCCCTTAGAGTCTTGCATAACTCCATATATTTCAGAACTCGACAAGCCATCTTTTACATTATAATTTACCAGTTTGTCAAATTGCGCAAACGTAGTACTCGAGATTAAAAACAAGCAGATTAAGAAAACACTATATGAGTAACGTATTATCTTCATTAATAAAAATAGAATACTAATCTATGACTAAAAAAACAAAATCCTAAATTTTAATTACATCAGAGCTTTAATTATACTAAGGATTTAGAAAAAATGGCATCTTATGACAATTATCAGTAACTTGTGTGTTTTAGATCATTTACTTTTGCTTTGAATAACGATACTTTTATCAAACTAAAACTTAATTAATATGAATCATTTTGGCGATGATGTAACAGCTTTTTTAAAAAAAGCGGCATCAAAATTAGAAGAACTCCAACTTCAAACAGCACTAGGTAAAGCAGAGCTTTCAGATAAACTGGAAGAAATTAAAAAGGAAACCAAAGATAAGATCAACCACATTAAATGGGATGTGAACTCTGAAATTCAAAAGGACAAAGGAATTTTTGACCATTTTAAGGCTAAACTCCAACATCTTGAGTTACAGTTGTCTTTAGGTAAAGCTGAAAGTGAAGAACATTTAAAAGAGCAAAAAAAGAATATTAGTGCGGCAATAACTGATGTAAAAAATTTAATTGCAAAGGATTAGTATTACATTTTGAATTTCTAGTTCCTTAAAAGGTCAATTAACCTTCTAATTTTGATTATATTTAGCCAAAACAAAATTATGGCTAAAACAAAAATTACAGTAAATAACAATGGTTCAATTCGCTTAGAAGGTGATTTTGAGATAGTAGACAAGAACGGAAGCACCTACGACCTCGGAGGAAGGGAAATTGTATCTATATGTCGCTGCGGTCTTTCAAAGAACAAACCCTTTTGCGACGGCTCGCACAATGGTCATTTTGAACATGAAGCAGTTGCTTTTGCTTTGCCTCCAAAAAAATAATTGCTGTTAGATAAATCTAGTATATTAATTGCACAAAGGCACGATATACATTTTCTTCACCTTCAATAATTACTTTTAATAAATAAAAATAAGTTCCGGCTGGTAAAACTCCTGAGCCTGTTTTACCTGTGGCATTAGAAGAACCATTCCAATCGTTCTTATAACTCTTCATACTGTAAACCTGATTACCCCAGCGATTAAAGATCAACAATTCATTATCAGGGAAAAACTCTATGTTTTCAATATTAAAGAAATCGTTATGTCCATCTCCGTTGGGTGTAAGAACTTCCGAAATTTTAATACTCTTAATATTCACGTTAATTACTATGTCTGCAGTATCAGCACAAAAGCCATTCGAAACAATTAATGTTACAGTGTATGTTCCGGGTTGATTAAATGTATTAGTGGGATCATAAACGCCTGTTCCATTTCCATCACCAAAATTCCAGTTAATAGAATTACTTGGATTTATTCCAATACTTGTGTTTGTAAATTGAATTGACAAAGGCGGCGGTCCGGATAAAGTAGAACTCGCAATACCTGCAACAACATTATAATAATTAGCAATAATTGGCGTAACAGAACTTGTACAACCATTTAAAATACCTTGGGCATAAAACGTATAAGTACCAAATACCCCAAATGTTGGACTAAATGTATTTGTATTGGTCGCTAATGAAGTTGTTAAGCCAAGGTCTTGAAACCAATTTACAGCAGCTCCAGTTCCAAAATTTGCATTAAGTACTACACTTTGTCCAAGACAAGCCAGTCCTCCATTACTACTTATTAAAGTTGGCGTGGTATTTACAAAAACTATAGCCGTATCTGAACTCGTGCAATTATTATTGTCAACAACTGTTAAAGTGTAAATGCCGGCGGAACTTGCTTGCACATTTGTCACTACAGGATTTTGAACCGAAGAAGTAAAACTATTTGGTCCGCTCCAGTTAAATGATAATGCACTTGAATTGCCAAATAGGTTAATAGTAGTTCCTGTACAAAAAGTATTTGTTGCCGCTCCTGCATTTGCATTTACCAAACTTAATGAATATACAAAAACAGGCACAACCAAAGTAGATTGACATGAATTGTTATCGATGGCCGTAACAGTATAATTACCTGAGTTGGCCGGCAATGCATTCGTTATTGTTTGTGTACTTCCGGATGCCGTGTAAGAAAGTGGCCCTAACCAATTATAATTAATTATATTATTACCGTTGGCATTTAACTGAACTACAGAATTGCTACAAACACTTGCAGAATTTACAGCTGCTGTAAATACCGGTAGAGAATTTACAGCTACCGCAACTACTGTATTGCTGCTACAGCCGGTTGAAGTATTTGTTATTACTATACTATAGCCGCCAGAACTCAAAGTGCTGCTTGGTGAAATAGTTGGATTTTGAGAAAAAGAATTAAAACCATTTGGTCCACTCCACACATAGTTATTTCCACCACTTGCATTTAAGTTAATGGCGTTACCGGAACAAACAGCAGTACTTGAAGCAAACGCATTTAAAACCGGGTTTGAATTAATTGTAAGCGAAATATTTGTTGTTCCGGTACATCCCGCAGAATTAGTTACCACCAGCTGATATAAACCTGAAGCTATGACGCCCGCCGGAGTGATAGTCGGATTTTGGATAGACGATGAAAAACTGTTTGGGCCGGTCCAATTATATGTACTTGCACTTGATGCAAATAATAAAACTGTGCCGCCAGCGCAATAATTTGTAAATGACGAATTAGCAACCGGACTGGGATTATTATTAACTGTTACCGACACATTAGTGGCGGCGCCGCTACATCCCGAAGACGTTGCATAAACAGAGTAAATACCGCTCATTAAATTTGTTGCCCCTGGCAATGTTGGATTTTGTGCTGTAGAAGAAAAACTATTCGGTCCGCTCCAGTTAAATATTGCCAACGACGTTGAAGAACTTGCGAATAAATTGATGGTGCCACCGACGCATAATTGGGAAGAAGATGCACTGGCTGTTGGTGCAGCTGGCGCTCCGGGATTGATAATTGAATATGGTCCAAAATTATTAATACACCCTGCCCCATCTTTTACTTGTAAATTGTAAGTGCCCGCAGGTTGCGTATTTAAGTTTGGCGAGTTTCCAACTACTGCACTTGCACCATTTGTCCATGTGTATGTAAAAGCAGGTGTCCCACTAATACTAACATTGGTTATTGAGCCGGTTGGAGGAGCGGGTGAGCAATTACTTGGCGAAATACTTGGTGTACTTACAATTTGCGGTATGGCGAAAACCGTTATATTCGAAACAGAAGAGTTTGTACACCCTGTTACTGCAGTTCCTGTTACGGTGTATGAAGTAGAAAGAGTTGGTGATACGATAATGTTTGGCCCATTAGCGCTGGTACTCCATGTATATGTATTTCCGCCACCTGCGGTTAAGGTTGCATTGCTATTCGAACACAAGGTGGACGAATTAACTGAAATAGAAGGCAAAGCATTCACACTTACTTGTGATATAGCCATATTTGTACATGAATTTGCCGCAGTACCAATAACAGTATAGTTTGTAGTTGATCCTGGCGAAACTACGGTAGAATTTGTGGTAGCACTATTGCTCCAAACGTAACTCACACCGCCGCTTGCAGTAACGGTTCCCGGACTGCCGGAACAAATAGTTGTTGAAGTTGAATTAATTGTTGGTAAACTATTTACACCAACATTTAATGTAGACGTGGCTGAACAGCTAAAACCATTGGTTGCTGTAACCGAATATACTGTAGCAGAAGCAGGCGTTACAGAAATAGCTGCACTAGTCGCCCCCGTATTCCATAAATAAGTTCCACCACCGCTTGCTGTTAACGTAGCACTCGATCCCGAACAAATTGTTGCGGAAGAAGCGGTAACGGATGTTGATGGTACCGGGTTAACATTAATGGTAGTTAAAGTTGAATTTAAGCAACCCTGAGAACTTGTTCCTGTTAAAGTATAAGTTGTGTTTGTAGATGGCGAAACACTAATTGTTGATGTTGTTGGCCCTGTATTCCACGTGTAAGTTGAAGCCCCGCTGCCGGTTAAGATAGTGGTTTGCGTACCGCAAGTGCTTATTGCACTTCCGGCATTTATTAAAACAGTTGGCAAAGGATTGACCGTTATCTGTTTGGTTAAGGTCTGTTTAAAGCCACAAACACCTCCTGCTATCAAAGTATAGGTTATGGTACTGCCTGGATTTACAACAATGCTTGTTGCATTTGATCCGCTAGGCAACCAGGTATAACTGCTTGCACCAGCTGGCCCTGTTAAAGTTACGCTACCTCCGGGACAAATCGAGTTGGACGTTGCCGCGATATTTGCGAACGAAACCCCTGTTAAAGCACTGATACTATAATTGCAAATATCTCCCGCGTAACCATCAATCATTAAATAATAAGTATTTCCTACAACTAAACCGGTTGCGTTTATAGTAAAAGTAGAACTTCCCTCTTTAAAATCGGACACAGGTGTAAAACTACAACAGGCCGAACCAGCACTAAAGATCTGCATTTGCAAACCACCACTCGGATAATTTCCTACCCAACAGTTTCCTACAATTACCTTAAAGGATGCATTTGGAGCGGCAGCAGTAAATTTTATCCAGGAATTATTATTAATATTTACATCAATGCTTGGTGAACCAACTCCCCACGGGCCTCCCTGTCCAAAGGGACCGCCCGTATTTACCCCGTTAGGCTGATCAACACCTGCATTTGTTTCGTTATTGCCGAACATATTGCAAGGGCGATCTGCTGAATAGGCAGCGCTTGTGGAACCCGAGTAGCCATTTAGATCGCAAATAAATAATGAGTTAGAACAATTATCATTTGTGGGAGATTGAACGCAAATACCAAAACTCCCCTGAGCAGTTGCAAATGCCCAATAGCGTAAGTATACTGTTGAGCCAGGAGTTAACCCCGAAGCGGCAATATAAGGTAATAGATCATTTGCTGACCCCGGATAATTTGTGTAATCATCAGAACATGCGATCTGGGTAAGAGCAGAACAAGATGCGCCGCTATACAAAGCCATCACGCCATCGGTAATATAACCAACTCCTAAATTGGGTTGTGGCGTAATAAAAACGCTCCCCGTAGCAGGAACTGTAATTTTAAACCAAACGTCTTTTGTGCCTACGGCATAACCACCCATAAAAGGAGAACTTCCTCCAGCACAACTCGAAGGCAAAGGTGCGAGCAAAGAAGATGTTGACGTTGCACCCACCGTTGAAAATTGTAAGTAATTACAATTTGAAGTTACCGCTGGTAATTGCAACGCGTTACAAGGATCATCATTTGGTTGACCCGGGCCAATTGAGTTGCCGCTAACGCAAATGCTAAAAGGAAATCCACCGGAAGAATAATAATCGTATACACGAACATAATATGTATTTCCAGGTGTAAGACCAATAGCATTAATAGTTTCTATGCCATTTGTAAATGTATTATCCTGGCAATATAAAGATGTTAATCCTCCGCAAGAGCCACTAAACAATTCAACCACGGCATCCATATTTATTGAAGAAGTTACCTGAATGGTTTGTGTATAATTATTAGCTGTAAAACTAAACCAAACATCATCATCAGATGTACCGGCACAAGCAGGTTGCGACTGTGTTGCACCATAAGAAGTGGTTGATGTATTTATACAACCCGCGTTTACAGTTAAAGGTAAAGCACCTGCACAGGCATTATTACCCGGAGCCGGCGGGGCATTTGAAATACAGGTAGTAAAGGTATTAGAACCACTGCCTGCATAATAATCATAAATTCTTAAGTAATAAGTGTTACCAATTGTAAGACCTGTTAATAACATACTTTCTGCTCCACCGGTTAAACCCCCATCAACACAATTTAAAGAGATCAATGTTGAACAGGTTCCAGAAAAAACTTCAATAACAGGATCGTATCCCGCAGAAGGAGTTACGTTGATAGAATGACTTGTAGCGGTTGCAACAAATTTATACCAAACATCATCATCGGCATTACCCGTGCAACCAGCTATAGATTGAGTGGCACCAAAAGAAGTTCCAGCAACTGGCGAAGAACACGTAGCTCCTACAGCTAAAGTTGGGGCCGCAGAACAATTATCGCTTTGAGAAAAACAAAATCCAGTGATAAAAGAAAAAATAGTTATTAAAAAGAAATGTTTCATGTATAATAAATTATGTAAAGACGATTAAGGTCTAATTAACGGTTGTACTTGTTAATTCAACTGGTGAGAGATTGTTTGAAATAAGCAATTTTTTTAACTCTATCAGGTCAAAACCCTTATCACTTTCAGAAGTTGCAGTTCTCTCCTGAGTATACAAAAACACTTCACCTTTCTGAGAATCTGCTTTGTATTTTATTTTAGCCATGGTCACAAACTTAAGTGCAGAGAGTTTACTCTCAATTTCCATTATACTTTGTGAATTAAGTTGGCCATCAAAAGAATACTGATACTGTTTTTTAACCTCTACGCTATTCCCCTTTGATTGACTGTAAAACTTAGAGCTGAGAAGCATAAAAAAAATCAAACCGATTTTACTGATATATTTCATAGTGATGATTAGAATTTCGAGCACAAAAATATACAAAAATACCCGAGAACTTTAATCATAAGAGTCAAGTTTTGATTTACAGTCAATAATTTTACAATTACATAATACCATGCATCGTAGATTTTGTGGGTCTTCCGGTAAATCGGGCGCTAAAAAAACAGAATGTTATTTTTTTCTTAATCGGTTTAGAAAGTTGTTTTATTTGTACCAAAAAAAATATTTAAACTTTTATTTATTTGATAGTCATCGATTTAATTGTTTATTATATCTTTGATTATTATGTCAGTTTCCGGAAATTCAATCGTCAAATGCGCCTGGTGTAAATCACAATTCATGAACACCACAATGGCTAATTGCAGCAATTGTGGCGGCACACTCGAATATAATTTAGTAGTGGGAGATCCAGGTATAAAGCCACCAATGAACCCACGCGAGTTGCCAAAAAAATTCATTCGCCGTATAAAATATACAGGTAATGTAATGACGATGATTGGCATTGCTTTTACGATTCCTTTTTTCTGGACCGTTATCTTTCCTATAATTGGAATAATATGCTGGCGTAAAGGCATAAAAGAAGCAAACAACGAATTAATACCTCTTGAACACGGAACAGCCATATTAGGCCAGATAACCTCTATTGAGCGCGATTATACCAAAACAATAAACAACAAATCGCCTTTTGTAGTAGAATTTTTATTTGAGGCGGGCGGACAAAAACATACCGGAAATGTGGGTAATATATTTGACCCTATTGACCAGCAAAAAAAAGTGGGCGATAAGGTATGGGTGGTTTACATGCCCGAAAACCCAGGACTAAGCAGCCTTTGGCCGCCTTTAAAATAAAACAAGAATCTTCGCTAAACAAAAAACAGAATAAGATACTGGTATAACCCAAAAAAACACGAACCGAATCAATTTCCCCAATTCTTGGAATATAAACCTTAATACAAATGGGAAAAAACGATATATTTACATGTTGTCATTTTGTTTAAAACAACTTTTTTTTGAAGAAGTACAATCGTTACATTTACCCGATAGCAATCAAATTTTTGTCTGAATGAATAGTTTAATTATTGCAGAAACTCTTGAAACACCAGGAATAGATTTTAATCCCGAAACGGGAGTGTTAAAAATTTCGGGGAGAGCCTATTCAAGTGACATTACTGTTTTTTATAAGAGCCTTAGTGCCTGGTTAGATGATTACACAAATAACCCAAAAGATACCGTTATTGAACTTTATTTAGATTATTATAATTCCGTTTTTCATAAATTACTGTTCAATTTTTTAAAAAAGTGTAAAACTGTATTAGAAAAAGATAAAACACTAGTAATAAAATGGTTTTACAACGATGGCGATGAAGACAGTGTTGACGCCTCTATCAGCTATGCCAAATCCCTCGATTACCCTATTGAGAAAATAGAACTCGAATAGCCTTTAAAAAAGTGTTTTTTTATGGTATATTTAACTAAAATATACCGTGAAAAAATATTCTATATATTTCCTGTTATTTCTTTTTTCCGGGATAGGGATCTATGCCCAAAAAGCGAAAATTGATTCGCTTGCCTCCATTTTAAACACCAACATTAAAGATACAACCAAGGTCCAGATCTTACACCAATTGGCTCTTGCAAGCGACTCAGTTAGTTTTTCTTTTAAAGGCCTTGAACTGGCTAAAAAAGTTGGTTATAAACGCGGTGTTGCAATGTCGTTATTAGACATTGGAAGACATTATTATTTTGGCGGTCAGCAAGATCTTGCGCTTGACTACTTAATAAAAGCAATAAAAGCCGGCGAAGCGATAAACAATAAAAAGGTACTTATTTCTGCTTACCGCTACATTGGATTTGTTTATAGAGGAAATGACCCTTACAAAGCCGAAGATTATTACAAAAAAAGTTTGCAGCTATGCCGTGAGACGGGCGATGAGATAGCAGCCTCATATGCCTTAAGTGCGATCGGAAATATATATGAAGGTGCTTCAGCAAAAAAAGACAGAGCTTTAAAATATTACCTCGAAAGTTTAAAAATACGTGAAAAGAAAGGATCATACGACGAAATAGCTTCCTCGTTGAACGAAACTTCGCGTATTTACGATCTCATGGGCTTATATAATAAAACCATTCTCTTAAGGATAAGAGGCCTAGATATCGCTGAAAAATCGGGAAGCACAGAAAATATTGTTTCGCTAACGCATGTTATTGGCAACGATTATGCGTTTAGGCTGCACGATTATAAAAGAGGTTTAGAATACCAGCTTAAGGCTTATGAGCTTGGTAAAACATTAAAGAACAATTTCGATATCATGTATAGTATTAATATAGGTATTGCTAATGTGTATTATAATTTAGGTGATTTTAAAAAATCGGCAGAATATTTTAAAGAGTCGCGGCATTTAAATGACTCCATAAATTTTAGAGCCGCCAAGTACAACAACAATCTCTCACAAATAAAACATAATCTGGAAGAAGAACTGGAAAAACAAAAATTGCTTTTAAAAGATTCAGAAATAGAAAAAGTATTGGCAGATGCGAAACGCCAAACCACATTGCGTAATGCCTTTTTAATTGGCTTTGCTCTTGTTTTTATTTTTGCACTGTTTATTTTTAAAGAAAATAAACAAAAGCAAAAGGCTATCAAAGAGCTTGACCTGCGAAACAGAGAGATTGAAATGGCTTACCAAACACTTGCTGTAAGCGAAGGCAACTTTAAACAAATTACAGAAACCATTAACGATGTTTTCTATTTGTACAATATCGTCAGAAAAAAATACGAATATATAAGTCCTAACTGCGAAAAAATTTTCGGTTTAAAGCAGGATTACTTTTACAAAGGAAAAAGCACGAAGATTATCGTTCATAAAGATGATCTTCAATTGGTTGTTGACGCCAACACAAAAGTAGATTCAGGAATAGCTTACGATATTGAGTACCGGATATTGGTAGATGGTAAAATAAAATGGATCGCCGAAAAATCATCCCCGATTTTTGATAAATACGGAAGCCTGGTGCGCAACTCAGGTATTTGCCGCGATATTACTTTAAGAAAAGCCAACGAGGAATTGATCGCCAGAAAAAATAAAGATATTATGGATAGCATTCTTTATGCACGAACTATACAGGATGCAGTGCTTGTACCTAAAAAAGAAATAGCGGTTAAGCTTAGTGATTTTTTTATTCTATCAAAACCAAAAGATATTGTTAGCGGCGATTTTTATTTTTATAAAGAAACAAAGAAAGGCCTTTTCCTTGCAGTGGCAGATTGTACAGGCCATGGTGTTCCCGCGGGTTTCCTGAGTATGATAGGTAATGCGTTCTTAAATGAGATCATAACACTGAACGAAAATGTTACACCTGCACAGATACTGGATGAATTAAGTGATATGATCATTAAATCACTCAATCAAAATCGTAAAGATTCTGAAAGTAAGGATGGGATGGATATTGCCGTTATTTATTTTGAGAACGATACACCTTTTATACAATACGCCGGAGCGCATAATCCTCTTTATTTAGTTCGAAATGGAGAATTAGAAGAACATAAGGCTGATCTTTTTCCTGTTGGTATAAGCGAAACAGGCACAGTAGCACCGTTTAAAAATAATACCATTAAATTAGAAAAAGGTGATGCACTTTATATTTTTAGTGACGGATTTGCCGATCAGTTTGGCGGTGCACAAGGTCGTAAATTTATGAAACGTCAAATGAGAGATCTGTTTACAAGTATTTATGCTAAACCAATGAGCGAGCAGGAAGAAATATTAGACAAAACATTTACCGAATGGAAAGGGGAATTTAATCAGGTAGATGATGTTTTAGTAATTGGAGTAAAAGTGTAATCTAATTTAGTTTTACGATTCTTTATTCATTAAAAAACATAACCTATTCCAAATAAAATACCAAACGCATTTATTCCGGCAGAGTAACTTCCGCCAAAATAAAGCACAAAATCCTCATTCTTAATAAATCTTACTCGCCCCGCCCCTACCGGCGCAAAACGCAATACAGCCTTTTCACTTATTAAAAAACTTGCCAGCGGGCCCATTTCTAATTCAACGGCAGACTTTACACCCAAAGGAAATTTAAATACTCTAAACTGCAAACCGGTACCAAATGTGGGAGACGCACGTTCATTCACCAACTCACCATCTACAATAAATTGTTTAGTTTCGGTAGGTAAATTAAAGAATACAGGTATCTTCATTTTTTTTACCGGCCGGAACTCAGCAAAAAATAATTTAGCGCTAGTAGGAACAATTATGGCCGATTTATCTTTTATTGTTTCCAATCTGCTATCCGAAATAAATAAAAGGGTTTGCCCCAGACTTAATTCAAATAAACGTTTTGCTTTTTTCTTTTTAACCGAATCTTGCGGAGTTAATTCTTTTTCGTTTTGGCTTTTTATTGCAGTAGGCAATAACAGGCATATACCAATTACCAGTATACACTTTGTGAAAACATAATTTTTTTGCATAAGTAAATATACAGAAATTTTTACTCGCGTCATTGCGAGCGATAGCGAAGCAATCTCGCACACAGCTTACTCAACACCTAATTCTTTTGAAAGATCATTCCAATTTGGATTAATAGATAAGATGAGATTTTCTTTTTTTAGTCTGCTACCACCTTTAATTTGTTTTTCGCGAGCAATTGCGTCTTCAATCCTTGAAAATATTTCATAATAAACTAATTTATAAAGTCCGTATTTACTTGTGAAACTTTTTTTATATACTCCATTCCTGTGTTTATACATTCTTGTAATAATGTTAGAAGTTACACCTGTATATAATGTTGTATTTGTACTATTAGTTAAAATATAAATAGCTCCTCCCCTTATCATAATATATTTTTCTGTGTTTGAGATTGCTTCGTCGTTTCCTCCTCGCAATGACGACTATACCGAATCGTGAACAAAATTAATCCGTAAAAAGGATAAATAGCGCTACATTTTATAGTATCGTTTAAATAAAATAGAAAATTGAAAATTTACTCTTTTAATACCTTATCAATTTCCATAAGATAAATAGGATCATCATTAATACCACCATGTCCTCTACCCGGTAAGGTTATAAATTTATCTGTTGGTTTACACAGGGCCTTTAATTTTACAGAAGAATTATAATAGATCACCTCATCTTTATCGCCATGAAAAATAGTAATGGGTGATTTACAATCAGGAATATACTTATTGGTTTGGAATTTATAGTTTAAAATAAAAGTGGGTACACCCGGATATTCATGCATCATCATATCTGTTAAACTATAATAGGGTGCCTGCAAAATTAAATGTTTAGGTCTGTTAGTGGAAGCCAGTTTGGTGGCGGGACCAGTGCCTATTGAATAGCCCAGGATTATAATTTTATCTTCATTGTAACGCCTCTTTAAAGTATCGTAAACAATTTGTATATCTTTAAATAGTTCTTCTTCTCCATTATTTATTTCACCATCGCTTTTACCGTAGCCACGATAATCCAACATAAAAATATCATAGTGTCTATCGTTGTAGTTTTTTGAAATACTTCCCCATGTTTTTAATGAACCACTATTACCATGAAGATAAAATATCAAACCTTTTGAGCTGTCGGCTTTAAATAACAAACTATTCAATAGAATTTTATCATCCGTTTTAATATTTATTTCTTCAAAGTTTCCGTCAAATTCAAATTTATATTCTTTTGCTAATTTTTCCGGGAAGAAAATCAAATTCTCCTGGTAAAAATATAAGAACACGCAAACACCAATGTAAATGATCACTAAAGTCTTTAGCGTATTTATAAAGAGTCTTTTCATCTATCCTTTACTTTTAGTAGTTCCATTCCGCATTCTTTAGCCACTTTCGCGGCAAGTAGTTCGCCTTCCTTAGTAAATGGCCAAACAAATAGTGTTTTTATTGGGTGAGTATTGCAAACAGATCTTATTGCTGTAAGGCAAAGTTTTTTTGTTTCACCTTTGCCTCTGTATTCAGGCAATGTTGTGGCAGAGCATAGATAAATACAATCATAGCTATCTCCAGCTTTTGTTTTTGCTAACAGTTCTTTTTCTGATATCTTGTGTTGCAAAAAATCATCCATTATACTTTTGGTTGTAGGAATTATCAATATCCATATTAGTGGTCCATTTTCATTCTCTAACTCAGAAAGTGTTGCTGGATGGATCTTTTGTAATTTTTTTAATTGCTGTTGATTAACCTGTATCTGATCTGGATCTTTGCGCGTTGCAAACACTTCATCAATAAGTGTAAGCATGCGTTGAAAGTTAGGTTTTGGATGAGGCATTGGAATGATGTTAGAAATTTACATTATAAACATCCATCTGGTTGCGCGGAATGCCGAGCACTTCAAAACCGCCATCCTGCGGAATAATCTCCTTAAGATCAAATTTAGAACAGCCTTTACTTAACCCTTCAAAGATCAACGTAAAGCCTCTACCATCATTAATGGTCCATTGCGGCGCAAAAGAAATATTGTAGGCCGTAATAAGTTTTGCACGCCGGCCGGTACCGTGCTCAATTAAAAAAGTAGAAGGCCAGACACGGTAAGCATAATCCTCGCCACAACTGCAATGCACAATAGTTTGTCGCTCTTCGCTTTGCAGAGTTTTGACTTCTATTTCGACTTTTTCAGCAGTTTCAATCATTAAAATTAAAGATAATACAATTTTTTAAAACCGGATAAAAAAATTATGCAAGATCATTTTGTTGATGCGTAATTCTTTCCGGATTTTTCCTGAGAGCGACCTTTAGCTTTTTTAATGCGTAAACAATGTTCCACAAAATTGCTTTTGTCAACTTTATGTTCCGATACAGCTTATTATAACAATTAAAAGTACTTTTTTCATGGCACCCGATTTATAATATATGTACCCACAATTTTGATGCCTATTTATATCATTCTTATATATGGCAGAGATTTCCCCATTTCGGTTAGTTTTGTTTAAAAAAATATTTGATATTTAGACCTATTTAGTGAATGGAACTTAGATCTATGGCAAAACCCATCTCGAAATTTTATTTTTTAGTGAGCATTAATGGGAAAAACTATCCCTTTCGTGAAGCTATTGGGTTAGAGTTAAAAAGCTGTATCGCCATGCGCAATATCGTGCTTAAAAAAGGCTTGATTGATATTAATAACAGCGTGTGGACCAATGTTGAAAATGACCTTAACACTATTGGCAAAACCATTACCATTTTTATTAAACTAACTGACGACCTTGATACCCCAATAAGAATGTGGACCTTAAGAAGTGCCCACATCGTATCTGTAAAAAGTCCGCCAGCACGTTTAAAATGTAAAGATGTTCCTCTTGACGCCATTGAACTTTCATGTACCGAAATGAGCGTTAAAAAATAGTGGCCAATTGAGCGTTTAAGTTACTTTTATTTATAGATTTCGGTGCTATTTTAGGTTTTTAAAAATACTACAAATCGTAGCAATACAAAACTTTAATTTGTAGTAATTTTGACGTATAACTTAAAAACAAGGAATCATGGATCAACTTAATTTATTCGCAACGGAAGAAAAAAAAGTTTACGAATATTTCTTTCTCGCGTCCCCGGACGTTAATATACGTGCCAAAGTAAAGAACGAAAAACTGAAGCTTCATAATGAGATTGGCTTGAACAAAGAGAATCTTTATTCTGTGCCACATATTTCGTTATTTAAGCTTCAGAATTATAATTCAGAAGATACGATCCTTCCATTAATGAAGAAGGCGTTAAGCAATATAAAAAGTTTTATGGTGGAAATAAAGGACCTGGTTGTATTTGATCATGGCGAGAAAAAATCGATAGTTCTTGATTTTAAGAATCCCGATCAGTTGCAGGATATTAATAACAGGATATTGAATGAATTTTTATTCAAACCAAATCCGTTTAAGCCTCATCTTACCATCGCCCGTTCATTACCCAATAAAGATTTTAGAAGAATTAAAGACCTTAGGAGTTATTACCTTGACGGTTGTTTTGTTTGTGACAGCATTACCATTTTAAGAAAAGAATTGGGATCAAAACAGAAATACGAAACTTTTGGTCGCATCTGGTTGAATTGATAAATCTATACATTTCACAAAGTTTTTTCAGGTGTAAATTTTATTATCTTTATTGAATAAATCACTTCAATGAAAAAACTCTTACTTTTTGCTATACTATTTTTAAACTCTGATTTCTATTCACAAAAAGAAACAGTAGCTCATACAGACCCTTCGTTACGTTTTACTGAAAATAAAGGGCAATGGGGAAATACCGTTTTATTTAAAGCACAGCTGGACGGCGGTGCTTTATTTTTAGAAGGTAACTGTTTAACCTTTAATTTTTATGATAAAGTAACATATAGAAAATTACATCATGCGGGAATTAACAAGACTGCGATAAAAAATGGTAATATAAAAGGCCACGCATTTAAAATCCATTTCGAAAATTGCAACACGGTTACAAATATCGAAAAATCGGGCGTTGGCATTGATCATGAAAATTTCTTTTTAGGTAACGATCAAAACAAATGGCAGAACAACGTACTTAATTATCAAAAAGTAATTTACAAAAATATTTATGATGGAATAGATTATGAGGTATTAACAGAAAAAGGCAGAATAAAATATAATTTTTATATAAAACCGCTAAGTGCTGCTAATTCAATAAAATTAAATTATGAGGGAGTCACCGAAATGCATTTAAAAGAAGGTAACTTAATTTACAATACGACCATTAGTGAGATAGTTGAACAAAAACCATACGCGTATCAGTTTATAAATGGCAGGAAACACGAAATAATCTGTAACTACGAATTAAAAAATAATACTTTATCGTTTAACTTCCCTTATGGTTATGATAAAAATTATGAATTAGTAATTGACCCTGTGTTGGTGTTTGCCGCTCAAAGCGGCAGTACGGCAGATAATTTTGGTATGTGTGCAACCTGGGATTCCAAAGGTAATTTTTATTCCGGCGGAACTGCCTTTGATATTGGCTATCCAACCACTAGCGGAGCCTACTCTCTTACTTTTAACGGCCCAGCCGCAAATGGTCTTACAGATGTTGTGATCACAAAATATAATGTAAATGGTACAGCTCTTTTGTATTCGACTTATATTGGTGGTTCAGATGCTGAAATTGTTACCAGCTTAATTGTAGACCATTCAGATAATCTTTGTTTTTCGGGCGCTACGGGTTCAACTAACTTTCCAATTACAACTGGTAGTTATGATAATACATTTAATGGTGGCTCTTATTTGAGCTTTAATGCAAACGGAACTGCCTTTAACAATGGTACAGATCTTTATGTGGGGAAATTTAATTCTACAGGCACATCTTTACTGGGAAGCACTTTTTTGGGTGGTAGTGATAATGATGGTGTCAATCATGTTAATCATTTATCTGTAGTAACTTCAACTGTTTACGAATATGCCACAGATTCTTTGCAATACAATTATGGCGATCAATACCGAGGAGAAATACAATTAGACGCTATGGATAATATTTATATTGCAAGTAGTACACGCTCATCAAATTTTCCAACTACAGCTAATGCCTTTGATAATAGCCTGGGAGGCAAACAAGATGCCATCGTTGCAAAGTTCAATTCAAACCTTACACAGCTTTTATATTCAACATATTTGGGGGGAACGTTAAATGATTGCGGCAACTCGCTAATAGTTGATAATAATCAAGATGTTTACATTACAGGAGGAACCTGTAGTGCAGATTTTCCGACAACATTTGGCGCTTATAACACTATTTATAATGGTGGAAAAACGGATGGATTTATTTCTCATATTAGTGCATTAAGTGGTGCGCTTTCAGAATCAACTTTTATTGGCACTAACAATTATGATCAATCTTATTTTATACAAAACGATGCCGTCGGTGATATTTATGTTTATGGTCAATCGTTGGGAAATATGCCTGTTATAGCAGCAGTTTACTCCAATCCGGGAACACACCAGTTTGTTAGCCGTTTAAATTCTAATTTATCTTTCATGAATTTATCAACTGTAATTGGAAGTAATACATCTAGTGTAGATATTTCTCCCTCTGCATTTTCAGTAGATAAATGTGGAAGCATTTATTTATCGGGTTGGGGTGGGAGTATTTTAGGTAATGTTCCTATTAACAACATGCCATTATTAAATCAAACGCAAAGCACAACCGATGGATTTGATTTTTATTTAATGAACCTAAGTGCAAATGCTTCTTCATTGCTTTACGCTTCATATTTTGGCGGGAGTTTAAGTCAAGAACATGTTGATGGCGGCACTTCGCGTATAGATAAAAATGGCAAATATTATCAATCGGTTTGTGCCGGCTGCGCAGGCTACGATGATTTTCCGGTTACGCCCGGAGCCTGGCCAAATATACCGGGCAATTCAAATCAATCTTTCAATTGTAATAACGGTATTTTTAAAATAGACATGCAACCAAATATTGTTTCTTCAAACATAGGAATAAACAGTACAACCGGTTGTTTACCTTTTACTGCAAGTCTTACCAATGTTAGTCCGGGCACTTCTTACATGTGGTATTTTGGCAATACTACGACTAGCTCAGTTATTGCAAATCCGGTAATTACTTATTCCGTACCTGGCACATATACCATTTCTTTGGTTGTTTACAATCCTTCTTCATGCAATCAAAAAGACAGTTCATTTATTTATTTAACGGTTGGCCCAGGTACAACACCAATCTTAAATGTTTCTTCATCTCCTAGTATAATTTGTAGCGGACAAACAACAACACTAATAGTTGGTGGCGCTAATTCGTATACCTGGAGCAACGGCTCAAATAGTTCTTTAGTTGTAACTACACCAACAATAACCACCTCCTACACTGTTACTGGAAAGAATCTTACAGGCTGCTTGTCTTTAGCTTCTGTAATTACTGTATCCGTCACTAATTGTGATGGTATTAATGAGTACGCAAAAGGTAAAAATACCGTTAGTATTTATCCCAATCCAAACAATGGTATCTTCACTGTTTCTTCAATAGAGATGATCGACGAGGTATTTGTTACTGATGTAGCAGGTAAGATAATTTATTCAAATAAGAATGTGAATGGTTATATCATTGATCTTGATCTTTTATTATCAGTTAAAGGATTGTATTTTATTTCGGTAAAGACAAGTACTGGCTTAAATAATTTTAAATTAATACGTGATTAACGTTTTTAAACGGCTTTATTGAGAGCAAACTGTCTTAATGTTGATAAATAATTTGCTTACGGCTTAAACTAATCGTATATTTGCACCCGAATTTACAGCGCATTTAATTAAAAAGATATAGTGCGGGATAGAGCAGGGGTAGCTCGTTGGGCTCATAACCCAAAGGTCGTTGGTTCGAATCCATCTCCCGCTACCAAAGAAAACCCCCGAATTTCGGGGGTTTTTTATTCAAAATCATGGCAGAAAAACACAAATCAGGCTTCGTAAACATCATTGGTTGTCCAAATGTTGGCAAGAGCACACTTATGAATGCCTTGGTAGGAGAGCGTTTGAGTATTATTACCTCTAAGGCACAAACCACTCGCCACCGGATAATGGGTATTGTGAGTGGCGACGATTACCAGATAGTTTTTAGCGATACACCGGGCATTATTAAACCGCTTTACCGTTTACAGGAAAAAATGATGCAGTTTGTGATCACCGCTTTTACCGATGCCGATGTTTTTCTTTTAATAACCGATGTTTTTGAAGATATACAATTGGAAGAATCTTACCTGGCTAAGCTTCAAAAAACAGATACCCCTATTCTACTATTAATAAACAAAATTGATATTGCTACTCAACAGCAATTAGAAGAAAAACTTGTTGCATGGAGAGAAAAATTACCACAAGCCGAGATCATTGCCATTTCTGCGCTCGAAAAATTCAATATCGATAAGATCATGTCACGCATCATTGAAAAATTACCTGATGGAAACGCGTATTACAGTAAAGAAGAATTCACAGATAAGTCTGAACGCTTTTTTGTAAGTGAAATTATTCGTGAAAAGATCTTATTGAATTATAAGAAAGAAATTCCATACAGCGTAGAAGTTGTGGTGAACACGTTTAAAGAGGAAGAAAAAATAATTAAAACACAGGTAGATATTTTAGTGGAACGCGATAGCCAAAAAGGAATTATTATTGGTGATAAAGGCGCTGCTTTAAAACGTGTTGGCGTGCAGGCCCGGAAAGACCTTGAGATCTTCTTTAAAAAACAAATTTTCTTAGAGTTATTTGTAAAAGTAGATAAAGACTGGCGTAGTAACGATACCCGATTGAATAATTTTGGGTATTAATCAAACTTCAAAGTCTTTATCGGTGTTAGCTTTGTAATTATTAATGTTGGCAGTAACAACATCGCAAAACAAACTACAAAGGTGCCCACATTTAATCCTAAAAAGTATAGCCAGTTAATATCAACCGCAACATACTCTACGTAATAAATACTACTGTCTAATTTTACGATCTTAAAATAATATTGCAATAAACAAGCTGCAATTCCAAATACGTTACCCCAAAGCAAACCTTTGCCTATCAACCTCAAACTTATCATTAAAAAGATCTTGCGTACGTTAACATTGCTCATACCTAACGCTTTTACAAGACCAACCATGTTCGTTCTTTCCAGGATCAGTATCAATAAAGCAGTTATCATATTTATGGTAGCAACAATGATCATTAGTACCACAATAATTATTCCGTTAATATCCAGTTTCTCCAACCAAATAAAAATGTTCGAGTAAATTTCTTTTACACTGTTCACATTAAAATTATACCCTAATAATTCCTGCGCCACTTCAAGATCCTCATCCAGCTTTTTAAAATCTTTTATACGTATTTCGTAATTACCAACCTGATTCTCGTTCCAATAATTTAATCGTTGCACCTGTCGCAGATCCACAAACGAGAGACTGTTATCAAAGTCAGAAAAACTGGTCTTAAAAATACCACAAATAGTAAAATTGCGCGAGCGTTGTTCATACTTAATAATGTTATCTTTTGCTGTACTATCATAAATTTCATGTTGCGAAATAAAATACACCAGCATCTTTTCGTTCACTTTTAAATTTAATCTATCTGCCAGGCTTGAGCTTATTAAAACATCTTTACTCGCCTCTTCTTTTGCAAATAATGGCAAGCGTCCTTCGATCAAATATTTTTTTATAAACTCAAAATTATAATCGCCCGTAACGCCTTTTAAAATAATACCTTCATTCTCCGTTTCGGTTTTTAAAATACCATTTTTAAATGCTGTGCCTTGCAGGTAACTTACAAAAGGCAATTTGCGCAAAGTCTCCAACGAATCTTTATTTAAATAAATGGGTTCCGGCTCGTTACTCGCATTTACGTTAATGTTACTTACAACCAGGTCGGTAGTTAAACCTGTTATACGTGTAATTATCTCTTTTTTAAAACCAAGTACAATACTTACCGTTAAAAACATCACAGAAACGCCCAAAGCAATGCCAATAATGCCTATTTTTACAATAGGCTTAGAGATGTTACCTTTGTGTAGTTTAGGATCCGAGATCCTGTTGGCTATGAATTTTTCTATACTCAAAAAAAGAATGTACTCCTTTCACAAAAATAACAAATTGATTTGCTTTATCAGCTCTTTACTTTTATTAACTCAACCTTTATTCTCACAAAATTTTGTTGGTATCGAACAAAAATATCTTGCTGTAAAAGATTATACAACTCTAACCCTTGGCGCACAACGGTTTGATGCTTACCTGCCGCTATTAAAAAAGAAGCGTGTTGGTATTGTGACCAACATTACAGGGGTCATAAATTCTACAAGTATAGTTGACACTTTATTAAAATTAAAAGTAAATATTAAAAAAATCTTTGGCCCTGAGCATGGTTTTAGAGGTAATACCGAAGCAGGTGAAAAGGTAAACAGCAATGTAGATGTAAAAACAGGATTACCAGTAGTATCTTTATACGGCAGCAATAAAAAACCAACTAAAGAGCAATTAAAAGATATTGATGTTTTAATATATGATATACAGGACGTTGGTGTACGCTTTTACACTTACATTTCAACCATGTGTTATGTAATGGAAGCCTGTGCCGAAAATAAGAAAGAGTGTATTGTGCTTGACCGACCCAATCCCAACGGGTTTTATATTGACGGTCCTACCATGAAAGATGAATTTAAAACTTTTTTAGGCTTGCATAATGTGCCTTTAGTGTATGGTATGACTAGTGGAGAATATGCTACTATGGCAAATACAGAAGGCTGGTTAAAAAATAAAGTAAAGTGCAAACTTACTGTTATTGCCTTAAAAAATTACGACCGTAAAGCTACATATCCACTGCCAGTAAAGCCCTCGCCAAACATTCCAAATTTAGAATCTGTTCTGTTATATCCAAGTTTGGGCTTGTTCGAAGGAACCATTATAAGCCTGGGTCGTGGAACAGATGTGCCTTTCCAGGTTGTTGGTCATCCTAAATACAGCGATACCACATTTTATTTTATTCCACGAGCTACAACATTATCAAAAGAACCCAAATACCTTAATGAACGTTGTTACGGATTAAACCTAAAAAAAGATCCCTATTTAAAAAACCATCCATTAAAAATTAATTTAGGTTGGATAAAAAAGTTACAAACTGATCTAAATAAACCAGACTTTTTTGACAAGAATTTTAATTACCACTCTGGCAATACCGAACTGCAGGAGCAACTAAAGAATGGTCTTTCGGAAGAAGAAATAAGAAAATCGTGGCAAAAAGACATTGAAAACTTCAAAAAAATAAGGATTAAATACCTTTTATACCCCGATTTTAACTAGTTGTTTGTAATATTTTTGGCTTTTCTTGTTTAGAAACCTATTTTTGTAACACTATAAAAAATACTAATGGCAAGTTTTGATTTAATAATGCCTAAAATGGGCGAAAGTGTAGCAGAAGCTACAATTATAAAGTGGACTAAGAACGAAGGTGATAAAATTAAAATTGATGAAACAGTTTTAGAGATTGCTACTGATAAAGTGGATAGCGAGATCCCTTCGCCGTTTGAAGGAACTCTTGTAAAGCGCTTATTTAATGAAGGTGATGTGGTGCAAGTGGGTGCCGTAATTGGTGTTATTAGCAGCGAGGCAAACGCCTCGGTATCTGAAACTCCAAAAACCACAGCTCCTGATGTTAAACTGGAAACTAAAAAAGAAGAAACAAGTTCTTCGTCAACCGTTAGTGCGCCAAAAACCGCTGTAGATAATAATTACGGTGATTCGACCAAGTTCTATTCGCCATTAGTAAAAAGTATTGCTAAAGAAGAAGGCATTTCTATAAAAGAATTGGATGGTATTAAAGGCACAGGCCAGGATGGCCGTGTTACCAAAGCCGATATTTTAGCTTATTTACCAAACAGGAATAAACAATCTTCAGAAACTAAAACTGAAACCAGTACTACAACTACAACAACCCCAACCAAATCAACGCCTGTTAATGTTGGAGATAACGCTGTGATCGTTCACCGCCCGGCTGTTTCAGTTGGTGCAGGCGATGAGATCATTGAAATGGATCGCATGCGTAAGATCATTGCCGATAATATGGTAATGAGTAAACACGTTGCTCCACACGTTACTTCTTATGTTGAAGCAGATGTTACAAATCTTGTCCAATGGAGAGATAAAGTGAAAAAAGATTTTGAGAAACGCGAAGGAGAGAAATTAACTTTTACGCCTTTGTTTATTGAAGCTGTAACCCGCGCTATTAAAGATTTTCCAATGATCAACGTTTCGGTAGATCAAACGGGAACTAAAATTATTAAACGTAAAAACATTAATATTGGTATGGCTGCAGCTTTACCAACAGGTAACTTAATTGTGCCTGTAATTAAAAATGCAGATGAGCGCAACTTAATTGGTATTACCAAAGCGGTTAACGATCTTGCCAACCGCGCACGTGCTAATAAATTACAGCCAGATGAAATTCAAGGGGGAACATTTACATTAACTAACGTTGGTGGATTTGGAAACGTAATGGGTACGCCCATTATCTTACAACCACAGGTTGCAATTTTAGCTGTTGGAAGTATAAAAAAGAAACCAGCAGTGATTGAAACACCACAAGGTGATATGATCGGCATCCGCCAATTCATGTTCCTATCGTTAAGCTATGACCACAGGGTTGTTGACGGTTCTTTAGGCGGAACTTTTTTAAGAAGGGTTGCCGATTATCTTGAGAATTGGGACGTGAACAGAACGATATAAAATATTATAAAACAAAAAACCCGCTTTATTTTAAAGCGGGTTTTTTGTTGAATTTGATTCGCACTACTACTCTTTTACAACTCTAATTGTTTGCGTTGTTTTATTTTCAGTAACTAATTTTATAAAATAAATTCCATTCGCAAATTTCTCTAAATTAATTTCGGTCGAATTCGCTTTATCAGAAAAAATAAATTCACTGTTCAGCACAACTTTTCCTGCCGCATCCATAACCTCAATACTAACATTGTTTGTTTGAGCGTTATTCATTTTTAAAATTAAAATACCGCTTGTTGGGTTTGGATATAATGAAAAACCAGCATTTTTACTTAATGCATTGATGCCAGTGCAGATAGAAACGTTAACCGTTACGTTAGCGGTATTTTTGCAACCATTGGCATCACTTCCAGTAACAGTATAAACTGCAGTAGCTGCAGGTGTATATGTTACCGAAGCACCATTTATATTTCCAGGCATCCATGAATAAGTTGTTGCACCGGTTGCGTTTAATATTACCGACTGTCCCTGGCAAATTACACTGTTGTTTGGCGTAGCATTTATAGTCGGTAACGGCAACAAGGTTACCGTTGCCGTTTTTACATTTGAACAACTTCCTGTTGTACCAGTAACTGTATAAACAGTTGTACCTGTTGGTGCGTATGTTGCTGTTGAAGCACTACCGCCTCCATTACTCCAATTATAAGAAGTTGCGCCTGTAACTGTAAATGCTACAGTTGATCCTGTGCAAATTGATTGCACTGCATTTGCCACAGTAATTGTTGGTGTTGTTGTTACGTTTGCTGTTGCTGTTTTTGAGCTAGAACAGCCACCTGTTGTACCTGTAAGTGTGTAAACCGTTGTGCCTGTTGGAGCAAATGAAGCTGATGCCGCTGTTCCACCGCCATTACTCCAGGCATAAGTTGTTGCGCCAGAACCAACAAAAGTTACTGTTGTACCAGAACAAATTGACTGAACGGAATTTGTAATTGCAATATTTGGTGTTGCCGTAATCGCTACAACCTGATTAAATGTTGAACCCGGACCACTACCATTTGAAGCAATTAATGTAACTGTATAATTACCAGCTGTATTAAATGTTATGTTGGGGTTTTGTGAAGTAGCAGAAGCTATTGTAACTCCAGCGCTGGGCAATACACTCCAGCTCCAGGCGTTTGGTGAATTTGTAGATTGATCCGCAAATGGAACTAATGCGCCGGCACATTTTGGTAAAGCGGTAACGCTAAATCCTGTAACAGGAACAGGTGGTGGAGCGGCTCCAACTACATCCACTATCCATACACCTCTTCCATAAGATGCTGCAACTAATTTTGTTGGATTGGCCGGAGAAATTTCCATATCTGATAAAGGCATGTTTGGTAGTCCGGCATTATATAAGGTCCATGTTGCAGAAACATTATCCCTGTAATAAACGCCAACATCCATTCCAACATAGATCCTATCGCTGGTTCCGGGTTGATATACACTACAGTTTGCAGGGATATTAGGAAGATTTGCAGTGAAATTTGTCCACGATGTACCACCGTTAGTTGTCATAAAAACTTTATTTCCTGCTGAGTAGCCGCTTAATACAACCCATGCATTATTCGGATCAGTTGGATCAATAGTAATAAACTCGGGTGAAGCAGAACCTACAGGCACTGTACCTGTTACATTTGTCCAGGTCGTCCCTCCATCTGTTGTTTTACAAATACCTGTTCCTTTTAAAACATAAATAACCTGGTTATTAGATGGCGCAATTGCAAATTCTTTCACCGAGCCTGTTATTGGAAGTGCTGTTAATTGTGTCCATGCACCAGCAGAATTTGTTGATTTAAATAAATTAGTATAACCGCAATACAATGTTGCAGCTACCTGCGGATCTTGTTTCCAGGCTGTAACCCATGGTGCTGTACCGGTCATACCTGTTGTGCAGGTTGCCCATGATACGCCGCCATTGGTTGACTTACGCAATGCACCATTATAATATTCGCCAAACATATTATTATCGTTTGTACGATCAATAAAACAATCCATACCATCACCGCCTAAAGCTGCGTTATAGGTTGTACCATTCCAGATACTTGTTCCGTTATCCTGGTGGCCGGTGATCCATTTGTTTGCCGTCAATGATGATAAACCGATTTTATAGATCTGTGAGATATTAATTGCACCGGAAATTTCCTGCCATGCTGTTGCAGTTCTTCTATAAACCGTTCCGTCGTTTGTATTAAAAAGAGTACCTGCCGCGTCATAATCAAGATCATGCTGATCAGCATGTGTGAATGGAGCTCCGCTTCCTGTCCAGTGACCGTAGATCGTCCAGTTAGTTCCACCATTTGTAGTTCTCCAAACATTTACACCACCCGTTACCACTTCATTTGCATTTAATGGCGAAGCGGCAATACACAGATCGTACCAGCCTTGCCCGCCCGCGTCAGTTCCTGCAGTTGCCCATCCCAAAAGGTTTGGCGTGGTGGCCATTTGAGTAAAAGCACCCGCACTGTTTGTAGATTGATAAAAGCCCTGGAAGCCATTGTCTGAACTTTTAGAAGCTAAAACATAAACATAATTTACATCAGCTGGTGTAACTGCAATTGCCATCCTGTTAACACCTGTAGTGGGAATACCTGCACTTACAGTTGTAAAAGTAGCGCCGCCATCAGTAGATATTCTAAAGGTTGTTCCACCTGCATAGATAGTTGTTGGTGTACCCGGTTTAAATTCAAGATCAAAAGTACTGCCTGTGGCAACCTGCGTCCAGTTAGTACCGCCGTTAATTGTTCTGTAAATTCCACCTGATGTTGCAGCTAATACTATTAAAGGATTTGAAGGATTAATGATCAATCTGCGAATAGTGAAATTATTTGTTACTACATTGGTTAAACCTGTAGCAGCCCACGAAGTACCACCATCTGTAGATTTTAAAACGCCAATACTTCTTGTATCACCTGCATCACCATCACCTGTAGCCAGGTACATAATGCTGGTATTTGTTGGGTCGATAGCAAGATCAGAACAACCTATTACCGCTAAATTATCCGTATTGGTTGTCCACGACGTACCGCCATTTGTAGATTTCCATAATCCTCCGGCAGGAGCACCAACCCATAAATTATTTGAATTTGTAGGATCAACAGTAATAAAACACATTCTTCCTGATTTTAATAACTGCCCCCCCGCACTGCCACTAAGCGGACCCATTGGGCCAACCGGTGTCCATGTAGTAGAAGCAAGCATAGTTGTACTACTAAATTTATTTGCTGTATTTGGTGCTTGATAGGTGTCTAAAAACTCCTGGTAATTTTTTGCTGTTAAAGAAAGTAAAGAAAGATCGCCTGTAGGATAAACCCTACGCTCAACAAAATTTTCCCAACGCTTAAAAGCCTTATAGCCTTTGCCTTTCTCAGTGTTATCACGCACAGCCCAATAGTTATTAAAATCTGCCTGAATCTGGTAAAAATTACCATTTGGATCTTGCATTTTTTGTGCCCATTCTTGCGAGAAAATATTGTTCAAGCAAAAAATAGCTATCAATAAAAATATAATTTTTTTCATATTGGTATTTTAGTTTTTTGAAATTAAAAAATTCAAAATTTAAATCCTAATTTTTTGGAAGGAAATGAGCTTTTGTAGATATATTCTCCTAAACTATTTAGGTAAAAAATATTCGAAATTTAAGGACTGCAGGCGCAAAGCCTTACGGAGAGGAACTCTGCTTCATTCTCCAAATAATTACGACAATACAATTTACCTTTTGGGCCCTGGTTAATTATAAAATAATTTGCCAACATGGCCTCATAACTCGCATCAATGTAGACCCATTTGTTGACCTTCCTGAAGAAAGGATGTTTTTCCTGTACCTTGTTAGAGAGAGGGTCAAAAAAATGATTGATACCGGAAAATTCCTGAAACTGAAAAGTATGTACCATTTCGTGAGCATACACATTATAAAATATTTTACCCGACTGCAGTGTGTCGGTAAATAGGAAACCGTTAGACGCTGTGGAGCCCAGTAATCTTGGTTCATAACGGATCTTATCTGTATAAAAAGTAAATGTGCCAGAGCGCAATGTTGCCTTGTGATCAAAAGAGGTACTATGTATCGCCATAAAAAGCAAGCCTCCAAAAGTAGAAGGCATAAAGCGTGGTGTTAACAAAAGATCTTTCGTATGAAATTCCAATCGTATAAAAGCAACATCGTAATGCCATTGGCTCCAAAAATCACGATTGGCTGCAGCATTCTCTACTATTGAGTTTCCTGCACTAAAAACGGCACGCGAGACCCACGCATAGGACAAATTTTGTTTTTCACTGATAAGATAATTTAATTTTTTTCCAGAGTATACAATTGCACCACCCCCAAGGCCAACCACAAAACCTTTTGCAAATGCTTTGTGCCATTTTTGATCTTTCTTTTTGTTGATGACGGCGCCAACACCTCCGGTTATTCCTCCTACTAAAGTATTGTATGCAATTATTTTTGGTTCAAGATTTTGAGATCTTGTTTGTTGTGTGATAACGGAGAAGATAAGAATAAAACAAAGCTGTTTCATAATGGATAAGATTATTTCAGCAATTGTGCTGCCATAGCTAAAATACCTCGTAATCTGTCAAAAATGGGCTAATAGCCGTTTTACATTTTATTCACTTTCCCAAACTGTTGAAATAATTCAACATCTTTTGACGAAGGTCATAAATATTCTAAACGATGTAAAAGGATTTAATTTGTATTATTACAGCATTAATAAACCAAACATGAAAGCATTTAAATTGATAAATATTAATGGAACTGATTGTTCTTTTGAGGAAGGTTCTATTGCAGAATCTGTGAATATTGATGGGAATTATTTTATCATTAAAACAACATTTGATCCATATCAATTAACGGCACACCCTGCTCCGCGCTATCAGTTTGTGGTAACATTAAAAGGTAAATTAGAGTTTACGGTCACAAACGGTTCTTCATTTATTATTGAACCAGGAATAATACTTGTGGCAAAAGATCTTAAAGGAAAAGGTCATAGTTGGAAAATTCTTGACGGTGATAAATGGGAAAGAATTTATATTGTTCCCGACACTGATGCCAATGATTTTTTTACGCCAAATAATTAGCCTTTTTCTTCGAAAGCAAGTTTCATAAATTTAAGTACTTCTTTATTTATATCTTCTTTGTAAAGCAATCGTAAATGATGATTGATCTGATTTTGACCCGGCACCTGTCCGATCTTTTGAAAACATAAATTATCGTTATGTTCTTTTTTGAAAGGAAAAACAATATGAATGAAGTTCTTGCCAAATTGTGTAACCCATGCTATGCGTTTATTTGAGTTTGAGATGCCGATCATCGTTTTAGTAGATTCAATTTCAATCTTCCCGACCTTTTGAAATTCAGAAATAAAGTGATCGAATAAAGCTAAACTATGTTCTGGTTTTCCTTTAAGAAAGGCGGAAACAGGCTTGCCATGTGAATTGTTATGCGACATATATTCCATTAAAACTAACAAATAAATTTAATACTAAAAACTATAAATATTCTTTCTATCTTAGTTCATATTTTAAAATCTTGTTTTGAAAAAAAATTTACTGACTTTATTTTTCTCATTTAATTTAATATTATTAAATGGCCAAAGTTTTTGTTTTAATGCACCTAATGCCATTAATACAATTACTGTTGGGGGACAACCAAATTCAATTACTTCGGCCGATTTTAATAATGATGGAGCAACCGATGTTGCTGTAATTATTTTCAACAGCCAGTTACATGTGTTATTAGGATCGTCTTCAGGTACCTTTGCCACGCCCATAATTTATAACGCCGGTTTTCAATCAACTGCTATAAAAACTGCCGACTTAAATAACGATGGAAATGTAGATATAGTAACTGCAAACAATTCTTTTAATGATGTTTCTGTTTTACTTGGTTTAGGGAACGGTACATTTACAACACCGGTTTATTATCAAAGTTTTATGGGAGGTGCGAGCGATGTAACAATTGCAGATTTTAACAATGATAATATTAGTGATATTCTTGCTGTAACCAGTAGCGCAAATTTTGTTTCGTTATTTATAGGTTCTGGTACGGGGTCTTTTTCTGCTGTTAACCAGGTTTCAACTGGCGGGCATATAAGGATGACAAAAGGTGATTTTAACAATGATGGAAATGTTGACTTAGTGACAACTAAAGGACTTAACGGCACTGCTCTTTTGCTAGGCACAGGTACCGGCAGCTTTACAGCTCCATCATTGATCAATACTTTAGGATTTGATGCAATAGATGCTGTTACCGCCGATTTCAATGGCGATAACTTTGATGATATTGCGGTAACGCATGCAAATAGCAACAATCTTGTTGTGTTATTAGGAAATGGTGCAGGTTCATTTAGTGCCTCTGCAACATATACTACTATACAGGGGTTGTATTCATTAATAACCGCAGATTTTAATGGTGATGGTAAATCTGATCTGGCAACAACAAATGCAACTAAAGGTACGATTGATATATATTTAGGCACCGGGCTAGGAACATTTTCATTAACTGGCAATTCGTTTATTGTTGGCGTTTATGCTTCATATATTAGTGCTGGCGATCTTAATAATGATAGCGAAATAGATATTATAGTCAGCAATGTAATGACCAATGATATTTCGATCTTAATAGGTTTTGGTAACGGTAATTTTGCATGTCCAACAAGCTATAATTTCCCTGCTTTTTCTGTAGCTTCTTCAGATTTTAATAATGACGGAAAAGCAGATATTATATCTGCCAATAGCGGTTCAACTTTTGAATGCTTAATTGGTAACGGAACAGGAATGTTTCCTACGCACATAACTTCCACTTCATTAGGTGGGCACACCGGAGTGGCAGTAGCCGATTTTAATAGTGATGGAAACATGGATGTTGCTTTTGATGGTTATCCAAATTATGCGTCGGTTTGTATGGGAACAGGTACAGGAAGTTTTGTTGCAGGTGTAATTTATCCCATTTTTGCCGATGCAAAATCCATAACTTCCGGAGATTTTAATAATGATAATCATCCTGACCTAGCGGTGGTTAATTTTTCTGCGAATTCTATTACTGGCCACGTTTCGGTTTTATTGGGCTCTGCATCAGGCACGTTTGCTCCTTCAATTACTTATACAACAGGAGGTATGTATCCTTTTTCTGTTACTTCGGCGGATTTTAATGGTGATGGCTATGACGATCTTGCCGTGGCGAATACTTATTCAGATAATATATCGATTCTGTTATCATCTCCATCCGGCACTTTTTCGTCACCCACCGTTTATAATGTTGGGATACAACCTTGGTGTATCATATCTGAAGATTTTAATATGGACGGCAAACCCGATCTTGCAGTAGCAAATAAAAGCTCATTCAATGTTTCTATTTTATTGGGTACAGTAAGTGGTACGTTTGCTGCACCAATTAATTATCCTGCTGGCAATGGGCCGTACGCTTTAACCGCAGCTGATTTTAATAATGATTCAAAACCAGATCTCGCAGTATCAAACTATGTTGGCCAAAGCAAAAATCTGACTTTTTTATTAGGTTCAGGTACCGGTTCGTTTAGCCTTACAAACGATTACCATGCCGGTGATCTTTCATATGGAATTGCTAGCGGCGACTTTAACAACGATGGAAATAAAGACGTTGTTTTGGCAAATGCAGGCAATGCTAACAACCTTGCAATTGTATTAAATGGCATTCCTCACATTACATTTAGTTCTTTAAGTAATGTTTGCCTTGGCAATACAATTACCATTACTGCAAATGGCGCACCAAGCTATAGTTGGAGCACAGGATCAACAAGCAGTAGCATTAGTGTTAGCCCCATTATAAACACCAATTATACAGTTACTGCAACTACAAATATTGGCTGTGTAAGCTCTGCAGTAAAAACCATTAGTGTAAGTGGTGCTCCTTTAATTACTGTTAACAATGGCAGCCTATGTGCAGGTTCCTCGTTTACTTTAAATCCAAGTGGTGCGAGTACTTATACTTTTTCGGGTGGTTCTGCAGTTGTTTCTCCAACAATAAATACTTCTTACACGGTTACCGGAACAAGTATGATGGGCTGCGTAAGTTCATCAGCTGCTGTGAGTTCTATTTCTGTAAGTCCATTACCCAATGTTATAGCCATTTCAAATGCCAGCTTAATTTGCTCGGGCGATACAGCAAATTTAGTTTCTACAGGTGCCCTTACTTACACATGGAATACGTCAAGCAATGATTCAACAATCATAATAACGCCAACACTCACAACATCTTATACAGTATCAGGCACAGGGACAAATGGCTGCATTAATTCATTTGCAATTACGCAAACCGTATCAGCGTGTACAGGTATTAGAATTAATGAATCTGACCATGGCATGTTTAGGATCTATCCAAATCCTACAAGTGGAATTTTGACAATTGAATCTGCTATTGAGACGCAAATTATAATTACCAATTTGTTAGGTCAGGAAGTATTTAATGGAGTAATGCCGCCGGGCTATCAAAAGGTTGATATCAATGATCAAACTTCGGGAATTTATTTTATCAAGTTGCAAGAGAAGAACAAAGTTGTGAAATCACAAAAACTCCTTAAACTGTAAGCGTTATTAAATTTTAATTTCAAAACTTATTATAAAACAAAAACCACACTAAAAAGTGTGGTTTTTTGCTTGCTCCCTCTCCTGGGCTCGAACCAGGGACCCCATGATTAACAGTCATGTGCTCTAACCAGCTGAGCTAAGAAGGAATTTATTCTGGTTATTCCGAATCGGTTAAATTACCCGTATTTACTAGGGAATTTTTCTGATTAGGGTGGCAAATTTACACTAGATTTATGAAATAAACAATATCTTTACAAAAAAAATTAAAATTAAATAAATGAGTTTATTAGTTGTTGGTACAGTAGCCTTTGATGCTATTGAAACACCATTCGGAAAAACCGATAAAATTGTTGGCGGAGCCGCATCATACATTGCATTAGCTGCATCTTATTTTCAAAGGGATATTTCTTTGGTATCGGTTGTTGGCGACGATTTTCCGCAGGATTTTTTGAATATCTTAAAAAAAGAAGGTGTCAATTTAGAAGGCCTTCAGATCAAAAAAGGTGAAAAATCATTTTTTTGGAGTGGTAAATATCATAACGACCTTAATAGTCGCGATACGCTTGAAACGCAGCTTAATGTGCTTGAAAATTTTAACCCTATTGTACCTGAATCTGCTAAGGAATGCGATTTTTTAATGTTGGGGAATTTGGTTCCTGCAGTACAACGTAGCGTTATTGACCAGCTAAAAAAACGCCCAAAATTAATAGTTTTAGATACTATGAATTTTTGGATGGATATTGCCATGGATGAACTAAAGAAAACCATAGCAATGATCGACGTTTTAACCATAAATGACTCAGAAGCCCGTCAATTATCAGGCGAATACTCACTCGTAAAAGCTGCTCAAAAGATATTGGCAATGGGTCCAAAAGTGCTGGTAATTAAGAAAGGCGAGCACGGAGCCCTGTTATTTAACAAAGAAGAGGTGTTTTTTGCGCCTGCATTGCCTTTAGAGAATGTGTATGACCCAACCGGCGCAGGCGATAGCTTTGCTGGTGGTTTTATTGGCTATTTGGCTAAAACTAAAGATATTAGCTTTGAGAACATGAAACGCGCAATTATTTTTGGCAGCGCCATGGCCAGCTTTACCGTTGAAAAATTTGGAACAGAACGCTTAATAGGCCTGTCGCAAAAGGATGTAGACGAAAGGGTTCAGGAATTCATTGATCTGGTGCAGTTTGACATTGATTTAGTTTAACTTTTTTAAGTAAAAAATACATACTAAATTCAATTATTTAACGTTACAATAAACGGTGTTAATTAAGCGCTTAATATATCCAATAGCATTTGCCTTACTTTTTGTTGCGTGCAGCACAAAAAAGAATACGGTCGTTAGCAGAGGTTATCATAACCTAACTGCGCGCTTTAACGGTTATTACTATTCCTGCTTAAATATCGAAGAAGGTGAATACAAGATCGATAAGAGCAACAAAGATAATTTTGAAAAGATCCTTCCTGTTTATATTTACCCAACCGGTGAAAAAGCCAAAGCAACTTTTCCTGAATTTGATAAGGCTATTAAAAAATCATCTACCTGTATTCAACGTCACGCTATCAAAGATAAAAAAGGTAACGAGATACCCACATCCGGAAAATGGATAGATAACAACTGGATAAATATTGGCATCTCCCATTTATACAAACGCGAGTTATTTAGTGGTTTAGAAGCTTTTGAATACGTGGCAAGAACTTATACAAAATCAAAAGACAAATATACGGCCATGGCCTGGATGATAAAGACCAATAATGAAATTGGCGCCGTTAGCAGTTCCGAGCAGATCATAAGCTTATTAAAGAATGAAAAGGATCTTCCACGCAAAGTAAAAAAAGAATTGCCGGTTCTTGAAGCGGATTATTTTATGCGTCGCGGATTGAATACCGAAGCGGCGACAAAATTAATGGAAGCTTCGAGGAACAGCAACCCTTTAACAGGTATCTCACGTAAAAAAAGAGCGAGGTATAGTTTTATTGTTGCTCAATTATTTGAACAGCAAAAAAATAATAAACGCGCGCTTGAATATTACAAAAAAACCATTCGCTTAAAACCAAATTACGAATTGGTTTTTTACAGTAAAATAAAAATGGCCAAGTTGTTAGATGTTAAACGTAACAACTCAGAAAAAACAAAAAAGGACCTTTTAAAAATGGCCAAAGAGTTTAAAAATAACGAGTATTACGATGTTATTTACTATACTTTAGGTGAGATAGAAGAAAAAGAACGTAATGCAACACAGGCTCTTTACTATTACAAAAAGTCAGTTCAAACCAGTTTGAATAATCCAAATCAAAAAGGACAGTCTTATTTAAAGTTAGGAGAGATCAATTTCGACCTCACCAATTATCAACCCGCGGAAGCTTATTACGATAGTGCGGTTGTAACTATTTCAAAAGACCATCCGGATTACGCTTCGATAGTTGCACGTAAAAAAACATTAGAGACCTTGGTTGGACACATCAGAACTATTAGCAGGGAAGATAGTTTACAACGCTTTGTTAAACTTAGCGAGAGCGAGCAAAACAGAGTAATAGATAAGATCATTGCCGATCTTGAAAAAGAAGAAGCAAGAAAAGAAAAAGAAAAAGAAATAGCGAAAAATAGCAATCAATTACCGAATAACACATTAGGAAGCGTAGGTCAAAACCAAGATATTGGAAGTCCTGGCGTAGCCGCTTCATTTTATTTTTATAATCAAAATACAATTGCATTTGGCGTTGCTGATTTTACAAAAAAATGGGGTAACAGAAAATTAGAAGATAACTGGCGTAGGTCTAATAAAGCACTTACCATTGATGACCCAATTGAAAATAAAGATACTGCTAAAACAAAAGGTGTTGCTAAAAGTTCGAATAAAACGCGTGAGTTTTACAGAACCAATTTACCTATTAACGATTCACTCGTAAAGAAGAGCAATAAAAAAATTGTGTATGCGTATTACATGATGGGCTCTATTTATAAAGAAGAATTAAACAACACAAAAAAAGCTGTTGCAACATTTGAAGAATTAAACTCCCGCTTTCCACAGAACAAATATTTATTGAACACGTATTACATTATGTACCGCACGCATCTTGCTGAAAAAAATCAACCAAGAGCAGACTATTATAAAGAAAAGATCTTAAGCGAATTTCCGGATAGCGAGTTTGCATTGATCATTAAAAACCCAAGTTATGCATCTGAAGCAAACAGCCAGAAAAGCGAAGTAGAAGGTTTTTACACCCAGGTATATCAATCTTATCTTGATAATAATTATTCGCAAGCACTAAGCCAGGCAAATGAAGGGCTTTCTAAATTTGGTAAAAATGTTTTTGTTTCTAAATTTGAATTCATTAAATCGCTGTGTGTTGGAAAATTAAAGGGCATTGACTCTTTAGAATTTTATTTAAAATTATTGGTTGCAAAACATCCTACCGCAGAAGTTACACCGCTTGCAAACGATATTTTACTTTCAATTAAGAAACAAAAAAATCCAGACCTTTATAAAACGGCTGAGCCTGGTTTAAATCAATTAGATACTTTTAGCGTGAACCTGGATGCAGAACATTTTATAATTGCCATTGTACCTGACGATCCAAAAATTGCAGATAGTTTTAAGATCCGTTTAAACACGTTTAACAATACCTATTACAGTTCAAAAACATTTAATTTAACCAGTAACCTGTTTGGTACCAGCAAACAATTAGTGGTTTTAAAAACATTTGTAAGTGCTAAAGAAGTAATGAGTTATTACGAAAATTTGATCAAAGATCCTGATCTTTTTAAAGATGAAGTGAAGAAGGAAATGATAGAAATTTATCCTATATTGGGAAACAATTTACCGTTCTTATATAAAAAGAAAAATATAGAAGCCTACAGAATTTTCTTTTTAGATAATTACAAGAACTTAACTGAAAATAAAATAAAATAAAACTATTAACTTAAAATTGAATGTTATGTTAGGAATAGGTTCAAATAAAAATCAAAACTTAGACGCTAGTTCAGTAAATTTAATTGGTAATGGTACTAAAATTGTTGGCGATATTCAATCTGCCGGCGATGTTAGAATTGACGGACTTTTAACAGGAAATATAGTTACAACTGGGAAATTTGTATTAGGGCCAAACGGTGTGGTTGACGGTAACGTTACCAGTGGCAATGCCGATATCAGTGGCGAAATTAAAGGCAAAGTAAACATTTCTGAAATGCTTTCTTTAAAAGCAAGTGCAAAAGTAAGTGGCGATATTATTACAGGAAAATTAGCAATTGAGCCTGGTGCAATTTTTACCGGCACTTGTAATATGGGGGCTAAAGTAAAAAACATGCACCAAAGCCTTGAAACTAATAATGCCTCCTCAAAAACAGCCTAATCAGTTTATTAAATACAGTAACCTAGGTATCCAGATGGCTGTGATCATTGGTTTATCAGCCTGGGGTGGACATAAACTCGATGCTCATTATAAGAACGAACCACCTGTATTTACTATTGTTCTCTCACTATTAGGGATTGCCGCAGCCCTATATATTGTTTTAAAAGGCTTAATCAAACCCGATAAATGATCTTAAAAAGTATTTCTGCTATCTTAATTTCAGCAGGCCTTTCTTGCCTTTATTCATTCGTTTTAAATTATTTTTTTAATTACGAATTAACACTTTGGTGGCTAAGCCTCATTTTTTTTGTGGTCTTATCCGTTATTTTTACGCTGCTTTATTTTATCCGCACAGATACAAAAACCTTCGCCGGTATCATGTTAAGCACTGGTGTCATAAAGTTCCTGCTTTCTTGCGTTCTGTTTTTTATCCTTTCTTTCACCCTAAAAGGGGGATTTTTAACCTTCTTCATTCATTTTATAGGGCATTATGTTTTGTTTACTGTTTTTGAAATCAGATATTTGTTACAACTAATTAAAACCAAATAAAAATGAGAACCAGTTTATTTTTTGCTTTTTTATTTACTTCCTTTTTAATTTCCGCACAAAGCGACTTAAGCACAATTTCCTTATTAAACTCAACAAATAAAAAAGGCAGTGAGTACAATTTTACAATTATTAAAAAATTAGAGACTAGTGATGTTCAAAACCAAAACATGACAGGCACTTGCTGGTCGTTTTCTTCATTGTCATTTTTAGAGAGTGAAATAATTCGTTTGGGCAAAGGCAAAGAATTTAATTTAAGCGAAATGTTTGTGGCAAGAAAAGCTTATTCTTTAAAGGCTGATAATTTTGTGCGCATGCACGGCAAGACAAATCTGGGCGAAGGTGGTGGATTTCCGGATGCGATACATGTATTAAAAAATTATGGTATGGTACCTGAAGACGTTTACACCGGTAAAAAAAATGTGAACGATCAGCACAACCATAAATTATTAGAAACTACTTTAATAAATATTTTACGCCCTGCTGCGCTTCCAGAAACACAGGAAATAGATTTCAGTTTTATTCATAATTCTGTTAACGCTGTTTGCGATGAGTTCTTAGGAAAAGTGCCTGAAAAATTTGATTACAAAGGCAAAAGCTACACGCCAAAAACTTACGCTGAAGCGACAGGTTTAGTAGCGGGAGACTATGTTTACTTAACTTCATTTACACATCACCCGTTTTATAGCAAATTTGTTTTGGAGGTCCCTGACAACTGGAATTGGGAATCGATGTACAATTTACCTCTAAACGAGCTACAAGAAGTAATGAGCAGTGCAATTAATAGCGGTTATTCGTTTGCTTGGGCTGCTGATGTAAGTGAAAAAGGTTTTTTATTTAAAGATGGTTTAGCAATTGTACCTGAAAAATCGTTTGCATTAATGACAAACGACGAAAGACAAAATATAACTACTAAACCGGTTAAACAATTAGATATTACTCAAGAGATCCGTCAAAAAGCATTTGATAATTACGAAACCCAAGACGATCATGGAATGCACGTTGTTGGAATGGTAAAAGATCAAAACAATACACCTTATTATTATGTAAAGAACAGTTGGGGTAAAGATAATAACCAATGCGACGGCTATTTTTATGCCAGTGAGAGTTATGTTCTTTACAAAACGACCTGCATTATGCTTCACAAAAAAGCGATTCCGGCAGCGATTGCTAAAAAATTGGGAATTACCCAATAATAGATTATTTTTAAATAAAAAATGCTAAAAAACAATTTGTTATTCAAGACCCTTTTGTTATTTAGCGTACAGATTTTTAATGTACAATTAATGCTATCTCAGGATAGCATTTTTTTTATAGACCGAAGTACTATTTCGGGCAAGGTTACTGAAATAAACAAAACGGAAGTAAAGTATTATAAATCAGAAAATATTTCCGGACCAAAATATTCAGTTCTAAAAAACTCTATAGCTTTTATTAAATATGCTGACAATTTTGTTGATTCATTTGGTGCATTAGTCTCAAATCAAATAAAATCAGGTTACCCGAAACTTGAGATAAAGCATAGATCTGTTTACTGTTATACAAAAAAAATAAGTGATCACGATTTACTTGAACTATTAAAGGAAATAAAAGATCCTCTTCAGCGCGAAAAACTCATTGACGAATTTAATTTAATGAAACATTATCAAAAAAAACAGATACTTTTTGGTGTTGGTGGTACGCTTTTTTTTGGTACAAGTTTATTTTATGGCCTTATATTTGGCTCAATTAGTAGTTCGCTTGAATTGTTTATTGGCGCTGCTATTTTTGGAGCGGTAGTGTTTATTCCTACAACAGTTTTCTCTTTTGTAAACAAGAAGAAATACCTTAAGCAAATGAAAGTTTTGGCAAATAGTTATAATTCATTAAAATGACCCGATTGTTTCTTATTCTGTTTTTTGTTTTTGCCTTTAAACTTGCGCATGCTCAAGATACACTGATGTTGCATAGCGGGCAGAAAAAAGTTGCTCATGTTACAGAAATTGGCCCAATTGAACTAAAATATACAAGGGTTGGAACAGAAATACCACTGTACATATTAGACGTTAAGGAAGTTTTTTGGATAAAATATAAAAATGGCGTTATTGATACGCTAAATAAAACTTTCACCGTTGTAAAAGACCTGGCCTTATCTGAACAAAAACTGCAAATTGTGAGTTCACGGATCTATAACTTTAAAGGCCCATTAAATGATGCCGCCTTATGGGCTCTGATATATAATTATCCTAAACCAATCGTAAAAGAAAAATTAAGCTTCAGGTATAAAGAATTAGATCGCCTTGGTAAAGTTCAATTAACCTGGTTGCTAGTGGGACTTGGCTCTGGTTATGTTAGCTTTTTAACTGCTTCTGCGTATTCTCCAAAAAATAACGCTGCCCCGGTGTTGATTATTAGCCTTACAGGCTTGGGAACCAGCATATACTTCTTTGTTAAGAGCAAAAATAAGATCAAAAAGAATAAGTCTGAAATAGTAAATCTTTATAATAACAACTTGTAATTTATTGATATTCAACAAATTAAATACTTGCCAAACCTGTTTGATAAATAAAAAAATGTTAACATACCCAACTTTATCTATCATTTAGAACGTATATATAAGTAACCACAAAAGCCGTAATAATTCTTAGCACAGTTTTTGTATATAACCTTATAGTATATGACAACGCGACAAATAACTATACCAATGTTTCCATTGAACATGGTACTATTGCCCGGAGAAACGTCCAAATTACATATATACGAAGATCGTTACAAACAACTCGTAAAGGAATGTCTTGCAAATGATGCTTCTTTTGGAATCCCTTATTTTGAAAAAGGTAAAGTAAAAGATTACGGTTGTGAGGTAAAAATTAAGCGCATTCTAAAAACTTTCTCGAATGGCGACCTTGAAATTTTAATTGAAGGTACTAACCTTTTTCACTTACTTGAATTTTCAGAAGTACTTACACCAAAATTATATGGCGCAGGTCTTATTGAGCACGTGCCTATTAACCAAAAAATAATCTTAAATAATTTACAAGATGCAGTAGTTAATTATTTTGGATCTGTACAAGGTAAGTTTGTGGATTATGAAACGGTTGCCAATTTATCTGTATTTAATATTGCCTCTTCATTGCAATTGACCAATACAGAAAAATACCAATTGATCTCTCACCGCAATCAACAATTATTTTTACTGAATCAGATAAAATTTATTGTTCATATCATTAATACGGAACAGCAAATAAAGGATAGGTTCATTGAGAATTAATCCTGTTTTATTAAACTCCCTTTTCCATCGCCTTTAAATCTGTTTATTGTGGAAGGGTTTCCTTTGTAATAAATATTTCCGGCACGCCAGATATTGCATTCTAATACGCCAGCATTAGGAGCAGTTATAAAACAATCACCTATACTTATCGTTTCAACAAATATGTAATTATTAACGGTAAGGTTTTCAGCATATAAAACATTTGTACCGTATGTATAAACAAATAAATGGTTGCAGGTGCCGTTCAAATACATATCGCCATTGCCGTGTGAGCTTGTTTTAATTTGGTTAAAAGTACCGTTAAGATGAATATCGCCGGAATTCTCGGCCATTACGTGGATCGTATCTTGTATATAATTCTCACTAAATCTTACTGTGCCAACTCCCCTATTCTCAACCCTTACAAGATAAGGCATAGATATATTTACTGTTACCTTTCTTTTATAACCACGCACAAAATTACAACGGTTATCATTATCAATACTTAAAACACCATCTGAAACGGTGGTTTTAATATTTTTAATTACGTGTTTGCCGGCCACCACTTCTACTTTAAATTCTGTGCCGTTGGTAATGTTAAGATCAATAGTATTGTACAGTTTAATAATATTAAACGCGGCAGTTGTTCTGGTTTCAGAAACTTCCGGACCATTGGATTTAAAACAATCCAAAGCATTTTCTTTTTTACAAGTTGTAAAAAAGAAAATTAAAATTAAATATGTTATACTTTTTTTGATCTGTTATTTTATAAAAAATCTATAGCCTAATCCATATTCAAAACAATAAGCAACGGCAAAATGGGTACGCAAACCGAAATGGCCTACAAGCCCGCACTTGCTGTAATAACGCACTCCTATCCTACTTACAATATTACCATCCGGTTTATTTTTTTGAAAAACATAATATCCCATTTCTATAGGCAAACTAATCCGGCCAATGTTATAAGAATAGCCAAGTCTTGCGCTCATTCTATATTGATCAAAACCAACCGGCTTCTTTTTGAAATCAACTTCATAATCATAAATAAAATTCTCATCATAAAAAAGATCTATACCTGCACTAAATTTATGCGTGTTACGCACGTTTCGCTGATATGTTGCAGATAAAACAAAAGTCTTTAATTCTGGAGTTGCTATCTCGTGTTGGTTGAAACCGATAGCAGCAAAAGCAAATAACTCATTTTTTGATCTTACTTTTGTTGAAGAATCAATTTTTGAGATCTCGGTTTTTGGCTTTTTGGATGGGATCAAAAAATTAAACCCTGCATTTAAACTTACCACATTTAAACCTAAGTTAGGATTTCTCGCTTTTCCATTACTGGCGTGTGTAAAAGCTAGTCCGGGTTCAAAACGTAAATTTTTGGTTAATTGAAAATGCCAGAACCATTTAAATTGCACAAAAGCATTTACGTGACTACCAATTGCAATGTTCTTACGATTAGTAACTACATCAAAACTTTTTGTAATGTAAGTAGCGCCCCAACACAAGCGCATTATTACGCGTGATCTTTTTTCTTTTACATTTAATGGTAATTCAATATAAGGCGCAAGAGTCAATGCATAACCTAATTGTTGTGGGTTTTTAAAATCAAGGCATTGAAAGGAAAGACCAATATCGGGTTTGTTATTTTCGAGATGCCATAATTTGTTACCCAATGTAGGTTTTGAAACGTTAACCTCATATATTGATGGATAACCTTTTACAAGATGCCCAATACTTGTGCGGTGAATAAGAACAAAGCCCTCGTTAATAGCAGGTTTTATCTGCCAGTCCGGATTACCAGTAATACCATTTTGAGCCGTTACAAAACAGCCTAAAATAACAAAACTTAAACTAACTATACCCCTAAAAAACACCCTACGAAAATACTTAAAATAACATTAAAAAAACATAAAAAAAGCGGCTGTTCCTATGAACAACCGCTTTTAAATTATACTCAACTTAACGTTATTTATTAACTACGATCTTTTTAACCGCAAAGGTTTGATTATTGCGTTTAAGATTTACAAAGTAAACACCGTTAGCAAAGGCATTCATATCTATTTGATATTTTTCGTTTGAACTAGCAGAATAATTTTTGCTATAGATAACTTGGCCTAATGTATTTTGCAATTCAACATTAAAATCAATATTAGCTAAGGTTCTACCGTCAATAAATACAACATCTTTTGTGGGAGAAGGGTAAGTACTTATAGAAGCATTCATTAATTCATAATTTTTTATTCCTACTAACCTATCATTCTTAATATTACTTTTTGTTTTAACCTTTTGACTTAAGATACCATTGATTCGGTTTGTTGGATTGCAGTTAAAACCATTTGCCTCAATACGCCATTTGGCAGTGGTTTGCCATAAACCATATTGAGGATCGGTTGCAAGAAATGCTGTGGTTGATGTTACTAACGAGTAAGTATTGTTACTTAAACTTAACCTATAAAGATCGTAAACAGTAACTGGTGAGGTACTATTCTCAATTGCATAAGAATTCCAGTTAAAATTTCCATTTTGCTGATCTTGTATAAAAAGGGTTTGGTGCCATTTGCTTAGCACACCATAATGTCCGCAGGTATCACGAATTTGCAACTTATATCTGTATGCTGTTGTGTTGGGATCGCCGTTAGCAGGGCCAATGCTTCTTGCAGTATCTGTATAACCACTGAACGCATTTTTACTAACAGCAGCTATACGCTTATAAACATTGTTATATATCTCACGATAAACAATAAAACTATCTACATTATCATACAATGTTTTTTCCCAATAAATAACATTGTTGTCTCCAAGTGAATCTACTGTCACCAAACATATACTTGGCACTTCCACAAACGGAATAATAACGCTACCAATTGCAGAATTGGTGCATCCGCCTGTTGTGCCTGTAACTGTGTAGTTAGTGGTAATAGAGTTTGAAGCACTTACAGTTATATTCTGACTCGTTTGCCCAGTACTCCAGGTGTAAGTAGTTGCACCACTTGCATTAAGTGTTACGCTACCACCACCACAGGTAAGAATAGATGTTGCCGCAATACCCGGCACTGAATAAATAGTGATGGTTTTTGAAATAGATGCGCCGCTTCCAAATTGATTACCTGCGTTCATAGTAATGGTTTTTGTGCCCGGTGTATTAAAAGTAACAGTAGGGCTTTGTAAAATTGAGCTGGATGGAGAACCTCCGGGCATGATCCAATTCCAGTTACTAGGCATATTTGTTGAATTGTCAGTTAAATTAATAGCCTGCCCTACACAACCTGTTGTTGGCATAGTAAAATTTGATACAGTGTACATTTGCGATTTTAGATACATGTTATCGATCTTAAAATCGGCGCCTACAAAAGAATTTTGAACCGGAAACTTTGACGACTCCATCGAAATTACCATTGTATCTGGCGCAATAGCAAGATTCCAGGGGATTTTTTTCAATGTGTAAACTGGAGCTTGTGGTAAAAGTGTTAAGCCTCCACCCCCAGTGTAAACAAAATTCTTTTTAAAATTAACAAAAACCCTTGCGCTATCCAGTGGATTGGCCGGCAAATATTTGTAGTATAAAAACATGGTGTCTATTTGACCAGAATAAGGTGTACCACCAAGCGTAGTGCTTGGTGTAGGTATTCCAGTACCTGCTCTTCCAACTCGTACCTGGTTATCACCAAATGAAGGAGGTACCGTTTGTAATTCAAGAGCATAATTTCCTGAATATTTATCATTGGTACGTTGAAAACCACCGTTTAAATTCCATCCATTTAATTTATAATCTGTTTCGGTTTGCCATTGTTCGAAGTTGCCATTTAAATTTGCCGGCTGAAAAGCAACACCTGTAAAAGAAATACTATCCAACTGAAGACTGTTACCCGGAATTGCATTGCCACTGAACGCGTTACTTGATGCCGAAGCAATAATAACTGTATCAGGAAAAACCGGTAAAGCCGGGATAAGAGTTTGATTAAATAAAGTATAGGTTGTGTGTGTAGTTGCTATTTTGTAAAAATAATTTCCAACAACCACACCTGCTTTTTTGAAGATCGTTAAAAATATCGCCGTGTCAGTTGGCATAATATTGCTTTTGTAAAAGAATTTTATGCCAGTTGGCTTTTGTGAATAAGGAATACCACCTGTTGGATTTGAACCAGGATTGCCATTTGCGAAAAAAGCAAAAGCAGTACCGCTTGGTACGGCTGATGTAGCTAACTTTAAAGCAAAAGAACCCTGGTAGGCATCCGTTACTTTGGTCGCATTAACAGGACTTTGTACGCCATTATCTAATTTGTAATTAGATGTCTGAAACCCTGCCGGGTTTTCATATGTGTTAACCACCCAACTTTCAAAGCCACCATTTGGTACGGTTTGAGAAAAGGCGATACCTGCAAAAAGTAAAAAAATAAAACTTAGTAAATTTTTCTTCATGATAATAATTTTTTGTTTGGAATAGGTATCTAAAGTAACCAAAATAACCGGAAAACTTGAGCTACTCCTTACTATTTTATACAAAAAAACAAAAAAAAACAAGGTCAATCAACTACCTAATTAGGTAGTGATTTTAACATTTGCAGTAAAGGATTAAAAGATGATAAACAATCATTTTAAACGATCTTATTTTTAATTGCTACTGACACCGCTTCGGTCATAGATTCTACATGCAATTTTGAATAAATATTTTTCATATGAAAACGAACGGTATCGTAGCTAATGCTACACTTATCCGCAATCATTTTATAACTTAAACCTTTCACTAAATAATTAAGCACTTCTTTTTCGCGCTCTGATAGATTAAAATTCTCAGTAGTTTTAGTTTGATTAGATATTTTAAACATATTTAAGACCTTACTCGCAATTACACCTGTTATTGGAGCGCCACCATTGTACGCTTCGGTTATGGCCCGCAAATATTCTTGGGGAGTTGATCTTTTTAAAATATACCCAGACGCGCCATTACAAATAGCATTAAAAATAGAATCGTCATCTTCAAAAACAGTTTGAATAATTATCTTAAGATCAAAAAATTTAGTTTTTAATAGCTTAACAGCTTCAATCCCATTTACCCCGGGCATCTGGATATCCATTAAAACAACATCCGGTTTAGATGTTTCAATATCTTTTATAATTGAGTTGGCATTAGAATATGAACCCACAAGTTTAAACCCATCGTTCATCATAAACAAAGTGGCAATGCTTTCCCTCAATGCTTTATTATCTTCAACCACTGCAACTTTTATTTCCATATTAATATATTAAGGTACAAAAATTAAATTAATCTTATTTACTATCAACTACTAAATCAGGTAGTTTTAAATTCTAAAGATATTAATGTACCATTTGATGAATTAATAGCAAGTTCTCCATTTATATCTTTTGCGCGTTGCTTCATATTACGTATACCATTCCCTTTATCCATACTATCTGCGCTTATTCCATTTCCATTATCGCTTATGGTTAACATAACAAGTTTTTGTTTCCGTTTCAAGCAAACCTCAATTTCTGAAGCGTTTGAATATTTAACAGCATTATTAAGCGCTTCTTTATAGATCAAAAATAAGTTCTTGCGTTGTTCTATATTCAATATCAATTTATCTACACCATTTTCATTAAAAAAAGTAAAACGAATGTTCGCTGAGTTGCAAATACCTTCGCCAAAATGTTTCATCTTTTCGAGAACAAAAATGAAATTGTCATTCTTTGGATTTATGCTCCAAACAATATCACTCATATTCTCAATTGTTTCTCCACTTGTTGCTTCTATCTTATCTATTATCTTTGCATCTAGTGCTTTCTTAGGGTCTAATTTTGCCATGCCAGCAAACATTTTAATACTGCTTAACGAAGAGCCAATATCATCGTGAAGATCACTTGCAATTTTATTTCTTATCTGCAATACGTTTTGGCGTTGCGAATGTCTTATTTTTTGAAACACGGTAAAACTGATAAACAACACTAAAATCAAACCAAGAACTAAAAGATATTTGTTTGTTTTTTCCTGCGTTAATTTCGCTTCATACAATTTTTTTTCAGCCGTTGTTTTTAAACTATCGGCAATACTCTTTTTCTCATATTCATATTTGAACTGAGCACGAATTGTACTTCTTTTAGTAGCCTCATTATTTATGCTGTCGTGCATTTTAAAATGTAATTCCTGCATTTCAAAGGCTTCTTTATATTTACCTTTAAGTTTATAAATTCTTGCGAGCAACTCACTTGCATCGCTTATTTCTTTTGGAAATCCTAATTCCTTGGCAATGTCAAGTGCTCTTTTACAACAAATAAATGCGTCATCAATTCTATTTTGTTTTAAATAAATTTCGCTCATATTTGTGAGTGCATTCGAAATGAGATCTTTATTATCCATTTCTTCCATGACCTTTAAAGCTTTATTATAATAATCAATGGCATTATTATAATCAGATCTATATTCATACACAGTGCCAATATTTAAAAGCGACAAGGATATACCATGTTTATTATTAAATTTCTGGTTTAGGGCCATGCTTTTTTCATAATATGTTAAAGCTAATGCTATCTTCTTTTGACCAAAGTATAAAGCACCTAATGCATTTGCAACTTCCGCAACGCCTTGTTCAAAACCGATCTTTTCGCGAAGCACATAACTTTTTTTAAAATTTTCTATGGCTTTTGTGTCCTCGTTCTGATTGTGATAGATCACCCCGATCTTTCCAAGATTGAGAGAAGCACCAAAATCATCTCCGATCTTCTCGCAGATCTTAAGACTTTCTTCAAAAAAACGGAGGGCCTCAGATATATTACCCTTACTAGTATATACAGAGCCAATGTTACTTAAAGAATTTGCTTCTCCAGCCAGATCTTTGCTTTCGCGACTGAGATTTAAACTTAAAACATAATAATAAATTGCGCTATCTATATTTCCAATTCTTTCATAAATAGAACCAATATTATTAATAGAAGTAGCCTGACCGGCTTTGTAATTTATTTGTTTGTGCAGTTCAGCGCTTTTTCGATAGCAGCTCAAGGCCTTTTTATTATCACCCTCGCCTTGCGCAATAGAACCTTCGTTTGTAATTGCATTTGCTACATAACGACTATAAGTTCTTTTTAGAACATCTGTTGGGTTTTGCTTCAATTTTGCTTCTGCTAGTAATTTTAATTTAAGATTGAATGCCGGCCATTCTTCATCCGGAGCGTTCTCCGCCAAAAGTGATAAGATATTGCATTTTACCGTATCATGTGTCGATGTATTTAAGGCCTTCTTTAACGAATCGATATAAGCCGACTGCCCAAAGAACAAATTGGCGATACATATTAAATTAAGAAAAACGAAAGACTTCACTTGTTTAAATTGCACATTACAAAGTAAGGTAAAAACCTGTAAATGCAAAAGCCCGATTAATTATTAAAACTAACCGGGCTTTTAACTGAATTTAAGGTTATTTACTTATAACAATTTTCTTAACTGCAATAGTTTTATTTTGCTGTTTGATGTTTATAAAATAAACACCATTTGCGAAAGCTGTAGTTTCTATTTGATATTTTTCGGTTGAACTTGCAGTATATTTTTTAGAGAATACTGTTTGTCCAAGTGTGTTTTGCATTTCAATTTCAAGATCAACATTAGCCAAAGCACTGCCGTCAATAAAAACAACATCTTTTGCAGGAGAAGGATAAGTGCTAATTAATGAATTCATTAACTCATAATTTTTTATTCCTACCAGTCTATCGTTCTTAATATTACTTTTTGTTTTAATTTTTTGATTTAATGTACCGTTTATTCTATTAGTTGGGTTACAATTAAAGCCATTGGCTTGCACACGCCACTTGGCGGAAGTTTGAAACGCATTGTATTGCGGATCGGTTGCTAAACCTCCGGTAGTTGATGTAACCAAAGTATAGGCATTGGTTGCAAGATCGATCCTAAATAGATCGTACACACTTACAGGAGTTACACTACTTTCGATAGCATAAGAGTTCCAATTAAAATTTCCATTTTGCTGATCTTGTATAAAAATAGTTTGATGCCAATAACTCATTGCGCTATAATTACCACAAAGATCGCGGATCTGTAATTTATATTTGTAAGAGGTTGTATTCGGGTCGCCATTTGCAGGCCCAACACTTCTTACTGTATCAGTAAATCCGCTATAAGCGTTAACACTTATTGCAGCAATGCGTTTATAAACATTTGTACTTACTTCACGATAAACGATAAAACTGTCTACACTAGTATACAAAGTTTTATCCCAGAAGATCTCATTATTAAAACCTAAAGTATCTACAGTTGCCAAACAAATATCCGGTTTTTGTGCATATTGCGTTACCAGCAAAGTACCACTTGCCACACAACCGTTACTTAAATTTGCTGTTACTGTATACTGTGTTGAAGCTGACGGAGCAGTAACCGTAGGTGTTAGAATAGAACTACTACTTAAACCCGTTGTAGGAGTCCACACAACTAATGTTGGTGTTGATGGATTTGTTGTAACGTTTATTGGTTGTGGTACACTACATAGTAAATTTAAATTTGATCCCGTATTTATGCTAGCCGGTAAAAACGTTACCGAGAAAGGTGTGCTTGTATTTGAGCAAGCACCGCTTGCGCCAATTAAAGAATAAGTTGTATTAGCAGTTGGTGTAATAACAATGGATGAACCTGTTGCACCCGTACTCCAGGTGTATGTAGTAGCACCCGTTGCAGTTAGAGTTGCGGAAGAACCCTGACAAACACTTGTAATACCACTAATGGTATTTGTTAAACAACTAATTCTTGCTGCAAAAACATCGTTAACACCTGTACTTGTGATTGTTGATGTACCAAATACCGTCGGCGATGTATAAATATTTCCGGTAACATAAACATTACCACCAGCGTCGCAGGAAAGATCGTTACCTTGTTCATCATTATTTGCACCTGCCGCTGATATACCCCATTGCGGAGCACCCGCACTGTTATATTTTATAACGTATACCTCGGTGTTTATTCCCGGTGTAGAATTAGTTAATGTAGTAGTTCCAACAACTATATTGGTACCCGAAAATGAACCTGTAATAAATACATTTCCATTTACATCATTCGTTACATCATTGCTATATTGGTCGCCTAAGCCACCTACTTTATTGATCCATTGAAAAACACCTAGAGAGTTTGTTTTGGCCGCAAAACAATCATAACCCCCAGAGTTGGTTAATGTAAATGTACCAGCAACTAAAGATGCGCCACTGTATGTGCCGCTCAGGAACACATTGTTAGATGCATCAACGCCTATTCCTCCTGCAAAATCGCAGGTACAATTAATAGATCCTCCAACATTCTTAGACCAAACTGGCGTACCTGATGAATTATATTTCGCAAAAACAATATCTTGTCCACCATAAGTAGTAAGCGTGGTTACACCAATTACTGTTGTGTTTGAATTAGGTGCAATGGTTCCAATAAAATACGGATCAGAATTTGAATCAATTGCCATTTTTGAGGCGCGGTCCTGACTGGTACTTGATCCTGTTGCTTTTGCCCAATTTACAACCGTATTGGTAAGTTTAGCTAAAAAAATGTCAGGATTATTTCCGGTAACATCGCTATTTGTTAAGGTATTTGTTCCGGCTGTAAATGAAGTTGAATAAAAATTACCGGCAATATACAAACAAGAAAGTGAATTTGAATAAACACAGCCACCCGTTTGCTCATCTTTTGCCCCCCCGTAAGACTTAAACCATTGAATAAGTCCGGCCGAGTTGTAACAGGCTACAAAAATATCGTAGGTTAAGTTATTTGTAAAATTGCTTACGCTCAAGGGTGCAACTGTTAAGAATGCACTATTATAATACCCAAGTACATAAATATTTCCGCTTGCGTCAGTTGAAACGCCTGTAATTGATTCATTGTTCGGTCCCCCAATTTTATTTGCCCAGATAACCGTTCCGCTTGGACTTAACTTAGCTATATAAGCATCAGAACCAGAAGATCCCGAATTATTTAAAGTTACCGTCCCCATTTGAAGTGGGTTGCTATAAAAGACACCCGTCGTTATAAGATTCCCGGAAGCATCCACACATGAACTACCTGAGTAATCGGCAGCTGAGCCGGCTCCAGAAACGGCCCATTGCCAGGTTTGTGCAAATGATGAACCGCCATTACTGAAAGCAATTCCAAAAATAAATCCAATTATTAATAATGATCTTTTAAAAGTGTTGGTAGTAATTATTATTTTCATTTGATATAGTTTAGTTATTTTTTTATTGTTACGTAAATATTCCTTCTAAAGTTAGAACAAAAGAAAGGGTCTTTAACCGGCATTTACAATTCGGTAAGTATGAGTTACAATTCGGTAGTTTTATTATTTTGCCTATATTTAAAGGTTTACTTATAGATAAGAAATGCTTTCTAATAAATATCTGTTTAAAAAATTTTTGTTCATCTTATTTATTTGCCAACTAACTTCTTTTGGCAGAAATGAAGCTATCATTGATTCGCTTAAACGGGTGCTCGCAAAAACTCAGCAAGATACAAACAAAGTAAAATTATTAAATGATCTTGGCGGTTATTTGATCGGTGACAGAAATTATAATAAAGCACGTGAGTATTTATTACAATCTCAAAGTTTATCTGAAAAAATTGATTATAAGATCGGACTTTATATTTCTTTTAACAGAACGGGCATTGCATATTTAAATGAGCATAATTACCCAAAAGCCAATGAGTTTTTTTTAAAAGCGCTTATTGTAACTAAAAAATTAAATGATAAAAAAGGTGAGGCAGATATTGTAAGCAATATGGGCATTATTCATTCAAATAAAGGTCAGTATGCAAAAGCACTTGAAAATTATATGGCCGCGTTAAAAATAAGAGAAGGGTTAAAGGAAAGTCGACTGATCTCTGGCTCATTAATGTCCATTGCAAACATCTATTACCTTCAAGAAAAATATACGGAAGCATTAGACTTCTATTTAAAGATCCTTGAAGTAAAAGATATAGAAAACGATAGTTACTTTTATGCTGAAGTTCTCAATAATATTGGACTGGCATACCAACAAGTAAAAAATTACCCGAAAGCATTCACGTATTTTAATGCTACATTAAAAATTGATGCTGAAATTGGAGATAAACAAGGCGTAGCATTAGCCTACGCCAATATTGGATCTCTTCATTATATTTTAGGAGATTACAAAAAAGCTTTGGAAATAAGCGGAAACGCCCTTACGCTTTTAAATGAATTAAATGATAAAAAAAGTGTAGCCGAAACTTATGGTGAACTGGGCGTAATTTATGATTCATTAAAACAACCTGAAAATGCTTTAGACTGTTATAAGAAACAATTGAGCATGTCAAAAGAAATTGGCAACAAATTAAATACAAGAAAAGCCTACCTTTTTTTCTCGAACCATTACCGTTTAAAACACAATTATAAAGAAGCTTACGATTATTACAGATTATACAAAACCGTTGAAGATAGTATTAAGAACGAAACAAGCCTTAAAGCTATTGCAGAATTAGAAGCCAAATACGAAACTCAAAATAAGGAAAAAGAAATTGAACTACTTAAAACAGAAAAACAATTGCAAAGTGCTGAGAACGCGCACCAAAAACAATTAATCTATGGTGCATTTATCCTCGCAATTGTAATTTCATTATCACTTTTTCTTTTGTACAATCGCCAACAACTGAAGAAGAAGAGTTTACTTGAAAAGAAAAATTTTGAATTAGAGCGAAATGCTTTGTCAGCACAAATGAATCCGCACTTTATTTTCAATTCACTCGGATCTATCAGCGGTTTTATTTCCGAGAATGACAAAGAAAAAGCGATAGAATATTTAGGAATCTTTTCAAGATTGATACGCCATAACCTTGAACAATCTCGCGAACAATTGGTATCAGTGATCCAGGAAGCACAAATGCTTAAATCGTATTTGTTCTTACAGCAATTACGTTACAATAATAAATTTAATTTTATCATCGATCTTGATGAGAATATGGATGATTCGATTGCAATACCGCCCATGTTCATTCAACCATTTATTGAAAATGCTATCTTGCATGGTGTTATTCCAAAAGAGCAGAATGGTAACATTTTAATAAAATTTTATTTGTTAAATGATTTGCAGCTTGTTTGCGAAGTACAGGACGATGGCATAGGAAAAACAGAATCGTTTAACAGGAAAAGCGAATATAACACACACAAATCTTTGGCAATGACGATTACTGAAGAAAGGATGCAGATAATTAATTCGATGCGTAAGGAAAAAATTCAAATATCAACCAACGATGTGATTGACTCAAACGGAATGATATCGGGTACTTTGGTCAAATTGGTCTTCCCGATAGATTATATTTAAAACTTATTATTAAAGCGTATCAAAATTGACAGGTTTTTACTAATTTTAAAAATCTGAATTCTATCTAATTAAATCATTTGTTAACGGCGGTCATCATAGAAGACGAAAAAAAATTCCTATCTGCTTTTAAAGCAATTATTGAGAAGGTATGCCCCCATGTTAAGCTTCTTGGTGATTGCGGTAGTGTAAAAGAAGCAAAACAACTTATTGCAGATCTTAAACCGGATATTGTTTTTTTAGACATTCAACTCTCTGATGGAAATGCTTTTGATTTATTACGTAGCCTTGAGATAGATTTTGAAAAAAATGCATTTAATGAACTTCGCATTATTTTTACTACAGCATATAACCAATTTGCAATACAGGCTTTTAGATTTAGTGCCGTTGATTATCTTTTAAAGCCAATTATTGCCGACGAGTTAAGAGAAGCGGTTCAGAAAGCCGAAGTATTGAAGAATGCACTCGGTAATCCAAATCAATACCGTGTTCTTTTGGATAATGTTTCAACACCCGATTCTGAAAAAAAGATCTGCCTTTCAACCTTAACTGAAATGAGGGTTTGCGAGGTGAATGATATTTTACGTTGCGAATCGGAACACAATTACACAACCTTTTATTTTGTAAAAGATAAACCTTTAATGGTATCTAAAACTCTTAAAGAATATGAGGATCTGTTGAAAGAATATGGCTTTGAGCGTGTTCATCAATCGCATCTGATTAATTTAAAACACGTAAAATCCTATATTAAAAAAGATAGCGGTTTTATTTTAATGAAAGATGCTTCTGAGATCCCTATATCCCGAAGAAAAAAAGAACAGGTACTCGAAATTTTAAAAAAATTATAAAAAAAGTCCGACTAATTTTTACTAGTCGGACCGTTATTATTATCTCTTTTTTATTTACTTACAACAATTTTCTTAACTGCTACAGTATTATTTTCTTGTTTAATAGTTACAAAGTAAATACCGTTTGCAAAACCTGTAGTTTCTATCTGATATTTTTCGTTAGAACTTGCAGCATAATTTTTACTGTAAACTGTTTGTCCTAACGTATTTTGCAATTCAATTGTCATATCCATATTTGCTAAAGCTCTGCTATCTATAAAAATAACATCTTTTGCAGGAGAAGGGTAAGTGTTTATAACCGCATTCAGCAACTCATGATTTTTTATGCCAACCAACCTGTCATTCTTAATATTACTTTTTGTTTTAACTTTTTGATTTAATGTACCGTTTATTCGGTTTGTTGGGTTACAGTTAAAACCATTTGCTTGTACACGCCATTTTGCAGTCGTTTGCCATAAACTATATTGAGGATCTGTAGCTAATCCTGCGGTTGTTGATGTTACTAGCGAGTAGTTATTGGTTGCAAGATCAATTCTAAAAAGATCGTAAACACTTACCGGCGTTACACTACTTTCAATTGCGTAAGAGTTCCAGTTAAAATTACCATTTTGCTGATCCTGAATAAAAATAGTTTGATGCCAGTAACTTAACGCACTGTAGTTACCACAAAGATCGCGGATCTGTAATTTGTATTTATAGGAAGTTGTATTTGGGTCTCCGTTGGCAGGACCAACGCTTCTAACCGTGTCTGTAAATCCACTGTAAGCGTTAACGCTTATTGCAGCAATACGTTTATAAATATTTGTACTTACTTCACGATAAACTATAAAACTATCTACACTTGTATATAAAGTTTTTTCCCAGAAGATCTCGTTGTTAACACCTAAGGTATCTACGGTAGCCAAACATATATCTGGTTTTTGAGCGTATGAGGCAACATTCACCACATCGGTTGCAGTGCAACTGTTACTTAAAATAACCGTTACTGTATAACTTTGTGGTGTTGCTCCAGCACTAACCGTTGGGCTTAAAGATGTTGAGCCGGTTAAACCAACCGTTGGCGACCAACTAACAGAAGTTGGACTGGTTGGATTTGCAACTGCATTTATAACTTGTGTTTGATTACAAAGTAAATTAAGATTTGCTCCCGCATTTACTGTTGCCGGCAAAAGCGTAACAGAAAAGCTATTACTGTTTGCAAGACCGCAAACCGATGATGAACCAATTGCAGAGTACGTTCCTGAAGCAGTTGGCGTAATAACAATTGAAGTTGTTGTTGCACCAGTACTCCATGTGTAACCACTTGTAGCGCCTGTAATTGTTAAGGTTGCTGATGTGCCTTCGCAAACAGTACTCACACCTGTTATTGAAGGAGAGATACATGCGATCTTTGCAACAAATTCGTCATACAATCCCGCACTGGTTAATGTAGTAGTGTTAGCAAGCATACCATTTGCACCAATCTGTCCTGAAACATAAATATTTCCATTGTTATCTACCGATAGGTGATTTGCGCTACAAATACCGCTACCAAATGGATTAGCGCTAGCAATCCATTGTATAACACCAGCACTGCTATATTTTAAAACACGGGCGCTCGCAGTTGTTCCTGAGAAACCACTAGAACGGTTTGCTACATAAGCGTTTCCTGCCGCATCATTTTCAACATCGTTACCCTGAACAACACTCGAACCAGCAATGTTATTACACCATTGCACAGTTCCAGCCGAATTATACTTTGCAACAAAACCATTTTCAATTCCAAATGCAACGGCTTGATTTGTTAAAGTAATTGCGCTTAACGTGAAGGTCGTCGACGAATAGGAACCGGTTAAGAATACATTAGAAGTAGCGTCAACACTAATTCCATAACCATAGTCATTGGCACTACCTCCACCACTTCTACCCCATACCCAGGTATTACCAGAATTTAATTTTAATGCCATAGCATCTGTTCCGCCCTGGCTTGTCAAACTCGCAACACCAAAGGTTGGTGTGCCGTAAAAAAAGCCAGATAAATAAATATTAGCTGACGCATCTGCAACAACATCAGTTATTACCTCGCTACTTGTACCACCAGCTCTAATAACCGACAACGCTGTTCCTCCAGTTGTATACTTGGCCACAAAAACATCTGAGGTTCCTGCAGCGTTAGCATTTGTAACTACGGTAGATCCAAAAGTTGCATTTACTCCATCAAAATTTCCGGCAACAACTAATGTTCCGGTGTAAGCAATTCCTCCTGCGTCATCGGCTCCCGCTCCACCATCCGCCACAGCCCAAAAAACACTTCCCAGCGCATTATATGAAGCAACATATACATCGGTGCTACCAACATTTGTTATCGCGGTAACAGTTCCAATATTTACACTCGGGCTATTAAAATTGCCTGTAATATATAAATTGCCTGTTGGATCGGTACACATACCACCAATCGTTTCGTTGGCAGTTCCACCAAAAGTCCTTGACCAAAGTAACGCACCGGTTGCGCTATATTTTGCAACGTATACATCCGATCCACCATTATTTACAAATACAGAGCCCAAAGTAAACGACGGGCTATCAAAAGTTCCACCAACGTAAACGTTTCCGGATGCATCGGTACATGAAACACGTCCAAAGTCATTGCCAGATCCTCCACCTGATTTTGCCCATTGCCAGGTTTGCGAAAAATAATTTCCTGAATTGAAAAGAATAAACGCGAGTACTAATAGTGCTTTAAAAATTACTTTTTTTACATTGAAATTTTTCATTTTTCTTTTTATTTACTTATGATGATTTTCTTTACCGCAACAGTATTATTTCCCTGTTTAATATTTACAAAATAAATTCCATTTGCAAAAGCTGTTGTTTCAATTTGATATTTTTCGTTTGAACTTGCTGTGTATTTTTTACTATAAACTGTTTGTCCCAACGCGTTCTGTAATTCAATGATCATATCAACGTTTGCTAAAGATTTGCTATCAATAAAAATAATATCTTTCGCCGGAGAAGGGTAAGTACTTATAGCGGCATTTAATAATTCATAATTTTTTATACCAACTAACTTATCGTTCTTAATGTTACTTTTTGTTTTAATTTTTTGATCTAAAATGCCATTGGTTTTATTAGTTGGATTACAATTAAAACCATTTGCCTGAACACGCCACTTAGCAGTAGTTTGCCATGAACTGTATTGCGGATCTGTTGCAAAACCCGCGGTAGTGGATGTAACTAATGAATAAGTGCCGTTTGAAAGGTTAACTCTAAAAAGATCATAAACCGTAACAGGAGTTCCGCTACTTTCTATTGCATAAGGATTCCAGTTAAAATTACCGTTTTGTTGATCTTGTATAAAGATAGTTTGATGCCACAAACTTAATGCGCTATAGTTACCACAAACATCACGGATCTGTAATTTGTATTTATAAGACGTAAAATTCGGATCGCCATTTGCAGGGCCTATTGAGCGAGCCGTATCGGTATAACCACTATAGGCATTATTACTAATTGCTGCAATACGCTTATAAACGTTTGTACTTACCTCACGGTAAACTATAAAACTATCCACATTAGTGTACAACGTTTTTTCCCAGAAAATATCATTATTAAGACCAAGCGTATCAACAGTTGTTAAGCAAATATCCGGTGTTGGTGCATAACGTGTAAGATTAACAGTACCTTTTACCACACAACCGTTATTTAAAGTAACTGTAACTGAATATTGTGTTGGTGCCGCAGTTGAAAGAACTGTTGTAGTTAAAGTATTAGATGCGCTCAATCCGGTAGCCGGAGACCATACTACAGTTGTTGGATTGGTTGGCGAACAGGTGGCGTTAATTGCCTGCGATTGGTTACATAATAAATTTAACGCAGGTCCGGTATTTAAACTTGCAGGAATTACAGTTACACTATATGGCTGACTAACATCCACGCAAGTTCCGCTTGCACCTGTAACGCTATAGGTTGTATTAGCAGTCGGTGTAATAACAATAGATGATGTTGTTGCACCCGTACTCCATGTATAGCTTGTTGCTCCACTTGCCGTTAATGTTGCCGAAGAACCAGAACAAACATTGCTTACACCACTAATTGTCGCTGTTAAGCAACCAATTTTAGAGAGAAATGAATCGTTATTTCCGGCACTGGTTAATGAAGTGTTACCAAAGGTTATTGGACCTGCAATGTTATAAGAACCCGTAACATAAACATTTCCTATCGCATCAGCAGTAATACCATAACCAGTCTCATAACCTGAACCCGCTGCAGAAGTTACCCATTGAGGAACACCCGCCGCATTATACTTAACAACAAAAACATCGTTTGATGCACCAGGATTGCTATTTGTTAAAGTATAAGCGCCTACCGGTATTACAGTACCGGAGAAATAACCAGTCAAATATATATTATTATTACCATCCACTGTTACATCATTACCAAAATCAGATCCAGCTCCACCAACTTTATTTGCCCATTGAAAAACGCCGCTTGAATTGTATTTTGCTATGAACGCGTCATTTGTTCCCGAATTGGTAAGAGTGGCAGTGCCTATTATCATAGATAAACTAAAATAAGCACCAGTAATATATAAGTTACCAGAAGCATCCATATCCATGCCTGTGAAATAATCTGCGCTTGAAGAAGCAGAGCCTCCGGTTCTTACCCATTGAAAGGTACCGGCATTATTATATTTTGCAAGAAATACGTCTTGCGATCCTAAGCTAGATATAGAAGTACCAATTGTACTCACGCTTCCTGTAATAGGTGAAAAAGCTCCTCCCACATAAATACTTGTAGCGTCTGTTCTTACAGAGTAACCATAATCGTTTGCGTTTACACCACCCGCGCTAAACGCACCAGTCGCCGTGCCAAACGTTGCATTAAACTTGGCTACAAAAACGTCATTTACAGTGCCACTTGTACTTGAATTTCCTAGATTATACGCTCCAAAGACCAACGTTGAACTGCTGTAATAACCGGTTAATACTACGTTATTAAGGGCACTTGAATAAGTGATTCCTTTAGCTTGCTCGCTTCCGCCTGAACCATATTTGAATGACCATAACACCGCACCACCCGAACTGAAACTTGCAACAAACAGATCCATGTTACCGGCAGTACTTGCCTGACCTAAAGTTCCTGAGCCTATTGATAGAACCGGGCTATCGTATGAACCACTTATAAAAATTGAACCATTTGTGGATGTGCAAACCCCACCAACTACATCAAGTCCTGTTCCGCCAATAGATTGAACCCAAATAAGATTTCCGGTTGGATCAAATTTTGCAAGATAAATATCTCCGCTGCCCAGGCCGTTTATAGTTACTGTGCCTATTTGCATTGACGGGGCAGAAAAACCTCCTGCCACAATTACATTACCAGAAGGATCGGTGCAAATTACCCTACCCGCGTCATTATTGAAACCGCCCTGGCTTTTCGCCCACTGCCATCCTTGTGAAAAAGATGAACCAGACAATCCAATTATAAAAAAAATAAGTACTGCCAGTTTACTGAACGATAATTTAGTAAAAGTTTTTTTCATTATAGCGATTTTTGAAGTTTTATGAATAATTCTCTAATTTATTTGCCTATCGAAATTAGCCTTTTTTTACTGAAATCTAAAATATTTTAAATGTCAGTTTTAAGCTTTTACTAAATTAATTATTATCAAGAATTTTTCAGGAAAGTATTAACCAGCGCCTCTTTATTGAACAAAAACGTGCGTATTTATGGAATAAACGCCAAAAATTACGTTAAATAAACTTGTTGTGAATTTTAAGCGCTTCTTTAAAATTTTTAAATTGTTAAATTTGCTTCATATGGACGAACGCGCAAGCTCTTTTTTAAAGCTTTTAAAAATAATGGATGAACTTAGGGAACAATGCCCCTGGGATAAAAAACAAACCATTGAAAGTATTAGACATTTAACAATTGAAGAGACCTACGAATTAAGCGATGCTATTTTAAAGGGCAATATGCCTGAAATTAAAAAAGAATTGGGTGATATTTTATTACACATTGTTTTTTACGCGCGTATCGCAAGTGAAACTAAAGCTTTCGACATAAAAGATGTAATTGATGGTTTATGTGAGAAACTTATTTTCAGGCATCCTCATATCTATGGTGATGTAAAGGCCGAAACAGAAGAACAGGTAAAACAAAACTGGGAACAACTAAAACAAAAAGAAAAAGGTGGCAACACTTCTGTACTTTCTGGCGTGCCTAATAGCATGCCTGCTTTATTAAAAGCTTACCGTATACAAGAAAAAGCCCGTGCGGTAGGCTTTGATTGGGACGATCCCAGCCAGGTATTTGAAAAAGTGAAAGAAGAATTATCGGAATTTGAAGCTGAAATAAAAAACAAAGACATAAAGGCTGCCGAAAAAGAATTTGGTGATGTTATGTTCTCATTAATTAATTATGCGCGTTTTTTAAATATCAATCCGGAAGATGCTCTGGAGCAAACGAACAAAAAATTCATAAAACGTTTTGGCTATATGGAATCCAAAGTAAAAGAAAAAGGCAAGCAGATCGCTGATTGTAAACTCGAAGAGTTAGATATTTACTGGAACGAAGCAAAAAAAATATAAGTTGAAGCAATTCATAAAAAATAACTGGTTCTATTATTTTCTTTACATTATTGTTCTTTGTTGGGCAGCCTATTATTTATTTCAGATCGATAAAGTAGCCCTTCATTTAAAAATAAATGCATACGTTGGCAACCCCATCATTGATACTTTTTTTAAGTATTTCACCCATGTTGGCGACGGCATATTCGCGGTTTTTGTAGGCCTTATAATTTTAATCATAAATATTCGCAAAGGCATATTTGTTTTAAGCGCTTATATTATATCTGGTTTATTTACCTCTCTTTTAAAAAATTATTATTACGATGTAAACCGACCGCATTTTGTTTTTGACTTTTTTGTTCAGAATGCTAAAGTAAATTATGTTGAAGGCGTTGAAATGGCCGGCCTTAATAGTTTTCCCAGCGGGCACGCAACCTCGGCTTTCGCAGTATTTACATGCCTGGCTTTACTTACAAATAACCAGCTTTTGAAATTTGTATTTTTTATTTTAGCGCTTGTTTCGGCGTTTAGCCGTACTTATTTATCGCAGCACTGGTTAGTGGATATTACTTTTGGAAGTATGATCGGAACCGTTACAGCAACTTTATTCTATTTTATTTTTATGCATGGCAAAAAAATGCAAAAATTAGACAAACCACTTTTTAATTTTAAAAGATCTTGAGCCTTAAAAATAATACGCTTGTCATTTTTTTGATCGCATTAATTTCTGCGGTTATTTTTATTCCCTTCATCGGCAACTGTCCTTTATTTGATTGGGATGAAATTAACTTCGCCGAATGCGCCCGCGAAATGCTTGTCTCAGGAAACTATTCGCGTGTTCAATTAAATTACCGGCCCTTTTGGGAAAAGCCTCCCGTTTTTATCTGGCTGCAAGCTGCGAGTATGAATATTTTTGGCGTGAACGAATTTGCAGCGCGTTTACCAAATGCTATTTGCAGTATAATTTCATTAATAACAATTTACTTTATTGGCAAAAAATTCCACTCTCAAAAATTTGGTATCATTTGGGCATTTTTATACGGCGCCAGCCTGTTGCCACACCTTTATTTTAAATCGGGAATAATAGATCCGTGGTTTAACTTATTTATTTTTATAGCTGTATACAATTGCATTCAATTTATTAATAACCCTAACGGCAAAAAAGAAGTTGTTAACGCGCTTTTAGCCGGTTTATTTTTAGGAGGCGCTGTATTAACCAAAGGTCCGGCTGCTATTGTAATTGTTGGTTTAACTCTACTTGCTTATTTTATATGGACAAAACAATTAAAATTATTTCTTTCAAAACCATTTTTAATTTTTGCCGTAACTACACTTTTTGTTTCGGGTAGTTGGTTTTTAATAGAGTGGCTTAAAGGCAACCAGGATGTTATAAAAGAATTTATTGATTACCAGGTGCGTTTAATCACTACTGAAGATAGCGGACATAGTGGTCCATTCATTTATCATTTTGTTATTTTACTTATTGGTTGTTTTCCTGCTTCTTTAATTTTTATTGCTTCGTATTTAAACTATAAAGATCTTACCCCTTACCAAAAACAGATCCGTAAAATTTTTATTTGTTTATTTTGGGTAGTTCTTTTACTTTTTTCTATCGCACAAACAAAAATTGTACACTATTCTTCTCTGTGTTATTATCCATTAACCTTTGTTGCTACCATTGGTATTGTGCAAAATTTTGAGCGCTTAACATTTAAAACTTCATTAAAATTTCTTTATTGGTTAGTAGCCGGCGTACTTACAATTGCATTTGCAGCCATAGGCATGATAAACATTTTAAAACCCGCAATTATTAATAGTGGTTTAATTAAGGATGATTTTGCCATTCAGAATTTAAATGCAGATGTACATTGGACAGGTTTTGAATCTTTTATAGTGCTTGCTTTTTTAATTTCAGCAATTCTTGTTTATATGGCTATAAACAAACATAAGATCAAATTGTTATACTATGGCATGTTCTTTAACCTATTGTTTATTTACCTTACCATAAATGTTATGGTACCAAAAGTGGAACAATACTCCCAACATGCGGCTATAGAATTTTATCAAGCTTGCAGTAAACATGATTGTTACATTGAGACACACGGTTTTAAAAGTTACGCCTATCTTTTTTATTCAAATAGAACGCCAAAAGATTATAATAATAAAGAACAGATAAGGATATCGAACGAAATGCAGGATGTGTGGGAAAAGAACGGCACATCGCGTTTGGTTAGCTTTCCAATGGCAAATCTATATTGGATGGAACATTTTCCGGTTGATAAACCTGCATATATAGTTTCAAAGATGGAATACGAGGCAGAATTGCGTCAAATTCCTGAACTAAAGGAACTTTATAGCAAGAATGGTTTCTGTTTTTTTGTGAAAATGCCTGCCAAATAGTCTAGTTTTTTTGCTGGCACAAAATATGATTTACTCTTATTACTAATTAAAGAAAAAAAGCTATGAATTTTGGAGATATGGATGAGATAACCTTTAAACAAGGGCTTGATGAGGATTCGGATTTTATTCCCTTATTAAGCAGTGAAGATGAAGATACGATGCAGAATGAGAAAATTCCCGATATTCTGCCAATATTACCGCTTCGTAACACCGTTCTGTTTCCCGGTGTTGTTATACCTATTACGGTTGGTCGTGATAAATCAATACAACTAATAAAAGACTACAACAAAGGCGATAAGACCATTGGTGTTGTTGCCCAAAAAAGCGACACCGTAGAAGAACCTACTGAATTAGATCTTTACAGTGTTGGCACGGTTGCACAAATAATAAAAATGTTGCGCATGCCTGATGGTAATACCACCATTATCATTCAGGGAAAAAGAAGGTTTAAAATTGATGAGTTCATTCAAACGGATCCTTATCACAAAGCAAAAGTTTCTGCATTTGATGAAGTGAAACCACCAAAAACAGATAAAGAATTTAATGCCATTATTTCTAATTTAAAAGAAACCTCGGTGCAGATCGTAAAGATCTCGCCAAACATTCCGAGCGATGCAAGTTTTGCGATAAATAATATTGACAGCCCTACATTCCTGGTCAATTTTATTTCTTCTAACATGAATGCAACAACAGCAGATAAACAAAAAATGCTGGAAGTTGCAAATTTAAAAGACCGTAGTTTATTAGTACTCGAAAATTTAAACAAAGAATTTCAAATTTTAGAATTACGTAACCAGATCCAGAACAAAACTAAAATGGACCTGGACAAACAACAACGCGAATATTTTTTAAACGCACAAATTAAAACCATCCAGGAAGAATTAGGAGGAAATAATTTTGAGCAGGAAATAAATGGCTATTTAGAAAAAGCCAAAACAAAAAAATGGAGCGATGAAATAAAAGAAGTATTTGAAAAACAAATTGCCAAGCTGCAACGCATGAATCCTAACGCGGCAGAGTATGGCATTCAAACAAATTACATTGAATTATTATTGGAGTTACCATGGAACGAAATAACCCATGATAATTTTGATCTTAAACATGCCGAAAGTATTTTAGATGAAGATCATTTTGGTTTAGAGAAAGTGAAAGAGCGCATCATTGAGCATTTAGCTGTTTTAAAATTAAAAGGAAATTTAAAATCACCTATCATTTGTTTATACGGGCCTCCCGGAGTTGGTAAAACCTCTTTAGGAAAAAGTATTGCAAAAGCTTTGAACCGTAAATATGTACGTATGAGTTTAGGTGGTTTAAAAGACGAGAGTGAGATTCGCGGTCACCGTAAAACCTATATTGGTGCAATGCCCGGCAGGATCTTACAAAATTTAAAAAAAGTACAATCCTCCAATCCTGTTTTTATATTAGATGAAATTGATAAAGTTGGAAGCGATTATCATGGCGACCCCTCGTCTGCTTTATTGGAAGTATTAGATCCGGAACAAAACTCTAATTTTTATGATAACTTCTTAGAGTTAGATTATGATCTTAGTAAAGTAATGTTCATCGCCACTTGTAATAATCTTTCAAATATCCAACCTGCGTTACGCGACAGAATGGAGATCATTGAAGTGAATGGTTATACGGTTGAAGAAAAATTAGAGATCGCAAAAAGACATTTAATACCAAAACAAGTTGAAGAAAGCGGTTTAAAAAAATCGCAGTTAAAGATAACTGATAAAGTACTGGAATTTTTAATTGAAACCTATACTGCCGAAAGTGGTGTGCGTAATTTAGAAAAAAAGATCTCGAAAATTGCTCGTAATACTGCAGTGCACATAGCACGCGAAGAGGATATTCCAAAGATCACCGAAGAATCTGTTGTAAAAATATTAGGTCCATCGCATATTAAAGATAAATACCAGGGCAACGATATTGCCGGTGTAGTTACAGGTTTAGCATGGACCCAAGTTGGCGGTGATATTTTATTTATTGAAACAAGTTTAAGCAAAAGTAAGGCCGGCAAATTAACCTTAACGGGTAACCTTGGTGATGTGATGAAAGAAAGTGCCACACTTGCCCTAGAATATTTAAAAGCGCATCCGCATTTAATTGATGCAGATGCTGATACTTTTGAGAATCACAACATACACATACATGTGCCGGAAGGTGGCACACCAAAAGACGGCCCAAGTGCGGGTATTGCTATGCTTACTTCGTTAGCAAGCGCCTTTACAAAACGTAAAGTTAAAAAGGCTTTGGCTATGACCGGCGAAATTACCTTACGTGGTAAAGTGTTACCTGTTGGTGGCATAAAAGAAAAAATATTAGCAGCCAAACGCGCAGGTATTAAAGAAATTATTTTGTGCATCGACAATAAAAAAGATGTTGATGATATTAAAGCCGATTATTTAAAAGGTGTAACCTTTCATTACGTTACACAAATGGAAGATGTGTTGAAACTGGCTCTATTGAAAGAAAAGGTGAAGGAGAGTATTTAATTCTTTATAGTTGCCAATTGCGGCAATTTTATCTTATCGCCTTTTTTTACGCCTTCTAAAATTTCTATATTAATTCCATCTGAGAGACCGGTCTTTATAAAACGTTTTTCAAATTTTTGATTACCGGTTTCCACTTCTACAAAGGTTTTTTCTTTTTCAAATTGCAAAACACTTTCGGGGATAGCTAATACATTTTCTTTCTTCGCTAAAATAATATCTGCGTTGGCGCTATAACCGGCGCGTAAAAATGCAGAATTATCTTTGTTAATAGAAGCGCGGATCAAAAATTGAATAGCACCATTTTCTGTCACACCTTTTGGTGCAATGTATTCTAACTTGGCATTAAAACTTTCCTTATCAATAGCGCCAATTGTCAATACAATATCCATATTGGTTTGCACCTTCCCTACTTCACTCTCATCCAACTTTCCTTCAAAGATCATTTCGCCCATGTTAGCCACAGAACAAATAGTTGTGCCTTCATTAAAAGTATTACTTTCAATTACCTGTCCGCCTTCTTTTACAGGAACATCTAACACCATACCTGTAATGGTAGATTTTACAAAAGTATTCGACGTAGAGCCGGATGTTTTAGAGACACCTTCTTTAATGATCTGTAATTGGTTTTGCGCTGCCTCCAGTTCTGTTTGGTTGGATTTCAAACGCAAATCATAGTTCTGAAAATCTGATTTTGAAATAACATTTTGGTCGAGCAATATTTTATTACGATCATATTCAATTTTAGAATTATCGTAATTTATTTGCGCGGCGCTTATCCTATTCTCGGCATTGGCCAGGTTAAGCATATTTGGAATGATCTTTATTTTAGCAATTACATCGCCTTGTTTTATTTGCTGTCCTGCAATGATATAAAGCTTTTCAATAATGCCACTTACCTGCGACTTCATGTTCACTTCTTTACGCGGCGTTACAGAACCCGTAGCAACAGTTTTTTTAACGATACTTGTATCAAACGGGCTTACAGTTTTAAAAATCTCGGGTGGTGTCTGCGATTTCTCAAACAGAAAGTAAAACGTCCAGATGATAAGGCTCAAAAAGCCAACTATTAAAATGATATTTCTTATTTTTTTGATCATATAATTCTTATTAATTATTCGTTCTTAATTTTAAATTAATTTCTATTCTGCTCTCAAGGCCTCTACTGGTTTTATTGATACTGCTTTGCGCGCAGGGATTAAACCGGCAATGGCGCCGCTTACAATTAAAACTGTTAAAGCTTTTAATGCAACTGAAAGATCAACCGTTGGATTAGTGAACATCTCACCGGATTCACCTATCATAGAATTTAATAATTCTAATAAACCAATGGCAGTTACCAAACCAAAATAACCTGATATTGCCGTTAAAAAAACAGCTTCAATTAAAATTTGCCCAATAATTTGAGAGGGTACTGCACCTAAAGCGCGCTTTACACCAATTTCTTTGGTGCGTTCTTTCACAACTATCAGCATAATATTACTGATACCAATAACACCAGCCAACAAAGTACCAATACCCACTATCCAAATCAAGATCTCTATGCCAATAAAAAGACCATTGAGCTTATTATACTCAACCGCCATGTTCCAATGTCCTATTGCCTTCAGATCATCAGGTGCAATTTTATGTCGCTCTCTTAAAACAGAAAGTACTTTTTCTTCCGATACTTCTGCGGGAACATCGTCTTTCGACTTAATTGCAAACCAGCCAACCACATCGCCCATATTAAATGCATTTTGAAAGGTGCTGAACGGGATATTTACGCGTTGTGATTGCTGCCTTCCTTCATCTCCCCCGGCAGCAGGAATGGTTAATCCAACTACTTTAAAATAAACTCCATTCACACGAATATATTCGCCAATTACATTTTCGTCTTTTTTAAATAACATTTGTGCAACCCTTGGGCCAATAACACAGATCTTTCTTTTTTCTTTAATATCCAGGTCGTTTATAAAACGTCCTTTGCTTATTCTCACCTGTGCAATTTCTGTAGAGTTCGGAAAGCTGGCCTGTATCTCGCATGGAGCAGTTTTTAATCCACGAACAACATTATTCGCACCTTCGTATCCACCCAATTGATTTAACGGCGAAACAACGTCCAGGTCGGGCATTTGTTTTATAGCTTCAACATCAGCAAGATTAAAATTAAAATTTCTTCCAGGCTTCATGCCCTTATATGCTTTCGTAGTTTGTTGTGTCCATATAAAAAAACTATTTGTTGCGGTACCTGCAAATTCTTTTAAGATGCCATTACGCAAACCGTTACCAGAGCCAAGCATGATCACCAACATAAAGATCCCCCAAAAAACACCGAGCATAGTCAGAAAGGTTCGTAATTTATTTTTACGAATGGTTGCAAATATCTCCTGCCAGTTATCGCGTTCAAATATCATTTAACCTTCTCTTAATGCTGTTATAGGTTCAACTCTTGCCGCTTTTATTGCAGGAAAAAACCCTGCCAGAGCGCCTGCCAAAATTATTAATCCAACTGATAACAATGCGATACTTATGTTCACATTTGGATTCTTAAAAAAATCTCCTTCTAAACCCGCGGCTTTTAACCCTTCCACAACACCAATGCCCGCTAGCAATCCAACATAACCTGCAATTGAGGTTATAAAAACAGACTCCTGGATTATTAACGACACAATCGAGAATGGCGTTGCACCAAGCGCTTTTCTCACCCCAATTTCTTTTGTACGTTCTTTTACAATTATCATCATAATATTACTTACACCCACTACGCCGGCTATCAATGTAAAAATACCAATAATTAAAATAAATATTTTAATGCCGTCCAACATCGACATAATGCGAACGTATTCAACATTATTGTTTGAAACATTCAAAGCATTTATATCCATTGGATTAAAATGATATTTTTTTGCAAGATTTTTTCTTATTTCATCTGCGATCAATTCGCTTCCTTCAACGCTCACTGTACCCGTGCTTGCCCATATGGTACCAACGTGGTCTTTACCATTACTGATACGCTGTTCTGTTAATAAAGGAACATAGATACGGTCGTTATCACCTTTACCGGGATCATTAAAAACACCAACTACTTTATATTTTGTTCCTGCAGCATCTATGAATTTATTGATCGGGTCTTCCTTTTTAAATAAAGCATCACGAACAGGAATACCAATTACACAAACTTTTCTGAATTCATTAAAATCAATTTCATTAATAAAACGTCCTGAAATTATTTTTGCTTTTTCGAGAAGGTAATGATCGGGCGCAACCGGACGAACCATAAAACCCGCGTGCTCATTTTTGTAAGAAAGTATCTTCGTTTGTTGTCCATTACTAACGGCTGTTGCATGATCAATACCTGCAATATTCTTTTGAATATGATAAAAATCGGCATTGTGCAATTGTATCGTTCTTCCGGGTTTATAGCCCTCATAAGCCATGCTGGTCATGCCGCCATCCACCCAAATGCTATTGGCAGCATCATTGCCAAATTGTTCCTGAGCGCCATTTCGTAATCCCTGGCCGGCGGCTAATAAAATAATAAGAATAAAAATTCCCCACGCCACACTAAAAGCCGTGAGTATGGTACGAAGTTTATTCTTCTTAATGGTTCCTAATATTTCTTGCCACTTATCTAAATCAAACATTGTTATTTAAGATATAAGATTTATGATGTAAGATTTAATATTCGCATTACTTCTAAAATCTAATTTCTAAATTATTAATCCGTCCTTTAATCGTATGGTCCTATCAGTTAACGCAGCAATATCATTTTCGTGTGTAACCAATACAATTGTTTTACCTTGTTTATGAATATCTTTAAAAATGTCCATTACCTCTATAGAGGTTTGCGAATCTAAAGCTCCGGTTGGTTCATCGGCAAAAATAACTTTGGGATTACTTATCAATGCACGGGCAATTGCAACACGTTGTTTTTGTCCACCACTTAATTCGCTCGGCAAATGATTGGCCCAATCGAGTAGTCCCATACGGTCTAAATATTCCAAAGCTTTTTTATTACGCTCCTTGCGTGAAACTTTCTGGTAATATAATGGTAAAGCCACATTTTCCATGGCATTTTTAAATGACAATAAATTAAACGATTGAAAAACAAAGCCCAAGAACTGGTTGCGCAGCTGAGCTGCTTTTTTTTGAGAAAGATCTTTAATGAGCGTATTATTAAGGTGATAATTGCCCGAATCGTAATTATCTAAAATACCGAGGATATTTAATAGGGTTGACTTACCTGAACCTGAAGAACCCATAATGGAAACAAATTCGCCCTCTTTTATATGCAGATCGATGCCTTTTAGTACTTCAAAAGAGGCCTCTGCGAGTTGATAAGATTTACGGAGTTGATCAAGCTTAATCACGTCTAAAAGTAGATATAATAGGCTTACGATGGTTACCGTTTATACTCAAAAAGTGGCTTTTAAGGAATTTTAAGTTTTTTATTATACTTTTATAAAAGCATAATAAAATATGCCAGCCCAATGGAAGCTTTTAATACTTTTAATATTATTGAATTTTTAATTAAGAATTGGAAAAAATTTGCGCTTGTAGGGGCTATTTCAATTGCATTTTCCGTTCTACTTTCTTCATCTCTTGTTATTGAACCGGATTACAAATCAACTTTTGTAGTATATCCAACTAATTTAACGCCATTCAGTAAAGAATCGGGCACCGAACAGTTGTACCAGTTCCTTAGCAGCGAAGAAATTAAACTAGCACTTACAAAACGTTTCGACCTTTTTAAACACTACAAAGTTGACGCTTCGGAAGAAAAAGCGCAATGGAAATTCAACAAACTTTATGAATCGAAATTTAAGATCGAATATACACAATATCACTCTATCAGGGCAAGTGTGATAGACGTCTCTCCAATTCTTGCTAAACAATTTGCTGACGGTATGATAGAAGAAGTAAATAAACTTATCCGTGTTAGAAAAAAAGAAAAATACAATGAATACCTAGATCTATATACCAGGCGACTAAACGCTAAGAAAAAAGAAATTGATTCGCTTGAAAATAAAATAAAATTTATGCGTGTAAATTATGGTTTACTAGATGCAGGAGCGCAATCAAAGATCATCAGCAAAAAACTCGTTAAAAAAGATCTTAGCGAGACCGACAAAACATTATTAAGTAATTTAAAGGAACACAGTGGCGAATACGCCATACTTCAAAATCGGTTTGCGCTTGAGCTGGATAATTATGGTTTACTAAAGCAAAGCTACGACAAGAATTTAACCGATTTTAATGGAAATTTGAGTTACACAACCATTGTTTCGTATCCAAATTTACCGGATAAAAAAAATTGGCCTAATGTGCCTTTGGTAGTTTTCGTTCTTACGTTTTCGTCTTTATTACTAACAGCTGTTTTCTTGCTTTTAAAAGAAAAAAGATCAATTAAAGGTCTTTAGTAATACAAATGCCGCCCAATAATAAGGTTGCGGATATTTTTTCTTCACTTCCAACTGCGCCAATTTAAATGCAGTTTCAGAATTTTGCGATTCAGAATAGTTCTTATAGAATTCCGTCATTAAAAATTGTGTTGCATAATCATCTACCGGCCACAAACTCATAATTATATTTTTTGCGCCCGCGATAGTGAACGAGCGTTGCAAACCTGCTACCCCTTCGCTTCCCATATCATCTCCCAACCCGGTTTGGCAGGCAGACAGCACAACAAGATCGGTATTTGATAAATTTAATAAAGATGCTTCGTAAGCTGTAACAATTCCATCGTTCTCTGAATCTTTATTTAAAGAATCGGCAGTTGAAGGGCCTGCACCAGCAAGAATTAACCCTGAACGTAATAATGAATTATCTTTAATGGCCGAATTATCAAAACCTAAAAATAATTTATCATCACTTTCAATATTTTTCAGATAAAAACCGTGCGTTGCAATGTGCAAAATTTTTGGTGAATTTACTTTTCTCAAATTCTCTTCGCTTGCAAATTGTTCTGTATAACTATTGGTCTTCCAGTCTTTGGCAGTAAGACTTTTGGCGATCTCTTCTACCTCTGTTTTTGTACCGGGTAATTTAGCTAGATTGGTAAGTCCAAAACGTTTCGCCACCATTTGTGTTGCTTCAAGTGCTACTTTTGTTTTCAGTTTCTTAAAATCATAGTCATAATCAGGATACCCAAATAAATTTGCGGTTAAATTTGGATTAAGATCGGTCTTTGCATTTTTTGAGATAGAACCTAAATTAGAGATCTGGTAGATCTCATGATCATCCACTAGATATTTTTTGGTACTAGGATTATATAAGCTTAAAAAACTTAATTTATGAAAGATACCATCAGAACTAATATAGATACGATTAACGCCTTTTAAAGAATTTTCAAGGGGTTTTACAAAAGCACTGTAACTTAAAGTGTCTTTTGACTGATCGTCAATGGCGTCAATATAGTAACTGAATTTTTTCCCTTCCAGTTCATCACCGTTTTTATAGATAACCAATTCAGGTGCTACTGATTTATTTTTTACGATCAACGCTCCATATTTTACAACTCCTTGTGAATCGTTAACCGCTTCGCTCACTTTAAAGATCTCAACGGCGGCTTCGTTATCATTTAAATTTTGTTTTAACAGATCAAAAGTAACAGCGCCACCGCTTGCAAAGTTCTTGAGTTTTGTTTTTAATCGCGTTTCCAATTCGGAAGATTTTTTAAACAGATCGTTATTATCAAATGTTGCTTCGGTAGATTTATAATTGTTCAACAACTCGTTCTTTACTAATAACCAATCATGGTAGATCTTTTTAAGATCGGCATCACTGCTGGCCTCTACTTCTTTTTTTAATTTTGCAGAACGGTTGGCGAGCAACGATTTTAATTGTAACTGATATCTAAGAGCGCGTTTTAAATGTTCGCTAAAATCTTTTGTAGGCTTGTTTAATTTATAGTTTATTAAATAAATATTATAGCTTTCAAATACGGGTGTAATAAAAGAAAGATAAGCGGCTTGGTCTCCCTCACTCATTGAATTAAAGTAGCCATTTATTTGTCCTGAATAATAATCCAGACACTCAAAATATAATGGCGTAGCCTCGTCAAAACGACGCTGTAAAGAATATACTTCAGCAAGCGCTAATTGCGCTTCAGCGAACAGTTCGTGTTTACGGCCAAAATTGCGTTCGGTTAAAACAAGTGCTTCTTTTAAATTTATTTCCGCTTTTTGTAATTGATTTGTTTTGCGATACAAGCCATAAGTAGAAATTAAATAAGACGAATAACGAAAATTATTTTTCCCAACACTTGCTTCAATTATTTGCAGGGCTTTTAATTTGCACTCTTCTGCTTTTGCATAGTTCTTAAAATGCAAATAACATAATGATAAACTATTTAAACAGTTACCGTAACTTTGATGTTCTTCACCAACAACTTCCTGATAAATTTCTTTGGCCTGTAAATTCCTTTCAAGCGCCTCTTTATAATAACCTGCATCAAAATAAACGTTCGCGAGGTTTGAAACTGCATTGGCATAATTTTCGGTTTTGGTACCAAAACGTTCTTTGCGAATATCAAGAGCGATCAATAATAATTCTGATGCTTCGCCATACCGCCCTAATATCCGCAAAAGGTCGGCTTTGTTGCTTAAAGTGCTGCAGTAAGATTCGGTATTTGTCTCTTTGTTTGCTTTGCGTATTTCGAGTGAGTTGTTGTAACACTCTTCCGCTAATTTTGGTTGAGAGCTGTTTTTATAACATAACGCAAGGTTATTTTCAATGGTAGCTAAAATATCCCGATCCTTTACCTTGTATTTGTAATGCAAACCTTTCGCTTTTTTTAAGTTGCTTATACCCAGTTCGTAATCACCAACTTCTCTATACACATCGCCAAGGTTAGAGATGGTAATGATATGTCCAAGTGTATCGCCTAATAAAAGTAACTTATTTTCATTCACAATTCCAGAATAGATCTCAATGGCCTGTTTATAGTCTCCGGTGTTTTGATAAATGATGGCGTTACAATTCAATAAACTGTAATAGCGTTTATTGTTTTCGCCATCCATAGTTTTATAATAAAAAAGTAAAGCGTCAATATACGGTTTGGCCTGACTGTATTTTTCAAGATCTATCAATAAACGCGTATAATCGTAAAAGATACCCGTGTACTCGCGGCTGGATGGGCCATAAATTGCAGCAATACCCGCCATACATTTTACATAATACTTTTCGGCCTCCAATAAATTATTTGAATTGTAATTATAAATGGCCAGACTTAATTCAACAATGTGTTTTAACGTGGTGTCTTTTGCTGTTTTGGCGTATTCGTATGACTTTAAATAATTTTCTTCGGCCTTATCAAATTTAGAAAGGTCGTAGTAATTATTTGCCAATAAACTATATAACTGAGTTGAATTATCAGGATATTGCGCCAGAACATTTTTATATTTCGAAGCAAAAGCTTCGGCCTCATTTACCGAAATGGAAGTACCGCCTTCAAGTTTTTTATTTATCACCGCCCAATCTTTTTCATAATTTTGTGCCGACAAAAAATTAAAAAAGAAACTGAAGATGATTATTTTTAAATGTAACTTCACGTATCAAATTTAACCAAACTTTTATGAAAAAAATATTTTATCTCGCTACTTGCAGCACCTGCGCGCGAATTATTGGCGAACTTGGGCTTAAAGAAAAAGGTTTCGAGTTTCAGGACATTAAGACCGAAAAAATAACTGCTGCGCAACTGGAAGACTTAAAAAAAAGAACAGGTTCTTATGAGGCTTTATTCAGTAAAATTGCGCTTAAATACAGAGCATTAAAGCTAAACGAACGGACGCTTACTGAAGCAGAAATGAAAAAATACATTTTAGAAGAATATACATTTTTAAAACGACCAGTAATTTTGATAAAGGACAAAATATTTGTTGGCAATTCAAAAAGCACGATTGCAGAGGCAAAAAAAGCTTTATAACAAAAAACCCCTTTCAGAATTGCTGAAAGGGGTTTAAACTATTTTTTTAATTTTTATCCTTCGATATTATCATCTACTGAACCTTCGGTTTCTTTACCAGCTTTAATTTTTGCCTGATGAGCTTCATGCTTTTGTTTTTTGATCGCCTCAAACTTTGCTTTTTGTTCAGGCGTTAAAAAAGTATTAACAGTTCCCTCAAAAGCATCTAAATTGCCTTTAATTTCTTTGTGGATAATTTTTCTGTCTTCTGGAGTTGTAGCACCTTTTAACCTCTCGCGCAAAGGTTGGTTTGCCATAATGCGTTTTAATGCAGCAACTTCCCATTGTGATTTTTGGTCAGCGTTAAGTCCTAATTTTTTTTCTGCCCAATTAGCACCACTTTTTGAACGCTCTTCTGGTGTTTGGTTTTTTTTACTTTCTTTTTTTGTACCTGGTGCTTTTGTAACATCCTGTGCGTTACCTGCCATAGTTAAACCTGCAACTAATGCAAGCGATAAAATTACTTTTTTCATACTTATATTTTTGTTTTTGACTTATCGAATATAAAAAGGTTTAATTGATATTGCTAATTTATTTTTTTAGAAGCGTAATTTTCATTCTTATGTCCTCTAGAGGCCTGTCACGTTTATCGGTTTTAGCAGCGGCTATTTTATCTATAACATCCATACCCTCAATTACCTCTCCAAAAACCGTGTAAGTACCATCTAAATGAGGTGTTCCGCCTACTGTAGTATAAGTATCAACTTGTTCTTTGTTAAATTTATAGGCCGGGGTTTTCATGTTCTCCGTCATTATAAAAGCCTCTATTTGTACATTAACGAAGGCGGCGCTATCAGCTTTATCCTCCAACTTTAAACGGTCGTAGGTTTGCTTTAATTTTTTACCCTCATCTGTCTTCATAAAGGCTCTGGCACAATTAATATAGCGTGTCTTGTTTATTCGTTCTTCATATTTTGTTAGTTCTTCCATGGTTCTTTTTTTTCCTTGTACAATATAAAATTGCGAGGCGCTTGATTCGAATTTTGGGTTAACATCATCACTTTCGCGCGCGGCCGCTAGTCTGCCTTTTTTGTGAATTATCTTGGGGTTAAATTCGGCTGGGATGGAATAGCCCATATCGCCATGACCAAGAGAATCTCCGGGTTTAGCTCTTTTACTTAAAAGATCGCCACCTTGTATCATGAAGCTATTAATTACCCGATGAAATAAGAGGGAATCGAAAACCTTTTCATTCACTAACTTCAAAAAATTAGCTTTATGTAGAGGGGTTTCTTCAAATAATTTAATTTTCATTTTACCGTAATTTGTTTCTATTAATACGGTTTCTTTACTCAGAGTTTGAGCATTTACAGTAACTAAAACCACGTTTAAGGTAAAAATTAGGCCAATTATCTTTCTCATTTAAAATACTTTGCTTATATTTGTTAAGCTAATATCTATATAATTTTACTATGAAACCAATTGCAATAATTCTTGCCGGATTTTTGATCTCGACATTCCTTTTAACTACTACTTCTTGTGTTAAAAACACAGATTGTAAGGCTACTGTAAACTGTGTCGATTCTTTAGGCGTGCCTGTTAATAATGCAAACGTACTTTTATATGCAACTATTAAGACATCAAGTGGAGGGACGGTTACCGCCGATCTTAAAGCAAACGCTACAACCGATGCCGGTGGACAGGTTAAATTTACCTTTAAATTACCAGCTATTTACGATATTAGGGCTACTGTAATTTTACCATCGCCAAGCACCCGTACCCTTGTTGGCACAGGTATTATTAAGCTTGAAGAAGGTAAAGGAGCTGAAAAGACCGTTACATTAAAATAAAAATAAATGCCTTTATATGATCTTAAAAAGCTATCCTCAAAAGGGTAGCTTTTATTTTTTTATTAAATTTTAATGCATATATTGTCAATATAATTAGTGTTCACAAAAAAAATTATAGTTAGATCTTTTTTACTACTCTTTGCGGTAATAGTAAGCTCTTGTAAACAAAGCGAAACAACCGCGTCAGACGAAGAAGGGATAATAGAGTTTTCCGCTGCTGCGGTTGACGAGAAACACCCATTGTTCGGTCTGGCGCCCAATTCAGCCACTTTAAAATACAAAAAAGAGAAATTTGCCCTGGAAATGAGTTCTATGGGCATGTTCAATACTTCAATTATTGGTGATATAAAGGCCAAAACAGTTACCCAAACCGTTAAGTTTCTCGATATTAGGCAGGCATGTGTGGAGAATGAAAAAGATATAGTAGCCGATAACCTTAATTTTGTTTTAAAGATCGAAGAAACCAATGAAACCAAAAAGATCATTGGCCTTAAAGCTCACAAAATAAAGGTAACCATGGCCAACGATCCTACTGTTACTTTTGACGCCTGGTACACCAAAGAATTGGGTATGGAAGATTGTAACAGCCTTAACCCTTACGCTCAAATTAAGGGGGTTTTACTGGATTACAGGGTTAAGAAAATGGGCATGGAAATGCATTTTGTAGCCACATCCCGCAAACAAGTAGAAGTTTCTGAAACTACCTTTGAGATCCCATCCTCTATGAAATTGGTTTGCAAGGAAGAATTGGCAAAGGTTTTCTCCAATTAAATTAATACCAGCCGCGATTACCTGGTAAATTGCTACCTGCTAAAACGTCCTATTTTTTAGATCAAAACCCTCCGGAAAAGAAAAGCTTTTATTTTTAATCTTAATTATATTTTATACATTAGCCGACTATAATTTTGACCACATTTAAATTTATATCTAAGTATCTGACTGTTCTAGCAGCAGTTTTATTTTTTGCTTCGTGCGGACCCGATAAAACGGGTGGGAACGAAGAAGGTATTATTGAATTCGATACAAAGGCTATTGACGAGCAACATCCCCTATATGGTTTAGCGCCAAGTTCGGCAACTTTAAAATACAAAAAAGAAAAATTTGCCATTGAAATGAGTACAATGGGTATGTTTAATACTGCTATTATTGGCGATACAAAAGCAAAGACTGTTGCGCAAACCGTTAAGTTCATGGATATTAAACAAGCCTGTATCGAGAACGAAAAAGATATTATTACTGACAACCTTGATTTTGCTTTAAAGATAGAAGAGACAAAGGAAACCAAAAAGATAGTAGGATTAAAAGCGCATAAACTTAAAGTAACCATGGCTAACAATCCTACAGTAACTTTTGATGCCTGGTATACTAAGGATCTAGGAATGGAAGATTGTAATGTTTTAAACCCATACTCGCAGGTTAAAGGTGTGCTGTTAGATTACCGCGTTAAAAAAATGGGTCTGGAGATGCATTTTATTGCTAAAAAATTAAGTAAGGTCGAAGTTCCAGATAATACTTTTGAGATACCTGCATCGATGAAGATCGTTTCCAAAGAAGAAATGGCTAAATTTTTTGCCAATCTTCAATAATAATTTCCTTTCGTACTTTTACATAAATTTAACACCAAATTATTTTTAACTTGGTACTATATTTGGATACAATAAAGACAAACTCTAAAACAATTAAAATGAAAAAAATAATCACGTCGGCTGCATTATTATTTATTACAGCATGTGCAATTGCCCAGGATAATTACACCGTTAAAATGAGCATGAAAATTGAAGGTTTACCACCTGAGTATGCAGGCTTTGGTGAGCAGGATATAATCAATTATGTAAAAGGTGATAAATACAGGGATGAAATAAGCAGTATGATGATAACTTCTGTTAGTTCATTTGATGGAAAAAAACTGACCTCTATCTCAGAACAAATGGGAAATAAATCGGGCTTTACAGCAACTAAAGAAGAATTAGACGCTGCAAGTAAAGCTGAAAAAGCCGAGCCAAAACCAAAAATAGAATATACAAAAGATAAAAAAACGATTGCGGGCTATGAATGCACAAAAGTTATTTTAACCAGCGTTAATAAAGATAAAAAAGAAGATAAATTGACTGTTTGGGTAACAGATAAAATTAACTATACGCCAAAAGCTAAAAAATCCGGTGGCAGAGGATTGCCAATGGATATTGGCGAACTTAAAGGTTGTCCTTTAGAATTTGAAATGAGCCAAAGCCAACAAGGACTAGATATGAAGATCTTAATTACTGCAACTGAAGTTCTTACAACACCAATTGATGATGCCATCTTTAATGTAAGCACAGAAGGTTATAAAATGATGACCTATAAAGAGTGGAGCGATAAAATGAAAGCTGCACAAGGCGAAAAATAATTATACAACTATTAAAATAAAAAGCCCTTCAAAAATGAAGGGCTTTTTTTATGCTATTGTTTTTTCGGTGAAGATTATTTTATTTTCTTCAAGCTCTTTTAATAAAGGCAGATAGATCTCTTTTTTTGTTGGTATCTGCACGCCGGTTAAATTAAATTGTTTTGTCAAAAAATTCTTCACGGTAATTGCTAATGGCAAACCAACGGTTAGCGCCATCCCTGTGTGATTTTCATCTTTACCAATTACCACTAATGATGAGTTTAATTTTTGTACGTTTTTTCCCGGCAACGCATATTCAAATTGATGCTGCATGACGATCATATCTTTATCGTTTGGTTTTAATTTCCATTTCTCTTCCAGTAAAGCCTGCAATAATTGCGCAGGTGTTCCCTCAGCAACTTCGATCTTTTTATCAGAGAATAATTCCAAATAATCCATTTGTTGTTCGATCTCTGTATCCCAACCTGCACCCATAAATTCTTTTAATCTATCTTTTAAATTACCTTTCCCTGAAGGTAAAAAAGAGCTTAGCAAAGAAGTATAAGTTAAACTGTTGGCGTGCGTTATTTTAGAAGAATCGTCCGTTAAACCTAGTTTTACAAATACATTCCAGGCTTTACAGTAGCCATGCTGACGAAGAGTTCCTCGTACCATGGTCTTAATATTTTCAAGTCCGTAAGATTCAATATAACTTATACTATCGCGGTTCGCGTAAGCATCAAATTTTCCATAACCATCCATTTCAATTACATCTGTTTGGGTGTATAAACGATTGTAAGGAATAAATTTTAGTGTGCCTTCATGCAAATATTGCGCTGTACCCTGCCCTGCTAAAATAACATTACGCGGGTTCCAGCTGAATTTATAGCCCCATGGGTTATCATTGCTTTCAGGGGCAACCAAACCGCCGCAATACGACTTAAAAGAAATTATATCTCCACCCTCGCTCTTAATTTCATCAATTAATTTCATGGCGCTTGCGTGATCGATGCCTGGATCAAGTCCGCACTCGTTTAAAAGGATTATATTTTTTTTCTTCGCTTCATTATCCAACGCTTTCATATCAGCACTTACATAACTTGCAGTTGCCAAATGCTTTCCAAATTCCACACAATCCCTTGCCACATCGCCATGCATAAACGCGGGAAGCATTGATATCACAAGATCATGTTCCAAAATTACCAACCTGCGCTTTTCTTCATTCTTTATATCAAAACTAATTGCTTTTCCGTTGGTGTGGTTACCAACTTTTTCCTGCGCCAGTTTTATATCAACATCAGCAACAGTAATTTTCCAATCATGAACAGAAGAATTCCTTAATAAATAATCTATCAGTGAAACGGTAGAGCGGCCTGCCCCTATTATTAAAATTTTAACCATACAAGAACAAAATTACGATTTTGAGAGAATTAAAAATCAACCTTTACATAAAATAAAGGTAAAAAGCCTAATTGATAGTTTTTGATCAACGGATCAGCATTGATATCCGCGGGATCCGGAGCATAACTTAGTGCCAGAATATTTTTGGTTGCTAAAACATTTACTAGGTCTAGAGCTATTTCTGTAGCCACTTTTTTGCCATTTATTTTATAAGCGATCTTTAGGTCTAAACGGTTATAAGGTGCAAATTGCAAAGTGTTCACCTTATCATCCTGAGCAACAACATCCATTACGGCATTACTCGCGGCAAGGTTCACCGGCGAATAACGCTTTCCGCCACCATAGGTAATTTTACCTCCAAAACTTACTGCATTTCTTTTATCCTTTCCAATATTCAATTCATAACCAGCTAATAAATTGGTCATGTAGTTGCCATTAAAATCAGTGTTGGCTGTTTTTCCATTGCTGGCAGTGTACTTACTATCATATAAACTTCCACTAAACATAAAAAAGTAATGTTTGTGAAATAATTTTTCGACAGTAAACTCTAATCCATAATTGTAACCCGTTCCGCTATTAACCATTGTGTAAATCGGAAAGAACCGATTGAACGTGGCACCACGGTTAAGTGTAGAAACACTTGAAGGAACAACATACACTGGCACATTCCATAAATACTGGTAATACAATTCGGTTTTAAATTTTAAATATTTTGTCGCAAAATAATCGTAACCAAAAACCAAATGCTGACTTTTAGTAAAATCAAGATCCTTATTGGTTAAGGTTTTATTTGTATTTGCAACCAAAACACCAGTGTTTGGATCTGTTCCAGGGTTAACAATACTATCCGGCACTGCAAAATATAAGTAGGTTGATTGCATTTGACTGTGTAAACCATAAGCCAAACTTAACACCTGATTGGATTTGAATTGGTAACGCAAACTGGCGCGGGGCTCAATAGTGTATTTATTATTTAGAGTAAGATACTGGGTAAATATCCCTGTGTTTACACTTAGCTTCTCGTTAAATTTATGAACGTATGTAACATAGGGTTGTATCAAGTAAAAACTTTCTTTAGAGTTGATCCTTGTTTTGTACTCTTTATTTTCTATTGGCAAAGCCAATGTATCATACAAAGAATTTATTTTTGCCTTATCAAAAAAATCAACATCAATACGGTTGGCAAAAAAACCAGCCTTCATACTATTTTTAGGGTCTAATTTACTTTTAATGTACCAGGCCAAAGTTGTTTTTCCTTCGTAAAAATCGTAACCCAAAATTTGCGGAATGGTATCGTTAGGTTTAAAATTATCATCCCTTAAAACTAAATAATGATCAACGTCTAATGCCTGTGCGCCATAAGCCAGACTGGTCTTCATAACCGTTCGGCTATTTAATGCATAAATATTATTTATTGTGGTGAAACCCATTTTTGAAGTAAAGTACTGGTCACGGGTTTGATCGCCATACAATTCTTTTGGCCTTGTAGTTAGTTTGCTTAAAACAATTTTAATAGTACTTGCTCCGCCAATGCCACTAAAAGAAAACACACCCGCTTTTTTAGTTGGAAAATTGAATCTAAAAGCGCCATCCTGGTATTCAGGCACAGCGCTTGTACCTAATCGAATGTTTAGGAACGACAACATATTTAAGGTAGAATATCTGTAATTTATTAAATAACTACTGCCTTTGGCTTTGTTGATCGGGCCTTCCAATGACAGTTCTGTTCCTAAAATACCAAATTGAAAAGTACGTTCGTGTTTTTCGTTATTTCCATTTCGCATTTTAAGATCGAACACACCACCTAAAGCATTACCATAATTTGCAGGAAATGCTCCTGTATAAAATTCGCTGTTTGAAAGATATTTATTATTGATAATAGCTGTTGGCCCACCTGCAGAACCGGCCACAGCAAAGTGATTGGGATTGGGAATATCAATATCTTCTAAACGCCACAACAAACCTGCAGGACTATTCCCGCGAATTACAATGTCATTCCTCGAATCGTTTGTGCCTTGCACACCGGCAAAATTTTGCGCCATACGCGCAGGATCTTGTCGCGACCCAGCATAACGTTCGGTTTCTTCGATGCTAAAAGATTTCATGTTAACCGACTGCATAGTATTTACCACATCGGTATCGTTAGATGCTTTTACTACAACCTCATCAATTTCAACCGTGCTTTCCTCTAACTCTATATTTAAAACCATTTCTTTTCCAGATGTTATAATTACATCACTTACCGGAACAGCTTTATAACCAGTATAAGAAAATAAAAAAGATTGACGACCAACAGGGACACCTGTTAATTTAAAATATCCATCGTTGTTTGCAGTTACCACTAAATTAAGCGCTGTAGATTTTAATTGAACGATCGCTCCTGGCAAACCAATACCAGTAACTTTATCAACCACCTTACCTTTTACAGTTTGTGTTATCTGCGCAAAAAATACATTTGATAAACAAATAAGACTTAATACAAATAATTTTTTCATGATCGATTGTCTCTAATTTTAATCAAAAGTATTTTAATGGTTCTTAAGGTCTGTAGTATAAAATGTAAATAAAATATTTTTTTTCGCATTTATCGCAAAAAGAAATAAGATTTTACTCAATTAATAAAGCTTATAAAATAAAAAATGCCCGTTTGGCGGGCATTTTAGATCAATACGATTTATTGCAGGTATTATTTACTTTTTACTTTTAATAACTGACCAAAAGTAAGGTTGTTTGATTTTAAATTGTTTAAAGATTTAATATCCACTACCTCAACGCCATGTTTTTGAGCAATGCTGAATAATGACTCACCTTTTTTTACTTTATGCCAAATGAATTCAGTTTTTGAAGAAGTGTTATTTTCAGCAACCAACTTACCATCTTTATCTTTGTTAGCGGCTAAGTTCTGATCGTTCTTAGCGTCACCTTTAATTTCAAGTTCTTTAGCTTTTGGCTGCTCTCTTACATACACAATTATTTTCTTGCCTGGCTTTACTCCCTTTTTACCAACGTAGTTCCAATTTCTAAGATCAGAAACTGTTACACCATACTTTCGTGCAATTGTGCTTAGTTTTTCGCCTGATCTAACTGTATGAACTTTTTTTACTTCTACTAACGATTCAACTATTAAACCTTCTTTTTGCTGCGCATGAATTGCTGCGTAAATATCCTGTTCGTTATTTAAGAAGATCCCGATTTTATTTTTCGGTAAACACATAGCGTTACCACCAGCAGGAATAATATTTTTACGGTACTGCGGATTAAAATATAAGATCTCTTCTGTTGTAATATCTAATGCCTGAGAAAGTTGTTCAAAATTCATTTGCTCTTTTACAACAACAGTATCAACTTCAAAATACGTTTTGCGTGGAACCGCAGGATAGATATTATGTTCTGCCGCATAACTCATTACATAGTTGGCCGCAATAAAAGCGGGTACATAACCTTGTGTTTCTGTAGGCAAATAAGGGCGAATTTCCCAATAAGTTTTTTTACCACCACTTCTGCGAATGGCTTTACTAATCGTTCCCGGACCTGCATTATAAGCAGCAAGCACCATTTGCCAATCATTGAACATACCATAAAGTGACTTTAAATATTCTGCAGCAGCAACGGTTGCTTTGTATGGATCGCAACGTTGATCAATGTACGAAGTAACATTTAAACCGTACATTTTACCGGTAGGATACATGAACTGCCACAAACCTGTTGCACCAGCCCTTGATTTTGCATAAGGAATTAACGCACTTTCAATAACAGCTAAATGTTTTAATTCTAAAGGAATATTATATCGGTCAAAAACCTCTTCGAACATTGGGTAATATAATTGAGCTACACCCATCATACGGCTTACACTCTCGCGTTTTCGGAAAGCGTACATATTGATAAAACCTTTTACATGTTCATTATACACAAGATCAAAAGGAGAGTTAGCATCTAATTTTGCTAAACGTGCCTGGTACGTATAATCATCATATTTTGGAATACTATCAACACCAAATTTGTATTTGTTATTTTTAGGGAAAACAGGCTTTGAAAAAGCTGTCTCAAACATCTTTTGAGACGACAAACTATCCAACATAGCGGCAATAGGATCGTCTAACCCAAAAGTTTGTGCTTTTAAAAAAGCGCTCGTTAAAAGGAATGCTAAAACACAATATTTTTTTAGTGAAACCATGTTTGTAGTGATTAAAAGCTTATATATAATTATTAAACGGTAAATTCTAAAAAACGTTACAATTTAAAATTAATATTTTAAAAAAGCAATATCCTTATATATACAAGTTTAATTATTATTTGAAATTAATAGATGTTAAAGCTTTTTTAATTTTTAACTTCGCGCTGTGAGAAACAAAGAAAAAGACGAGATCGCACTTATCAATATAGACCGAAATCCCTTGGTATTACTGCTTTCAATAGGGATCAGCACGATCTTGGATTACTTAGCATATACATTTATTTTAGATCTTATTCCATGGGGTTTTGTGCTTTTGATCCCCGCGATTTTCCTGTCATTTCAGACAATTTGGCTACTTTTAACACCTTACGCCATGCTTTTTGATGATAAATTAGAGATAAAACGCACACTTTTTAGCAATAAAATGTTGTTTTTTGTGGATGTTAAAAAAGTGGGAACAGTAAAAAACGGTAGTCTTTTTATTTCTTACAATGATGATGAAGTGTCAAAGATCAACCTTTTTGGTATTAAACCCTCTCAGGTAAATACTCTAAGATCTGAATTAGAGAAACACGTTACACTTACTCTAAGCAAAAGACATTAAGCGTTTTGTATCTTTTTTTACGTTTCGGGTTATAATAAACATAACACTGTTTAAAATCATTTATTTGAGCGTATTTACCTGTTTCTATTAGACTTAATTTCGTGTCAACTAAACTATTTTAGCAATGTTAAATTTCATTTTACAAACAGGCGCTTCTGTTGCAACCCTGGCAACCACAACCGACTCTTCAAACGTTGTAACCGGCATTCAAACGGCTGCTGCTGCAACACCCGAAATAACGGAGACAAAAATCTCTTTAATTGAAATGATCGGTAAAGGTGGTCCTATCATGTATCCAATTGCATTATTGTTGCTAATAAGCATTTACATTGTAGTAGAGCGTTTATTAGTGATCAGTAAGGCTTCAAAGAAGAACGAAAATCTTGTTACGAGTTTAAAGGAAATGATCCATAGCGGTAATATTACAAACGCCCGCAGTATGTGTAAAAACATGAATACACCAGAGAGTTCAATGATCGAGCAAGGTGTATCCCGCATTGGCCAACCTGTTGAAGAGATAAGGGAAGCCATGAACAAAAGTGGTTCTAACGAAATAGCAAAATTAGAGAAGAATTTAAATGTGCTAAGTATCATTGGCCGTATAGCTCCTATGTTCGGGTTCGTAGGTACAATTATTGGCGTTATTACTATTTTTAGAAAGATAAGCCAAAGCGGAACTGTTGAAATTGTTCAGATCTCGGATGGTTTATACCAAAAAATGGTTTCTTCTGCCGGTGGATTAGTTGTTGGTGTGGTTGCATTTATTTTTTATTACTGGTTAAATGCCCGTGTGGATAAATTAGCACACAGAATGGAAGATACGCAGATCAAATTTTTGGATATGCTTAACGAACCAACAAAGTAATTTTAATTATAAATGCTAAATGTTGGATGATAATTATGGAATAATTTAAAATTTATCATCTAATATTTATAATTCAAAAAAAGATGGCTTTACGCAAAAAACATAGAGAGGCAGAAGTAAGTACAGATTCATTAAGTGATATCATGTTCTTCTTAATGCTTTTCTTTTTGATCTTATCTACCATGGTAAGTCCTAATGCCATTAAAGTGGCCTTACCAAAATCTGATGTAAAAACAACTGTAGACAATGATGTTAAACCCATCCATTTAGCTATTACAAAAGACAAAAAATATTTTGTAAATAGTAAAGAGGTTTCTTTTGCAACCCTTGAATCGGAGATCTCTAATCTATCGAGTACACGCATAGAACCTACAGTTATCATGCATCTGGATAAAGAACTTTCTATTCAGGATGAGATTGATATCATGACCATTTGCTACAAATTAAAATGCAAGACTGTATTAGCAACTGCTGCAACAAATAAATAAAATGGAACTAACAAGAGCTGAAGAAAATAAGAACAGGATAATTTCGGGGATAATTACATCTGCGATCTTTGCACTATTGCTTTTGTTCTTAATTTTATTTCAACTTATTACACCTAATCCACCCTTCCCCGAATCGGGTGGTGGTGGCGGCCAGGAGTTTGCATTGGGTATGATGAATGTTGGTAGTGGCGATATTGATTATGGTTCGATGGGAAAAGTTACGGATGTAGTCGTAGAAAAAGAAACACCAAAAGAAAATATTGTTACTGATGAAAACGGTGAGAACGTTCAGATAAATGAAACTAAACCTGAAATAAAAAACAACACAACGGTTATTACGCCCGTAAAAGAAAAAGTTGTTGTTAAAGAAAAAACTGCAGCAGAAAAATTAGCGGAAAAATTTAAAAAAAATACGGGTAAAGACGGCAATGGTCATGGAAATAATGACACACCGGGCGATAATGGTAACCCTGATGGTGATCCAAATAAGAATGGAAATGGCGGCCATGGTAATGGTGATGGAAACGGTAATGGAGATGGAAAGGGTCCCGGAGAAGGCCCTGGTAATGGACCCGGAAGCAAATATGGCATTGACCTTAAGGGAAGAGCAGTTGTTAAACCACCCAAATTACCGAGTGATACAAAAGAAGAAGGAAAAGTTGTTGTAGAAATTACAGTAGATAGTGAAGGTAATGTGATAGAAGCTAGTCCAAACGGGCGTGGCACAACTACGAGTAGCGCTTTATTAAAAGCTAAAGCAAAACAAGCGGCTTTGGCTACTAAATTTAATGTTGAAGGTAAGTTCGAAGAACAACGCGGAACGATCACCATAATTTTTTCATTCAATTAAAAAATGACCTACCAGCAAACGCTTGATTATTTATTCGCGCGTTTACCCATGTTTCAACGCGTTGGCGCCGCTGCCTACAAGGCCAATTTAGATAATACCTATAAAATTATTGAACTGCTGGGAAAGCCGCATCAAAAATTAAAATTTGTTCATGTTGCGGGAACCAATGGCAAAGGCTCAAGCAGCCACATGATCGCTTCCATTCTGCAACAGGCAGGTTATAAAACAGGATTGTACACATCACCACATTTAATTGATTTTAGAGAACGTATAAAAATTAATGGGAAGATGATCCCAAAAAATTATATTGTTGATTTTGTAGAAAAATATAAAGAGGATTTTGAAAAGATAGAACCCAGTTTTTTTGAATGGACCGTTGGACTGGCCTTTGATTATTTTGCTAAAGAAGAAGTAGATGTTGCTGTTATAGAAGTTGGTTTGGGCGGAAGATTAGATTCTACAAATATTATAACGCCAAAAGTATCGCTCATTACGAATATCAGTTTTGATCACATGAATTTTTTAGGTGATACATTAGAAAAGATCGGAGCCGAAAAAGCAGGTATTATAAAAGCCCGCGTGCCTGTGGTTGTTAGTCAATACCAAAGCGAGACCGGGCCGTTATTTAATGCAATTGCAAAAGAGTTAAAATCACCCATACAATTTGCTGATAAGAATTATAAGGTGATTGATCATAAAATTGTAAATGGATTTTTAAATACAACCATCTTAAATAGAATAACAAATACCGCTACAAATTTTGATCTTGACCTTACGGGAATTTATCAACTAAAGAATGTACTTGGTGTTTTAAATACAATTGATGTTATTGAAAAAGCGGGATTTATTATTGAGCCGGAAGATATTAAACGCGGATTAAGACAAGTAATTAAAACAACCGGACTTGAAGGCCGTTGGCAAACTATAAGCGAAAAGCCCCTGATAATAGCTGATACAGGGCATAACGAAGATGGCATTAAAAATGTAATTGCCAATTTAAAAACAGTTGAACACGCTCATTTACATTTTGTTTTTGGAACAGTGAATGATAAAGACGTTACAAAAATTTTAGAGCTATTGCCAAAAGAAGCTACTTATTATTTCACAAAGGCAAATATTCCACGGGCTTTAAACGAAGAAGAATTATTTGAGCAGGCGCAAAAAATAAAATTAAAAGGCAAAACTTTTCCGGATGTAAAAACTGCTATTGAAGCCGCAAAAAAAGCTTACAAGAAAAACGATCTTATTTTAATTGGTGGAAGTACTTTTGTTGTTGGTGATGCATTAGCTGAGAGCGCTGACTAAAGACCTAACATGGCATCAATAGGCTCTGCCCCTATCCCGGGTAGATCATTTAAATACACTTTTCCATTTTTATATTGAACGCCTTTAAAAGGATCGTTCTTTAATAAATTAGGCGCATCAAGATCTACATAATCTGCAAACTTCATCAACTGTGCCATGGCAGATGTTGCGCAAGAACTTTCGGCCATGCAACCTAATAAGATCTGTAAATTATTTTGTTTCGCAAACTTTACCATTTCTAAAGCTTCAGTTAAACCTGTGCTTTTCATCAGCTTAATATTTACTCCGGTAAAACAACCCTTCAAAGCACTCATATCCTTCAAACGCTTTACACTTTCATCAGCAATGGTTGGTATCGGGCTACGTTCGGTAACCCAGGCCATCTCATCCAACATGGTTACAGGCATTGGCTGTTCGATAAGTATCACATTTTTTTCATGCAGCCAATGTATCATTTCCAAAACTTCTTCTTTATTTTTCCAACCCTGATTTACATCAACATATAACGGTTTATTGGTATATTTTCTAATTAAATTTATTAATGCTTTGTCATCTTTTGTTCCCGCTTTTATTTTTAAAATAGAAAAATCGGCAGCATCTTTTATTTTTTGTCCGATCATTTCTTCCGCATCTATTCCAATAGTATAAGAAGTTAAACGCGAATCACTTTTACCAATTCCCGTAAGATCGTAAAAAGGTTTTCGTTCAATTTTTCCTTCAAGATCATTCAAAGCAATATCAATTGCTGCTTTCGCCGCATTATTTTCTAATGAAAATTCGTCAATAGCTTTTATGATTTCGATAAAAGATGAAGATGCGTGGTGAACTAAAAAAGGTTTTATCTTTTCAAAAAAGGCTATGGTTCCTTCCACCGTTTCGCCTAAATAAACCGGTAAACAGGCCTCGCCATAACCGGTTTTACCCTGATGTTCAATTTTAATAAAGACGGAGGTTGTGGAAGTCCTTGTGTTTGAGGATACTCCAAATGGGTGTTTATATTCTAAAACAAAGGTTTTATAGCTTAAAATCATCAGTTTTTATTGTCAATTCCCGTAAAAATATGCAAAGAATAAAACTTTGCACAATCTATTTTAACGAAACGCATTTTTAAGTGCTTTTTGTGCATTTTTCTGCTATTTTTGTGACATACAAATTCTGGCATATGGCTAAAACGTTGACTGAAAAAAAATTAAAGTTCACTAAAGAACATTATTTAACCTGGTACGAATCCATGTTGTTGATGCGCAAGTTCGAAGAGAAAACCGGACAAGTTTATGTGCAACAAAAGATCAAAGGTTTTTGTCACCTTTATATTGGCCAGGAGGCCATAGTAGCGGGTACAGTAAGCGCAACTAAAAAAGGAGACAAACATATTACAGCTTATCGCGATCATGCTCACCCTATTGGTTTAGGTTTGCATCCAAAATATGTGATGGCTGAGATGTACGCAAAAATTACCGGTTGCAGCAAAGGCAAAGGTGGTAGCATGCACATCTTTAGTAAAGAACATGGTTTTGTTGGAGGCCACGGTATTGTTGGTGGCCAGGTGCCATTAGGGGCAGGAATTGCATTTGCTGAAAAATATAATGGTACTGATAATGTTTGTGTTTGTTCTATGGGCGACGGTGCTGTTAGACAAGGAGCTTTACATGAAGCGTTTAACATGGCTATGACATGGAAATTACCTGTAGTTTTTATTGTTGAGAATAATCAATACGCAATGGGAACTTCAGTTGAACGTACCAGTAACGTACACGATCTTTGGAAATTAGGTTTAGCATACGATATGCCAAGCAAGCCTGTTGATGGTTTAACCGTTGAAGCGGTTCATGAAGCAATGGAAGAAGCTGTAGCACGTGCGCGCAGAGGTGATGGCCCAACGTTTTTAGAAATGAAAACATACCGTTACAAAGGTCACAGTATGAGTGATGCTCAAACCTACCGTACAAAAGAAGAAGTAAAAGAATACCAGCAGCAAGATCCGATCTTAAAAGTATTAGATACGTTACAACAAAATAAATGGATAACCGATGCAGGTATTGAAGCGATAGAAGCAAAAGTAAAAGCGTTGGTTGATGAATCAGTTCAGTTTGCGGAAGATAGTCCTTATCCTGACCCGGAAGAGCTTTACAAAGATGTTTACTCTGAACCGAATTACCCTTACATTATTGAATAATTATTTTAGAACTTAGAATTAAGATTTAAAAATCTTAGATCACAAATAAAAAACATTAGATACACAATGGCTGAAATTGTAAGAATGCCCAAATTAAGTGATACCATGACTGATGGTGTAATTGCTAAGTGGCATAAAAAAGTTGGCGATAAAGTTAAAAGCGGCGAATTATTAGCTGATATCGAAACTGATAAAGCAACTATGGAATTTGAATCTTTCCAGGACGGTGTGTTATTACACATTGGAGTACAGGAAAAGCAAGCCGTTCCCGTTGACAGCGTTATTGCAATTCTTGGTAAAGAAGGTGAAGATATTAGTGGATTATTGAACGGAAGTTCCGGCGGAAAAGTTGAAGAAAAGAAACAAGATACAAAAACGCAAGACGCGAAATCTGAAACAAAGAAAACAGAAGTAGCGCTTCCATCAACGATACAAGTTGTGCGCATGCCTAAGTTAAGTGATACAATGACAGATGGCGTTGTTGCTAAATGGCATAAAAAAGTTGGTGATAAAGTTAAAAGCGGTGATCTTTTAGCAGATATTGAAACGGATAAGGCCACAATGGAATTTGAATCTTTCCAGGATGGTGTGCTAATGCATATTGGTGTTGATGCAGGAAAAAGTGTGCCGGTGGATAGCGTTTTAGCTATCCTTGGTAAAGGCGACGAGAACATGAATGATGTTTTAGCAAATATCAATTCTTCACCTTCAAAGGCAGAAGCTAAGAAAGAAGAAACGGTTGCTAAACAAGAAACTTCGAACAAAAAACAAGAAACTTCAAATAATAATACAGCCACATCTGGCGGAAGAATAAAAGCTTCTCCCCTTGCAAAAGCTTTAGCAAAAGAAAAAGGAATTGATCTAAGTAAAGTAAAAGGATCTGCTGAGAACGGAAGAATTACAAAAGCAGATATTGAAAATTATAAAGGTGGTGGTGCCAAATCAAATTTTGTTGGTGTAGAAAGTTATACTGATGAACCTGCATCACAAATGCGTAAAACAATTGCGCGTCGTTTAGTTGAAAGTAAGAACGGTGCACCGCATTTCTATTTGAATATTGAAGTAGACATGGATAGTGCTATTTCGAGCAGAGAAGCGATCAATAAAATTAGTGAAGTAAAAGTTTCTTTTAACGATCTTGTTATAAAAGCTTGTGCTGCGGCGTTAAGAAGACATCCACGTGTAAATTCGTCATGGATGACAGATAAGATCCGTGTCAACCATCACATTCACATTGGAATGGCAGTAGCTGTTGAAGACGGGCTTTTAGTTCCGGTAATTCGTTTCGCTGACGGAAAATCAATTTCAGACATTGCAGCCGAAACAAAAGATCTTGGCAAACGTGCAAAAGATAAAAAACTACAACCACAGGATTGGGAAGGAAATACATTTACTGTTTCTAATTTAGGTATGTTTGGTATAGAATCATTTACATCGATTATTAATTCACCTGAGTCATGTATCCTTTCCGTTGGTGCTATTCGTCAGGTGCCAGTTGTAAAGAACGGGGTTATTGTTCCAGGAAATACAATGATGCTTACTTTAGCTTGTGATCATAGAAGTGTGGATGGTGCAACAGGAGCAGCATTCCTTCAAACCTTAAAAACATTTATCGAGAACCCTGTAATGATGTTAATCTAGGACAAGTAAAAAAATACCAATAAAAAATGTAGTTTTTTTATTTATATTGGATTTTCATACTCTTAAATTTTAAGAGTTTTTATTTTCTCTTACATCCGATGGCAGTTTTTTAAAGCGTGTTTTAAAGGCTCTCGTAAAATTTCCTTCATTACCATAGTTCAGAATGATAGCTATTTCTTTTATTTTAAATTGGTTGGCTTTAAGCAAAGTAACGGCATACTCAAGTTTTTTATTAAGGTAATATTGATAAACCGGCTCGCCATAAAAATTTTTAAAATCAGTTTTTAATTTTGTTGGCGATATGCTTACCTCTGCAGCTAGTTTATCAATACCAGGAAAAATACCTAACAAATTTTTCATTAAACTATTTTCTACCTTCGCCATTTTGCGGTGTACATCTGCATCATAGCTTGAAGCCTCTTGTAAATTATGGTTGGTAGGGTAGTTAATAATCAATAGGTTTATAAAATTATTGGCCCATTTATTCAATTCACGTTTCCGTTCTTTCGGTTCCTGCATTAGTACTATTTTTTCTAATGGCCTATTTATTTGATGCGTTTCGTGTTGGTATTCCTGCCAAATATTTTTTTTAACTGAATTATTAATAAATGTTTCAAAATTACTGTAAGTAAAGCCATTTTTATGCGCAAGTTTATCTTTAATCCATCTCTCGCTAATATAAAGCCCCATTGTTTTTATTTTAGTTCCTTTAAAATAAATAACACTCGATACACTTTTTGGTTTTATAACATTCCAAGAGTAGTTATCAAATGAAATGCCATTTACCAAGGCGAAATTTTTATTATCGTTGCGAGTAACAATGTTATAACTCAGCACGTAGTAATCAGCAGGTAACTTATCATCATAAAACAACTTGTGCTCAAAACTCACTTTGTTATTTAGTTCTGAATAATAAACCCAAAGCCCCTCTTCTAATTCATGAAAATAAGAGTCACCTGTTACAAACATGTTTTTAGCCGAATGGCGTTTCATAACATCATTATACGTAGTAAAAGGCAAGCCAATCATGCTCTCAAAAATTAGCTTGGGTGAGTTTGCCAAAAAAGGCAATACACAAACGCCGTCTTTAATTTTAAAGGAGTACTTTTTTATTTTGCTTAAAAAATTGTTTAATGTAAATTTCATGAAAAGGCCTTAAGGTAGCTTATTCAAATATAATTGTAAGCGCAGATATGTTTTAATATTAAAAAATTTTTGTCTTTTATGATAATTTTTTTTTTGTCGTTTTATTACTTTTATAATAATTAAAACCTACAAATTATAATTATGAAAAAAACAAAACAAATGATTAAAACACTTTGCTTTACTTTAGCATTAGGCTGGGGATCTAGCACGCAGGCACAAACCGGCGCAGCCCTAAATTTTGATGGAGTTAATGACAAAGTTGTTATTGGAACGTCTGCGGCGACCAGTTTAGCCGGAAACAACAAGGTTACAGTTGAGGCATGGGTTAGGCCAACAACTACAACTGGTTTAGGTTGTGTGGTTGGTAACTATAACAGTCCGGGCAACAACATGCAATTTATGATTAGACGCGAAAACAGCTCTTGGGTATTTTGGGTTGGGCCAGGCAATGTTACTAGTTATACTAACACGCCTGCAACTGCTGGTACAGCTACTGTCAATGTTTGGCAACACGTTGCAGGCGTATACAATGGCACAGTTATGACCTTATACATTAACGGTGTAGTTTCCGCTACAGCAGCAACTTCTAATACATTTGCAACATCAACAAACTCCGTTATGATTGGTGGCGAATCATCATCAGAATTTTTTACAGGTGATATTGATGAGGTACGTGTTTGGAATATTGTAAGAAGCCAAGCAGATATACAAAATAGTATGAATTGTGAAATTAATGGCGCAGCTGCTAATTTACTTGCCAATTACCATTTTAACCAAGGTATTGCTGCCGGTGCAAACGCGGCGGTAACAACTGCAACAGATGATTCTGGTAATAATTATACTGGTACATTAACTGCAATGACATTAACGGGTGCTACATCTAATTGGGTTGCACCTGGAGGTGTAACATCTGGCGTAAGTTGCAATGGCGCTGCCTTAAATTTTGATGGTGTTAATGACCAGATAAATTACGGCTCAAGTTTAACCACATCACTTAACCCCTTAAACGTTATAACCGTTGAGGCTTGGGTAAAGCCTACCTCATTTACAACAAGTCCTACCGGTAACGGTTTAATTGTAGGAAACTATAACTCACCTTTAAACAATCAGCAGTTCTTTCTAAGAAGGGATGGTAATAAATATGATTTCGCTATCAAAAACGGACCATCTACTATCTACTTGAATTCCCCGGTTGGTACTTCTACCTTGAATACTTGGCAACACGTTGCAGGTGTTTGGACAGGTACCCTAATGACCGTTTACATTAATGGTGTACCAGTAGCCACAGCAACTACTGCTGCCGGTTCATTTTCTTTGGTTGGATGTACCAACTCAGTAGTTACAGGTTGGGAAAATGCAGGGGGTGGCGAAGGATTTACAGGTAATATTGATGAAATTCGCATTTGGGGAGTTGCTCGCACACAATGTGAAATTAATACTTTTATGAATTGTGAGATTCCAACATCTGCAACCGGATTGCTTGCCAATTATCACTTCAATAAGGGTATTGCAAGTTGCAATAATGTTAGTGTTACTACATTAAACGATGCTTCTGGTAATGGATTTAATGGTACACTAAATTCATTTGCATTGAATGGTTCAACTTCAAACTGGATTACACCAGGTGGTGTAGTTTCAGGATATACAACCTCCTTAGCTCCCCCTTCAATTACTGTAACTGCAAATCCTTCATTAGCCGTTTGTAATGGAGCTTCTTTGTCTTTAACAGGTTCGGGCACCAATACCTACTCTTGGACCAGTGGAATTTCTAATGGGGTTGCATTTACTCCTACACTAAGTAACTCTTACACGGTTACAGGAACTAACACAATCACAACTTGTAGTAATAACGCTATAGCCAATGTTACCGTAAATACTTTACCAACTGTAAGCGTAAACAGTGGCGCAGTATGCGCTGGTCAATCATTTACGATGTCACCTAGCGGTGCTTCAACATATACATTTTCAAGCGGAAGTGCAGTTGTTACTCCAACAGCAAATACTAGTTATAGTGTAACTGGAACGAGTACTGCTGGTTGTGTTAGTGCAAATACTGCTGTTAGTTCGGTAAGTGTAAATCCAAATCCAACAGTAACTGCTGTGAGTAATGCTTCTCTAATTTGCTCTGGTCAAACTGCAACTTTAACAGCAAACGGCGCTGCAACTTATTCATGGAACACTTCGGCTACTACTACTGTAATTGCGGTTTCTCCAACAGTAACAACTACATATACTGTTACAGGTAGCACAAATGGCTGCACTAATACATTTACAATTTCGCAATCTGTTTCGCCTTGCACAGGTTTGCAAAACAATAACAACTCTGTTTCTGCAATTAATGTTTATCCAAATCCATCAACAGGAATATTTACTATTGATGCTGAAAGCGCTATAAACATTACAATAGTTGATGTTTTAGGTAAAGTAATTTACACGCAAAATTTAGCAGATGGCAAACACACAATTAACCTAAGCAACTTTAATAATGGATTATACATTTTAAAAGCTGAAAGCAATGGTGTTGTTAAAACTGTGAGAGTTGTAAAACAATAAAATTTGTAGTTTTATTCTTATTAAAAAAAGCCTCCGATCTTGGAGGCTTTTTTTTTAGTAGTTATTTGTATAATTTTACACTTAAACAATTAATTATGGAACCATTCGTAAAATCAGAAATAAAGAACGGGATAGGAACAATTACATTTTTTCATCCTCAAAGTAATTCAATGCCAGGTACACAATTACGTAACCTTGCAGCAGAAATAGAAAAACTCGGAAAAGATAATTCGGCAAAAGTTATCGTTTTAAAAAGCGAAGGCGACAAAGCTTTTTGCGCCGGTGCGAGTTTTGATGAATTAATTGCTATTAAGGATATTGATACGGGTTTAAAATTTTTCTCAGGTTTTGCTGCCGTAATTAATGCGATGCGCAAAGCTCCAAAATTTGTTATTGCACGCGTACAGGGTAAAGCCGTTGGCGGTGGTGTGGGTATTGCATCCAGTGCCGATTATACTTTTGCAACTGATTCTGCTTCTATTAAATTAAGCGAGCTCGCTGTTGGTATTGGTCCCTTTGTAGTTGGTCCCGCAGTAGAACGTAAAGTTGGTAATTCTGCTTTTTGTCAGTTAACCATTAATGCTACTGAATGGCAAACTGCGCAATGGGCAAAAGAAAAAGGTTTGTATGCCGAGCTATTTTCTTCTGCTGAAGAAATGGATAAAGGTATTGAAACTCTTGCAGGTAAATTAGCAACAAGTAATCCTGAAGCCATGGCCATGCTTAAAAAAGTAATGTGGAAAGGCACAGAGAACTGGGACGACCTTTTAATTGAACGCGCAGGTATGAGCGGAACATTGGTGCTATCTGAATTTACTGTGAATGCCATCAATAAATTCAAGCAAAAAACTTAATTGCAAATTCTATTTTTATTGAATTATAAAACTGCAGGTATATTTTATGCCTTCAAGCATAAATACGATCTTATATAAACCGTTGGCGGTATCAGGTCCTAATTGAAAGGAGAATTGTTTATTCCTTATGCTATCTGAATCTGTTCTCGCATTATAGATCATTTTTCCTGAAGCAGAATATATAAATACATCCACATCGTGATTATTTTCTATACCTGTAACATTTACAGAGAATTCGCCTTTGTTTGGATTTGGATAAACCACAAAAGAAATATTATCGCCTAATGTGTTCGCAACAGAAATTATTTTGGAATAGTGAAATGACTGATCAAGATCTACTTGTTTTAAGCGATAATAACTAGTTCCACTTACAGGTTCGTTATCCGTTGTAGCGTATTTTATTTTAGAGTTACTGCTTCCGTTCACAGCTTTTGACTTGACTTTTTCCAACAAATAAAAATCAATCGCATCTGTACTTTTTTCAACTTCAAAAAAGTCGTTGTTTCTTTCTGTAATTGTTTCCCAATCTATTTCGCATTTTTTATTTGAACAGGTTACATTAAAACTTAAAAGTTCAATTGGCAATACACCCGAGGTGTTTACAATAATACCTGAGTTATTTGGTCCGCCACCGGCTACACCATTTACCGCTGCGCCGCAACCTGAACAGCTACTACCCCCCGCACCGGGCAACGTAGTTGTTGTGACATTAACCGTTGGTTGTGCAGAAGAATATATTACCACTCCCTGGCCGCCACCGCCGCCTGCACCATGCGCGCCGGTAGTTATACTGGAGCCACCGCTTCCTCCGTTTGATGAAACTGTAAGTGGACAGGTACCGGAAATACTATAAGTATTTATCTGTAGAACAATAGAACCTCCTGCTCCTGCTCCGCCGGCGCCATCGTTTGATGCATTGCCTGGTGTTATGCCATTTGCTGAAATTGAAATACCCGCACATGAATTTGTTGCAAGTGTATTTGCTCTAATTAAAATAACCCCTCCTCCGGCACCACCCACAGTGCCAACGCCGTCATTCTCGTGTCCACCGCCGCCGCCACCGCCCATAAATACACGCGATGCATTTATAGATGCAACTAACGACAATCCACCCAAACCACCGGCAATCGGACTGCATCCTGCACCCGAAGGTGTCCAGCCGGAACCGCCATCACCACCATTTGTGTAATTTCCGCCGCCGCCACCGCCGCCATTCACATCATTACCGCCACCGCCGCCATTCAGGATTCTTCCGCGAGCTGCTGCAAAATTTACATTTGTCCTTTTATAAATTCCCTGTCCTTTACCCGCAAATAAAGTAGTTAACGTAGTTGTATACATTGTCGTATTGCAAGCAGAATAACCATTTGGCGTATTTTTTACACCTCCCTGAAAACCCGCGCCATTAGCATTTATATTATGGTTCAATGAAAATGTACTCGTAACCGATAAAGCCGTAACACCGCCAATGAAGCCATTCCAGGCAAGTGTGCCTATGTTGGCAGTGGAAGTAAAATTGGTGCCTAACATCCTGTAGGTTATTATTTGAACAGAGGAATTAGTGCCAATGTTATAAGTATTCGCTAATGGCGAAGCTAAAGTAATGGAGTTTGGAAGAGAAGCTACTTCTGTATGCGAGGCTATTCTTGCTACTTCAAACCTACCCGCATTTAACATGGCACCAATATTGCCAAAAGTAACAACGTTTGTGGTGTTAGTGCCAATAACGTCATCCTGCATTTGCATAACAATAACAAACTGGTTATCTTCAAATGAATGAAAAGTTTCGTTTACATTGTTAACAGACAATGATGTTCCCGAAATTGCGGTAACATTGGCATAAGCATTTAATGGATTTTGCGAAAACGCAGTACTAAATACAAAAAGAAAGAATAAGGACAAACAATTTTTCATTGTAAAAATTTTATTATTCAAATTAAAAAGCAAAAAAACAGAATATTATATATTTGACTTACAAAATCAGTACATCGGTTTCATACCGCGTAACCCCATATCCACAACCGTTTCACCTGCATCCGGTTGATATAGTCCATCGGCATTCACCTTCGTCCATTCAAAACTTTTATTGGTTGAAAGTGAAACGGTAATAATAATATCAGAATTTTCGAGACCGGTAATTACTAAGGGTTGGTTTGAAGAAGCGGTACTATTATAAAACTCACCAGTTACCAAACAACTTCCTGGAGGTATTGCAGAACTTGGATTTGGGTTAACAACGGTTGTTTTTGCTGCCTGCCCTTCTAGTTTTATATCTGTGCTTGCATAGTTAGTATAAAACCCCCAATAGCCTTGTAATTTATTTCCAGCGCCATTTAATGTTGGAGTCATTACCGCATTGTGCATTTTGTATTTAGAAACATAAGTATTAAAGCCTACAAAGGAAGCAATCGTGCCATTTATAGTTCCTGTAGAATTTGTTTTTACTTTTATATCATAGTTCTGGTAAGCTAATGATACTCTTAACCATTTGTAAGTTCCGGGTGTTATACTTGCAATTGGCACCGAAAAGAAAACATCGCCTTCCTTAGCAACTATAGATTTACAAAATGTAATTGCATTGGCGCCACCACAATTGGTCTCCTCTGCCCTATAAAGAACAGCGCCGTGTCCAACTTGAGTGGTATCATATTTTGCCATTTCTATATAATGCGCGCTCATGCCGTTAAATTTTGGAGATTGCGCTTCATTAGTACTTGGCAAAGTAGCAGGCATCGCAAAATTATCCAAACGTTGTTGTGTGCTGTCGAATTTAAATTTAAAAATAAGTTTTGGTCCATTAGCAGTACTTGTAAATATCGTATCGGGGAAATTACAAGTAGGGCAACTTACTGCAGGTGTAGGTTCTGGCACAACTTCTTCCTCAACCGTTTCTTTCTTCTTACAAGAAATAAATAGCAGTAAAAACAATGAGGTAATTAAAACGTTCTTCATTTTAGTTATTTTTGTGTTAAAGATAAAAAATTATGCGCTTGGTTTTACAAAGGGTCAAAAAAGCAACAGTTTTAATAGATAGCAGCATCTACTCCTCTATTAATGAGGGTTTTTTGATACTTGTGGGAATTGAGAATGATGATACCAAAGAAGATATAGACTGGTTATGTGCTAAAGTTTGCAGTATGCGGGTATTTGCAGATAATGAAGGTAAATTGAACCTTGACATAAAACAAACCAATGGAGAGATCTTAATTGTTAGCCAGTTTACTTTACATGCCTCTACAAAAAAAGGTAACAGACCCTCATTTATCAAAGCCGCCAGACCTGAAGTTGCCGTGCCTTTATATGAAAAATTTATTTCCGAAACCGAAAAAACACTTGGCAAGCCCTGCAAAACGGGGCAATTTGGTGCAGATATGCAAATAGAATTAATAAACGATGGACCGGTAACTATAATTCTTGACAGCAAGAATAAAGAATGATAGACTTTAAAAACCTTTAATAATGCTTATTGTTTATTTCAAATATTTAGCGTTATTTTAATTATCACTTAAAATTTTACTCATGAGGTTCGCTTACCTGATTGTATTGCAACTGTTCTCGTGTTTCTCTTATTATGCACAACAGACCCGTATCATCGAGGTCAACGAAAAATATGCTTTAGCCCGTCCGGGCTATCCAAATATAATTTGTGAACCTAAATATCAAAGTATAGAATTCTTATCGCCCAACTGCTATCTCGTATATTATAAAGATTATCGTGGCATTATTGATTCCTTAGGCAAAGAAAAAATTAAACCTGATACTTATACCACCCATACCAAAATAATAGATGAATTGACAGGCAAATCATTTTTTTTATTTTATTATAGTAAGAAGAGTATTTTAATTGACGAAGCGGGTAATATTGCGGGCAACAACCTTTACAATGTTGTTTCAAAATCCGGCGACGTTTTAATTGTTACTGTATCTAAGAACGATTCGCTACAAAATAAACTTTTTTTTAACGATCAGGATAAAGAAGAAAAAATAGGGATCATTGATATTAAAGGCAATTGGTTGGTAAAACCTGATAACAGAAGTTATAAATTTCTTAGTAACGAATGCATATATGTTGGCGACAACAATAAATTAAATGGATCGCCTGTGTCCAATTTATATAACCGTAAAGGCCAGCCAATTCTTAACGAAAATATTATTGCGGTAAATTATGGTAAAGATCTATCCGATAGCGCTGCAAAAGCAAAAGTAAGTGTTTTATTCAATGATGAGTTTGGATGGCGGGTTGATTCAAATGGCAAAGTATTCTCAAAAAAAGGCCGGAGCTTTCCTAACGTTACCATTTATCGCGATGCAACAAGCAATAAATATGCTTGTCAACAAAATAATAAAGTAATTATTGAGCCCAATTATGATGAGATGACAAAATCGGTGCATTACATTTTCGCACGCAACAACAATTCAAAAACGACTGATGTATACGATAAAAGAGGTAATATGATAGGACAAACTGACTATGTAAAATTCCATTACTTTATTGATGAAGACCACAGAGATGCAAAAGAATACTTAGTTGCAGAAAAAAAAGAAGGATTGTTTATATTGGATGAAAAATTAAAACCGGTTTCTATTCCCCTCACTTCTATTGAAGCCTTGTATTACAAAAGAGATACCATACTTTTTTTATTTGAATCAAAAAACTTGTTTGGTGTTATTGACCAATCCGGAAAAGTTATTATTCCTGCAAAGAATAAATTCGAGCCAAAAATATCAAACAATATCATAAAGATAGCTAATGCAAAAAACTTGTATGACATATTTGATCTTAATGGAAATGCATTACTCAAAAATGTTATAGCCATAAAGAACAGCTCTGTTAACCCTAAAATGTATATTGTTATCACCAAACAAGGTGAAGCTGTTTATCGGTTCGATCCTTTAAAAGTTGTAATTCCGGCGGGCACCTATGAAAGTTTTATGGACGAGCCTAAGTACGCATTAGTTATAGGGTCTAAAAAGGAAAAAAAATTCATCTTAAATAAAAATTATGAATTATGGATAAGTACGCCGTTTAATAAAGTTGTAATACACAAAGGTAACGACAGTACTATTATAGTTACAACAGAAAGCAATAAAAAACAATTGCTTGACATGCGAATGAATAAGCTTAGCAAAGAATATGATAGCTTTAATAATTTTTCTGGTTTCGGACTGAAAGAAAAAACAATGGTTAGTAATGCAAAAAAATACGGCATAATTAATTATAAAGGAAAAGAATTGCTTAGCTGCGAATGGGATACCATCGTTAACCTTTCAACAATAGCAGCTGTTAAAAATGGAGGAAAATATTTTTTTACCGACACTAATCTTGTTGTAAATAAAGCTATTGTTGCCGATTCCATTGCTGATATCTATGACACACCAATGTTTGTAATAAACAATAAATACAGATTTGTTGGCCATAATAAAACTGAAACTGAGTTTGATGAAGTAAAAGATAAGCAGAACGAAAACGCCATACAGGTTAAGAAAAATGGCAAATGGGGTGTTTATAGTCTACCGAAAAATAACTGGCGTGTATTGCCATATTTTGATAGTGTTGTTAATGTTATTCAAAATTATCAAACCAATCAATTTGTTTACACTACACAAATTGGCATGCGCTATTATTTTATCGACTCAGTAAAGAATATTATATGTGGGGCTGGTTTTGATCTGATCGAGCCTATGGCCAGGAAAGTAGATGTGCTTAACCATTATCTTCCTAATTTTATTGTAAACCAGGGCGGTAATATCTTAAATTCAAAATATCACGACGAAGTGCTTGGTGGAAAATTCGGGATTACTAATGGCAAAGGAGATCTTTTACACCCAATGAATGGACACAATATCATACCGTTGGTTTACGAAAATTATGATAACGGTTGGGCCAGTGTTTTGGGCTATCTATGGAATCAGGGCGGAGTTCTAACCGAATATGTTAGTAATGGCAGAGATTCCGTAGAGGTTGAAAATGTGGATGAGCTTGGAAATTATATGCCTTATAAAACCCTCGAGTCTGCAATTTACAATAAAAAAATTGCCGGTGGTAAATTTGGTATTGTTGGACCAAATGGAAAAGAGATACTACCTATTATATATGATAAGATAACTTTTATGTTATATTATTCTGAAAAAGAGCAGCACAGAAGACATAGTTATAGTGATTCCTCATTTAACATGCACAACAGAAGTGTTTCAATTTTTCCGGTTTTCTTGAAGAAAGATAGTAAATGGGGTGCTGCAGATCTTACGGGTAAAATTATTATTCCAATTGAATACGATAGCATAGCTGATGGATGGATGCTTGATAGAACTATACAGGTATGGAAAAACAGTGGTTACGGCTATTTTGATCTTTTGGGCAATCCGTTAGTTGACGTTGCCTTTAGCCATGAACAACTTTTTTCAATAGATAATGAATCAGAGGATGCCATTTATCTTTTTCAAAAAGGTGGAACAGCAACAAGTTACACTGTCCTTGGCCCTCCTGTTGAACAGGTAGAAGTTGACGCAAATGGAAATGAATCTTATAAAACTGTAACTCCAATAATTGACATAGATAAATTATCTGGTGGTAAATATGGACTATTAGATCAAAAAACATTAAAGTGGTTATTGCTACCCGAATATGAAGATATAAGATTTGTACACTTTTTTGATAATCCTGATTATGAAAAACCAGTTTTAAAAACCTCTATAACGGATAAATATTTATTCAATCCACGATATTCAATTGATCATACACAAGCAGGTTTTGAAATAAAGAAAGATGGCAAATGGGGTGTTTATCAATATAAAAAGGGTGTCACTATAGAGCCAATATACGAGGAAATTGATGTACTCTCCTCTGTTTCTTCCATAAAGCTAAAACAGGCAGGCAAGTGGGGAGTTGTTGACCTGGAAGGAAAAACAATATTAAACACTGAATTTGATGAAATTACCTTAGTGGAAAATACAACTTACAAAACTTTGCAAGCAGGCGTAACAAAATACTTTACACTTGAAGGCAAAGCCACTGAACCAAAATAATAAGTATAGATTTGTTTTTGAACTTTGTTAATCCTAATTTTACTTAATTAAAATAATAATTGTGCAACCAAAGATATTATTAGAAAAAGATCAGTTTGATGTTAAAATAAAACGTTTATGCCACGAGCTAATTGAGGTGCATAACGATTTTAACGAGACCGTTATTATTGGTTTACAGCCTCGCGGCATCTTTCTTGCCAAGCGTATTCAAAAAGAATTACAAAGTATTTTAAAAAATAAGAAGATCAATTGCGGCGAATTGGATATTACTTTTCACCGCGATGACTTTAGAAAAAAAGAACTTATTCCAAATCCAACCACCATCAATTTTACCATAGAAGACAAGAATGTTATTTTGGTAGATGATGTTTTGTTTACAGGAAGAACCATTCGCGCCGGTTTGGATGCTATGCTTGATTTTGGAAGACCAAAAGATGTTGAGCTTTTAGTTTTAGTAGACAGAAGGCTTGCGCGCCATGTGCCTATTCAGGCAAAATATATCGGTATTACCATCGACTCTATTGAAACACAAAACGTAAAAGTTGAGTGGCAGGAAACAGACGGCAAAGACCGCATTACCCTTTTTGATAAATAACATGAGACCAAAAAAAGAAGATTGTCCCGAGTATTACATTTATTACATCGGGCTAATTAAGCAACAAGATGTTGTGACCGCTTTAACGGAAACCAAAAAAGAACAACTCGATTTTATTAAAAGCATTCCCGCAGATCTTGAAAATTTCGCGTATGCAGATGGAAAATGGACCGTTAAAGAAGTTTTGATCCATTGCATAGACACGGAACGCATTTTTAGCACAAGGGCATTAAGTTTTGCTAGAGGAGATAAGCAAGTGCCGCATTCTTATGATGAAAATCTATATGGGGCCAATAGCCATGCAGCTTCACGCACATTAAAAGATATAATTGAAGAGTTTGAAGCAGTAAGAACAGGCGTTATTTGTTTATACAGATCATTTTCTGCTGAGATCTTAAATTTAGCAGGACAAACGCCTTCAGGTCCGGCAACGGTAAACTCTATAGGATTCACTATTTGCGGGCATACCGCGCATCATCTCAATATTATTAAAGAAAGGTATTTAAACGCGTTAAAAAAATAATTTCTCAATTAAAAAATAAAAGCTAACTTTAGCTTTTGAAAATACACTTTCAAAAATAAATGAGCCACTTAAGCGTCAATCATCTCCTCGGCATAAAAAACCTCACCAAAAACGACATTGATCTTATTTTAACCACGGCTCAAAATTTTAAAGAAGTTATTAATCGTCCCATTAAAAAAGTTCCTTCGCTCCGCGATATAACCATTGCCAATTTATTCTTCGAAAACTCTACCCGCACACGCTTATCTTTTGAGCTGGCTCAAAAACGTTTAAGTGCCGATACCATTAATTTTTCTGCCTCCAACTCTTCAGTAAAAAAAGGCGAGACCTTAATAGACACGGTAAATAATATTCTGGCCATGAAAGTGGACATGATCGTTATGCGTCATGCCAGCGCAGGTGCAGCAGTATTCTTATCTAAAAAAGTAAACGCAAAAATAATTAATGCAGGTGATGGTGCCCACGAGCATCCTACACAGGCATTGCTAGATGCCTTTTCTATAAAAGAAAAACTGGGCGATCTTAAAGGTAAGAAAGTAGTGATAGTTGGCGACATTTTACACTCGCGCGTAGCACTTTCAAATATATTTTGCCTGCAAAAATTAGGCGCCATTGTAAAGGTGTGTGGACCATTAACACTCCTACCAAAACATATTACCTCTTTAGGAGTTGAAGTGGAATTAGATCTTAAAAAAGCTTTAGAATGGTGCGATGTAGCAAACATGTTACGCATACAGTTAGAGCGCCAGGACATAAAATATTTTCCATCACTTAGAGAATATTCTATGATGTACGGTTTAGATAAAGAAATGCTGGACTCTGTTTCTAAAAAAATTATCATCATGCACCCTGGTCCGATCAATCGTGGCGTTGAAATAACAAGCGATGTAGCCGACAGTAAACAGTCTATTATTTTAGATCAGGTAGAAAATGGTGTAGCAGTGAGAATGGCCGTGATGTTCTTATTGGCTGGAAGACAGGGATAGTTAAAGATCTCCTACCATCAGATTACAACCTCTAACATCGCTATTATCGTATCGGCCCATTAATTCCAATTTATTATTATCATTTATTTTACCAAGGTCTTTTGTTGCAATAAAAGAACAGGAGTTTACATTCGCCAGATCGATTACATTGATGCCGCCGGTTTTATGATCAGTTCTTATTTTTAAAGGATCTTCGATTTCACGTATTAAAAATTTCATCCAGGGTGGCGAAGAAAATTCTTCATTACCTAAACTGTATGCCTGACTTAATAATTCTGTCATGCCATATTCGCTGTGAATGTTGTTTATTTTAAAACCGCTCTTTAAATATGCGTGTAATTCCGATTTTAATAACTCTTTACGCGTTCCTTTCATCCCTCCTGTTTCCATCACCATAAAATTATCATTCAAGTGAATTCCTTTATCACAAAGATCCATCAAGGCATACGAGACACCTATTAAAATTACTTTTTGCTTTGTTTGTTTTAACTGTCCGATTTTTAAAATAAGATCATCTATGTTATCTAAAAAAAAACCGCTTAATGGGTGTTTTGAAACTTTAATTAATTTATCGCACATATAAACCAGCGACGAACCTTTGCGTTGTAAATAATTTGGCAATAAAGCCAGAAAACAAAATTCAGAAGGTTGACCGTAAAATAATTCAAAGCCTTTTAAAAAACTTTTTTCATAAATTAAAATATCATTCACAAAATGGGTGGCCGGAATTTGCGATGTTGTTGCACTGCTGGCAAACTGAACAGAATTTTGACCTATTGGCGAACTTACAACCTGCTGTGTCTTAAAGAATTCTATGGGCAAAAAAGGAATTTGTTCAAGAGTTTTAACATTAGCCGGATCTACTCCTAAAAGCTTTATCCACTGGGCATACACAGGGTTTTGTTTGGCCTGAAAGTTAAAAATACTTAAAGAAAGTTCTAAAAACTCACTTTGTGAGGCAATACTGAATATGTTGTTTTCGTTATTAAACAAGCTGTTTGGTTAAAAGCCAATATTTTTGTAAATTTATGTATTGAATTTTAGAAAGATGCGTTTTATTGTAATTATATTTTTGATCTGTCTGTTTGGATTTGCCTGTGTAAAAAGGCCAAGTAAATCGCCGGAACCTACTATTGAATTTATTGATTTTACTTCTTCTAAATCAAACGGCATAGATAATGGTTCAATGGTTTTAGGTTACGAGGATGGTGATGGTGATATTTTCAGAGAAAAATCTACGAATTTACCTAACCTCATCATGAAGTTCTATTATTACAATAATGGTACAAAACAGTTCACTGGTTTTTTTGACACCAATATTTCTGACACTTTTAATATTGCCAAAATAATTACGCAACCTGGCGATGGCTTTAAGGGAAAATCGATCAAAGGAGAAATTTACATTCCTATGAATGAGTTCAGACCTGCAGATTCTATTAAAGTATTTAAGTATGTTATTTTTGCTCTGGACGAAGGCGGTCATACTTCCAATGTAATTACTACACCACAGTTCACTGTGGACTATTAAGACTTCAGAACCTTCAACATTTTCTCTGCAATTATCTTGCTCATTTTAAAATTGCTTTCATGTGTCCAACCACCAATATGCGGACTCAAAATAACTTTATCAGAATGAATTAAATAATTTAAAGGCTCAGGTATGTCTTTATTTTCTATTTGTTCAAAGGAAACACTTTCGTATTCTGAAACATCCAGGCAAGCACCTTTTACTTTACCACTTTTTAAAGCAGTTACAAGATCAGCAGTTTTAAGATTTTTACCGCGCGATGTATTAATAATATAAATATCCTTTTTAAATTTATTAATAAAAACAGAATCTACCATAAATTCAGTTTCTTTTGTTAATGGCACATGCAGACTAACAATGTCACATGCTTCAAAGAGTTTATCCATGGTTGTTTCGGTAATTTGATCATTACCAAAACCCGAAATGTATTTATCGTAAACTAAAATTTTGCAATCAAAACCCGTTAACTTCTTAGCAAAGGCGCTACCCATTTTGCCGTAACCAATTATGCCAATGGTTTTATCTTTTATTTCAAAACCGCGGTTCTCTGCGCGCAACCAAATTCCTTTCCTAACCTCCGCGTCTGCTTTTTTTAAATTTGTAAAAAGCATCAACAACATCGCAATAGCATGTTCACCAAGTGCATCCCTGTTGCCTTCGGGAGCACTTACACAGTTAATTTTTTTTGTTGTCGCATAAGCAACATCAATATTCTCCATACCTGCCCCTACCCTGCCAATGCATTTTAATTTGGGACAATTATCTATAATTTCTTTTGTGATCTTGAATTTGCTCCTTATGACAAGCGCATCATAATTTGGTAAAATGGAAATTAATTCTTCGGAACTTTTATTCCAGAACAGATCACAGTCAAAGCCTGAATTAATAAGCGTTTCATGAAGAACGTCATGATTGGAATCGGCGAATAAAATCTTCATAAATTAGATACTAAAATTAATCAAAATTCAAACAGAATTTTTCTTAAAAACTTTAATCGCTTGAAAATGAACCGTAATAAACAATTAACAATTCCCTAACAGCACCTCTGTTAAGAAGTGCTTTTTGGATTTATGAACAAAGACGATGGCCTGAAAGTATTGATTTTATTGGGCTTACACATAGAAACAATATTTATGCACAAGTTATGAATATAACTTAGGGTTTCGTAAATTTAAGATGAAGCAATTTTTCGCACATTTGCCTCCCCCCTGTGGTATAGCTTTGTTTCCGGCGTGATTTTAAAAACGGCTACAAATCGATGGTACGGGGAGATAAAACCAGTTACTTTTTTATATGAATCAAGATAATCAAAATAAGACCCGTAAACGCATATTTACTAACCCTTCTACAGGTGCGAATGAGATAGGAAAGCTTCCACCTCAGGCAGTAGAATTAGAAGAAGCTGTGCTTGGCGCTATGCTTTTAGAGAGAGAAGCCCTAAGTACCGTAATTGATATTTTAAGTCCTGAAGCTTTTTACAAAGAACAAAATGGCCGCGTATTTGCCGCCATGGTTGCTTTATTTAACCGCTCAGAGCCGGTTGATATATTAACCGTAACACAAGAATTAAAACGCACAGGAGAACTTGAAGTTGTTGGTGGAGCTTATTATGTTTCTGCCTTAACTAACCGTATTGCTTCTTCCGCCAACATCGAATTTCACTCGCGTATTGTTGCACAAAAATATTTACAACGCGAATTAATCCGTTTAAGCACAGAAACTATTAAAGTAGCTTACGAAGACAGTACGGATGTTTTTGAATTACTTGATGAAACAACAAAAAATATTTTTGAGATCTTAGATTCTAACGTGCGTAAACAGCACGATAAGATGAGCACATTAATTGCAAAAGCTATTACAGAAATTGAAACTGCGGCTAATCAAACAGACGGTCTATCAGGAGTGCCAAGTGGTTTTACAGCTATGGACAGAATTACAGGTGGCTGGCAAAAATCTGATCTTTTAATTTTAGCTGCAAGGCCTGGTATGGGTAAAACAGCATTCGTAGTTTCTATGGCAAAGAATGCAGCCGTAGAATTTAATAAACCTGTTGCCATTTTTTCGTTAGAGATGAGCAGCTTGCAATTGGTAAAACGTTTGATATCCAGCGAAACAGAAATTGCACAGGATAAAATTTTAAAAGGAAATTTAGATAATCACGAGTTTGTTCAATTAAACGAGCGTATTAAAAAACTGGCTGTTGCACCCTTGTATATTGACGATACGCCTGCGCTATCGATCTTTGAATTACGTGCAAAAGCACGCCGTTTAAAAGAGAACCAAAAAGTAGAATTAATTATTATTGACTACTTACAATTAATGAGTGGCGGGCCTGATGGAAAAGGAAACCGTGAGCAAGAGATCAGTCAGATCTCTCGTGGATTAAAAAGTTTAGCTAAAGAATTAGAGATCCCCATTATCGCGCTTTCGCAATTAAGTCGCCAGGTTGAGAACAGACCGGGAGGCAGTAAACGTCCACAATTAAGTGATCTCCGTGAATCTGGTGCTATTGAGCAGGATGCGGATATGGTAATGTTCATTTACAGACCAGAGTATTATGGTTTGGAAGTAGATGAGAATAACGAGCCTACACGCGGGCGCGCTGAAGTTATTATAGCCAAGAACAGGCATGGAGCTTTAGAGACCGTTAAACTGCGTTTTATTGGGCAATACGCTAAGTTTGCTGATCTTGATTATACCGAAGGACAGGATATTATTTACGGGCAAAATAATCCCGGACCATTACAACAAAACACCGATTTTTTAACTTCAGGAACTAAAACTGTTGCTTCAAAAAATTGGGATAAGACAGATGAATCAACTACCGATATCGTAAAACGTAACGATATAGAGGATTTCGAGCCGCCGTTTTAAGAATTAACTAAGAAATTATTTATTTTTTGCTCCCCGAAGTCTCATCGATCTTTTGATCTATGACATAATTTGGTCGGTTACGTGCTGCATCTAGCGTGCGATAGAGGTATTCACCAATTATACCCAGTGAGATCATAATGAATGATGAAGTAAATAATAATACGATCATTAAAGATGACCAACCAGCAACCTCAACGCCTGAAACAAATTTATTTACTAAAATACTGATAGCGTAAATAATAGATAAAAACCCTAAAGTGATTCCCATTACACTTATCATACGCAAAGGCAAATAAGTAAAGGCCACAAAACTATCAATAAATGTTTTTAATTTTTTAGAGAAGGTCCAGCCAGATTTACCAATTTCTCTTTTTCTGCGGGTGTAAGGAATGCTAACATATTCAGGTCCCAGCCACATGAATAATGTTGGTAGGTGAAAATTCTTTTCATTCATTTTTATGATCTCGTCACGCAATGTTTTATCAAACAACCAAAGATCGAAACCACCTTTAGGAGAATTTTTAAGAATTATTTTTCTTACCAAATTGTGGTAAGTGTTAGAGAATAGTTTTGTAATAAAAGAATCTTCGCGGTTTGTTTTTTGGGCTAAAACTAATTTGTAGCCTTTTAACCAATGCCCATATAATTGAGGGATCAATTCAGGCGGATCCTGAAGATCGGCGGATAGAATAACACAGCAATCACCGGAAGCATTGCAAATACCCGCAAAGCTGGCATTGTTAGCGCCAAAATTACGCGAGAGTTTAATTACTTTTACTTTATCAGGATGTGCTGCCTGAACCTTTTTTAATTGTTCGAAGGTGTTATCCTTTGAACCGTCGTCAACAAATACATATTCTATTTGTGTGCCTTCAGGAAAGTTCTTTTCATTCTCTAACAATACAGGAAATGTAACAGGGATATTATCTCCGTTAAAATAACAAGGTGTTATGATACTTATCTTCGGCATTTATCTTATTGAATGAATCTTACTAAGTTACTACTATTTTCTGTTTTGAATTTATAATAAAAGTGTGCATGTATCTTTCCACCCCAACCTTCTTTCCATTCTGTCAATCCAAAGTTAATATCATTTCCCTCATTATTAGCAGTACCAAGGCTAAAATATTTTTTAGAAGGCTGGTATAAATTTATTAAATTATTAAATAAAAAATCAATTGCCCCGCAATCGCGGCCGTGATCAGTTGATGAAATATATTGACAATGAATTGTTCCATCAAAATCCATAAGCGTTACACCAGCAGCAATTTCATCGTTTACATAAGCATTAGCTTGTAATAATTTTGTAGGAAAACGTGAATGCAATAAATTTATTTCTTCCAAAGTGTGAACCGGTTTTGTACCGAATTTATCTCTTAAATTAGGAATCAATACAGAGTTCCAGAATTTTTCAAAATTGTTATCGATCTCAACGCGCGTATTAACTTTTTCTCCTTTTTTTACGCTTCTTCTTCTTCTTTCCTGGAATTTTAATTCCTGCTTCAGATCAACAACAAAGGACGTATCTACTTTAACAACCTCAGCTTTTAATTCTGCAAAGATAAAATGTTCCAAATCATTAACTGTTTTTGAAATATAATTTGGTATGGGCTTATAATAAATTTCTTCAATGCCTTGTGAGTGAAAGTATGAGCCAAGCGCATGAAAATAGTTGATCATTTTTCTTACGTTCTTCCTTTCATTCAAGATCAGTCCACCATAAGTTAAACCCTGATGCGAATAAATATTATTTCCTTTTCTGTTTGCCGGAAAAACACCACAAACAACAGTGTCATCTAATAACAAAACAGAACCATCTGTAAAGCGATCGCTGTGGTACTCCATAAAATTACGATCAAACAAAAAATTACTATTATCTGCGTTCTTTACAAAGTCGTTCCACTTGTCTTTTTGTTCTGCGCTATATGGTATTATTTCTATCACAATTAATTTTCTAGTTCGGCTAAACCAAAACCGGTTGCGCCCTGGTTATTGCCATTATAAAACATAAAGGTTTTGTTCTTAACTTTTAAAACCGCACCATAACAAACCATTTCACTATCCCAACCACTTTCAGAAACAAAGATGCCAACTTCTTTGTCTTTTCTTGTCCAGTTAACGCCGTCAAGTGATTCAGCATAACCCATGCTATAAGGTAAATTCTTTTTACGGATAGAATACCACATGCGGTAAACCTTTCCATCATAATATACCCAGGGCCTTCCAAATCCAAATTCTTCGTCACCTTCAAACTCAATGCTCGGTTTTTCATAGGCCTGCCAGTTGATGCCATCAATTGAAGTTGCATAGCGGATAGTATGTACTGGCATCTGCTTATTTGTAAATAATTTTGTGTTCAATGTTTCCCAGGTTACACCGGAAACGTACCAACTTTTGTAAATACCATTATCTTCGATAACGCTTTGGCCAGCCCTATCAAAATACTCAAGGTCTGTTCTATCTAACACCGGCACTTTAGAATATTTTTCGTAAACACCTTTATCGTTCAAAATAGAAAGTCCTGAAAAAATATGGTAAGGTGATTGGTGCGAACGACAAAAACCGCTGTAATACAAAAAGTCTTTTCCGTTAACCTTAATTGCACAAGCAGGTGTTGCTCCACAATCATCAAAAGTGCCCTTAATACCAAGATCAATTACAAATTCTTTTGGATCGTGTTTTATTTTCATCGGGTCATCCGCATCAAGGTCAAGATAAGCGGTGCGTCCATAAAAATTATCATCCACCGTTCCGTAGAACACGCGGATGATATTTTTTTCAGGAATATAATAGGGACTTGGATAAAGTGCGTACTTTTTGCTCCACCAAAGACTTCCGTCGGGGTTAAAAAGTTGGCCCTTTTTTATCCATTTCATAATAAAGATTAATTCTTACTCGATGATAAGAAAATTTCTGTCTGGTGTATATTGTGAACGCTCAATCTTATATTTACCTAGACCAAACACTTCCATTAAAGCAGTGGTTTCACCTGGCATTTCAGGACAGTTGATCTCGTCAAACACCAAAACAGATCCCTTTACCAAACGAGGTTTTAATGCTTCTAATGTTTTTTTAGTTGCTTCGTAAATACCAAGATCTAAAAATGCCATAGCAACAATAGTTTCAGGATGATCGATGAAATATTGCGGTAGTGTTTTTGTAACATCGCCTTGTACAAGATCAAATTTCTTTTTGTGAGGAAGTGGATTTTCTTTTTCGTGGTAACCCAGAACTTGCTCTAAATACGTTTTATAATCTTTAGGCACAGCGTAATTACCTTGTTTTAACCATGGAGAACCTTTATCTTCTTCTTTTAAAATATCAGGGTAACCTGTAAATGTATCAAAGCCAATTACCTTACGGCTATAGTTATACGGCTCGTAAACACCACGAAGGTTATTGAATATTGTAAGGTTACTACCCCACCATGTTCCAAATTCCATAATAACACCCGGAATTGGAAGTATTTTTTTATAGATCTCGTCCATACACAATACGTTTGCAAGGTATGAGCTGCGCATGTATAAGCCAAAATTTACAAATATATCCTCAATTGGGATTGGGCTGTGTACATACATTTCTCTAAATGCTTTACGTGCTTCTAACTGGTCCTGCGATGCTCTCGTCCATTCAATTTGTGCCATAATCTATCTTTATTGTTTTATATACGTTTTCTCAAATTTAAAAATTAATTTCAGCATAGCCAAATCCAGTAGCGCCAAAGCCATTACCATTGTAAAACAGGTAATTTTTGCCGTTTACGGTCACTAAACTGGTGTAGCAGATCATGTCTTTGTCCCATTCTTCGCGGCTTTCAGAGATCTTTAACAAATCGTCGTTCCTGGTCCATTCTTTCCCATCCTTTGACTCGGCATAACCCTGAATATAGCTATCCGTTTCCCTCAAACGTATTGAAAACAACATTTTATATAGGTTATTGTGCTTAAACACAAATGGGCGTGATAAAGAAAATTCATGCGCTTTTGGTGCCAAACAATTGTGAATTTTGCTTTCAGAAAAATTAATTCCGGAAGAAGATTCTATGTAACGGATATTTCCCATTGGGAGTTGTTTACCTTTTACATCGGTCCATTCGTTTACTCCATTATACCAGATCTTAAATAAATTATTTTCTTTCATTACACAGGACAAAGAGCGTATAAAAATATCCTCATCGCAACGATCAAGTAAAGGTGCTTTAGAATGACGTTTGAATGTTTGTCCGTTATCGCTACTAATAGCAACGCCGGTAAACAAAGAGAACCTTACTTTTTTTTGAATCTGGAAGCCGTGATAGTATAAATATTTTTTATTGTTATGATTTATGATGCTCGAAGGGATCAAACCGTTATCATCAAAAGTACCATCAATACCAATATCTAATATAGGCTCTTTAGAAACATAAATTACTTTTTCGGGATCATTTTTATCAAGATCTACGTAACCAATTCTTCCAATATTCTTTTCATCTAACGATGAAAAATAAACACGGATACGATCTTCCATCACATCCACCACTGGCGTCATAGCGTGTGTCTTTGACCACCAAAGGCTTCCATCAGGTACAAAAATTCTTTTCTTTCTTTTGATCTCCACTTTTGGGAATTATTTTTTACGATTGAAGCGTTTCATTCTCCACGATTTTACATCGCTATCCGTCTCGCTATCATAACCAAGAAATAAATTTAAATAAGGATCATCGCTATACTTACCCTTTAACATACTAGGAAAACTGATTGCTTGTTTTATATATGGTTGTACATACATATTATTTATTCCAATTCTATCGTTTTGCGATTTGTTGTGTCCGGCACGATGGTATAACATCGAATCAAATACAATTGCAGAACCAATTGGCGCATTAGCGCAAATTTCGTTCCTCAAAATATAATCTTCTGATGGAAAAGCTTCTGTTTTCTGACTGGCTGGTAAAATGTAAGTACCTCCATTTAATTCATTAAAATCTTGTAAGCAAAATAAAGCACTTACAGCAAAAGGTCTTGAATAAGTAAAATGTTGGTATAGAAGATCACGGTGCCATTTTAACTGATAGTTTTTAGAGTTGGCGCGATTAATAATTCCATTTTGTTCGCGAATAATGTAATATTTGCCAAGCACGCGATTTAATACTTGAGCTACTTTTTTATTAAGGGCAATTTTATGCAAAAAGAAATCATCGTATACTAAAAGCGCTCTTCCAATATCCGTATCGTTTATTTTTTCAATAACGCCGGGTTCAAGTTCGTTGAGTTGCTTTTTATACACCTCTTCCATTTTGATCTTTGCGGTGTTAACTTCTTCGGGTGTTAAAACATCCGGAACAATAGTAAATCCTTTGATCAGAATTTCTTCCGCGTGTACTGCACTTTTGTCTTCTTCTGTTTTCGTAAACTCATTTACTCCGTAGTGTTGTATCTGGCTCATGACTATATGTTTTTAAAAATTATTTTATTCCAAACTTATCGTAAATACTTAATTCATCAGCTTTAGATGCCGGACCTTTAAACAGCTTTCCTTCACCTGTATCTTTCACGATGAGGCAACCTGAACCGATCAGGCAATCTTTACCAATATTAATATTGTTGCCAACGGTTGAGTTTACACCCATAAATGTATAATCGCCAACTGTGCAAAAACCACTAATAACCACGTGTGAAGAAATGAATAAATGATCGCCCAAAACAGAATGGTGCCCAATGTGATTACCACTCCACAAAACAATATTAGATCCCATTTTTACAAATGGTTGTACTGTATTGTCTTCAAAAATGAATACGTTATCACCCATGGTTACATTACGCCAAACAAAAGCTCTTGAACTAATATAATTGGCAAGTGTGTATCCTTTTCGTTTCGCATCTGAATAAAATTTCTCGCGCGTACGGTTCAATGTATTATACACCAAGGCAATGTGCATATCAAATTGTTTTGGCGGATATAATTTTTCGACTTCCTCGTAAGCAACAACAGGTAATCCAAATAATTTATCTTTTTTAAGAAACTCTTTGTTAACCGTAAAAGCTACAACTTCGTATTCAGAATCGTGTGAAAAAAGTTCATAAGCCACTTCTGCAAAAGCGCTATCTCCGAATAAAATTAATTTTTTTGTTTTATTCATAACCAATTATCTTCTTATTACTAAAATATCTTCGCGACGATTAGCCATTGGCAGATCGGCAGATTGTGGCATTAAATATGCCTCGCAACCAAAACGGCGTAAACGTGTAACAATAGCTAATACAATACTATCGTCCATTTTCTGGTCACGGTTCTCGTGAGCTGTTGAACCTTTTACCTGGTTGCTGTTCTTTAAAAATTGTTGCCCTTCTTCAGAAGCCAAAAACCTGTCACGTTTATCAATATTTGGAATATCGCCAATTAATAAATGTCCGTTAGCTTTTAAAAGATTTACCGATTGATGAATGAAATCGTAAAGATTGTCATTAGCAAACACGTAAAAAATTACGCTGTAACATAAAATGTAATCTACCTGTCCAACATACTTTTTTAAGCGATCGTCATTAAAAGGAAATTTACCCGCCATTTTAATTATTTTATCACTCGATGGCAGATCCTGTATCATTTCCTCAGAATCGATTAAAATTAAGGTGTGATTATTTTTTTTACACACTTCAATTAATTCAAAAGTTAATTCATCGCAACCACAACCAATATCTACAATTACTTTATTGGTAGTATTATAGATAGGTAATTTTAAATTGATATCGTTTAATATTCTTGTAGAAAAACCTTTTCGGTAAGAATCAGGAAAACCTATCTTTTCCGAAGCAGAAAGGCTTTTATCAGAAGCCATTTTCTTAAAATCATCAAAATTTAATTCTTTATTCGAACTCATTAATTATTTTTTTTATTTAAATATAACTATAAATTATTAGCTATTATAGGCCAAATAATCCTTGTAGTTCCGTATATAATCCTCTTCGTGATACACATGAGAAGCCAACACCAGGCAAATAGAGCCAGATGAAAAATTGATCTCCGAAGCCCAGATGCCCGGAGCAATATGCAAACCAACATTTGGGCTTCTTAACATTACCGTTCTCTGCGTTTTACCGTCGTCTAATAATATCTCAAAAGACCCACTAACGGCCACCAAAAACTGGTGACATTCTTTATGAGCATGGGCCCCACGTGATTCCCCACCCGGAATGTCGTATAAATAAAAGATCCTGTTAATTGCAAAAGGTATCTCAGAATTATTGTTCAACGCTGTAATACGGCCGCTTCTATCGCCAATTTGAGGCAAGTTAATAAGTTTACAATCGTTTACGGTAGCTTTCATAACCCTACTTACTGCTGTTTTTAAAAGTTTCGAAACTGCGAATGTAATCATCAGCATTGTATTCGAGGCTCGACAAGTGAAAGCCAACCGAATTTGTAGAGAAATTCTCCATATGCCTCCAGGTTTGCGCCGGAACGTATAAACCGTAATATGAGCGGTTCAAAGAGAATTTTTTTGTTGTACCATCAGGCTCTGTTATAACAACATCAAAACTTCCGCTAAGGGCAATTATCACTTCATCCTGTTCTTTGTACGCATGTCCGCCCCTTATCTCGCCACCCGGCACATCGTACAACCAAAAAACCCGCTTAATTTCAAATGGAATATGGGTTGGATTTTGAATAAACGTTAAGTTACCTCTCGGATCGAGTATTTTAGGAAAATCGATGATCTTTACAGGCATTTGGGACAATTATAAGATTTTACCAAAGATATAATTTTCTTAGCAATTGAGGAAATTTTTTAAGGCCGTATTGGTGCTGTACACTCAATAGTTTAATGATCTTAATCATTTGAATTTGAAATAAAAATTTTATTAATAATTTGATGGCACAAGTCTATTTTTTATACCTTTAATCGTTGAAAAAAATCTCGTTAATATTCGTACTTCTTTATTTTACTGCTTGCAAAAATGAGTCGAATGATACGACCAAAAAAATTGAAGTAAAACAGCCTCAAAACGTAAATGCAGAAACCTTAAAAATTATTGAAGGTTTTTATAATAATTCTATCGGCGATACACTGCTTGCCATAAATAAAGACACGCTTATTACTTATTCATTCTTTAAAAGGTTGAGAGATAACAAACAGCTTATTTTTTCTGATAAAGGAAAATTGACCAAGCTGGGAGATACCCTATACACGATCATAAAACAAGCGCGTATGTATGGCCTGTATCCAAACGATTATCATTTCAAAAAACTGGAGCAATTAAATTCTGAATTCTATAATAAAAAAGAAGACGCATATAATGTTACAGCTGTTGCAGAAGCTGAAGTATTATTTACCGATGCTTATTTAAAATTTGGCGCGCATTTGAATAAAGGTCGTTTTGCAACTGATACAATTTTATTGGAATGGAAACCAAAAAAACTGGATACCAATTGGGTAGAGGTCTTAAAAATGGGTTTGGAGCCGGCTAATATGCGAAGGGCGCTCGATTCATTGGAACCAAGACACGCGGGTTATCACTTTTTAAAACAAGCTATAAGAAATTATATTATTGAAAATGAAAAACTGGATTGGGATACAATTTCTTTCAAAAATATTACAGATACTGTAAAATTTAAAGAAGACCTTAAACAAAAATTAATTAAAACAGGAGATTACAACGACACTTTAAAATTGAATGATTCTTTAAAATTGGCAACGGCGATCAAGTCCTATCAAAAAAAATTCAATCTTGAACCTGATGGGAAATTAGGAAAATTAACCAGACAAACATTAAGTTTATCAAAAGAACAAACCATTCGTCAAATGGAAATGGCATTGGAGCGCTGGCGTTGGGAACCCACTAAATATCCTGAAAGATATGCCATTGTAAATATTCCATCAGCAGAAATAAATGTGTATGAGTGGGATAAAAAACATAAAGAAGATACCCTTGTTTTAAATAGCCGCATTGTAGTAGGTAAACCCGAAACACAAACACCTACCTTAAAAAGTAAGATAACCTACATGCTTGTTTACCCCTATTGGAGTGTGCCTTATACTATTGCCTGGAAAGAGATCCTGCCAATGGTAAAACACGATACCAATTATTTACACAAACATAATTTTGAGTGCATTAATTTTAAAGGCGAAGTTGTTCCGCCAAGTAAATTAAACTGGAAACGTTTTAGTAAAGAATATTTGCCTGTAAAATTCAGGCAACGTATTGGCGACGATAACAGTTTGGGTATTTGTAAATTTAATTTCAATAATAAATATGGCGTATACCTACATGACACAAACAGTAAACGTTATTTTAAAACCTTTTACCGTTACCAAAGTCATGGTTGCATGCGATTGGAGAAGTTTGTAGAATTAGCGCGCTTCTTAATACGTGATGATACTTTAAAATTACCTTATGATACTTTGAACGCTTATTTTGCAAGACCTGAACAAAAGCAGATCAACCTGAGAAAGCCTTTACCTATTTTTGTGAGGTACTATACTGCAAATGTTGAAATAGCCAAGGATAAGAAAGGTAGGCCGAAAAAAAATCCTCAAAACGAGGATAAGAAATTTAATGTGTTCATTGACATCTATAAGAAAGATGAACAGATGATAAAACTCATCTACAAATAGATCAATTCTTTGAAGCAATAATGTCTTTTAAATTCTGAACATCGTTTTTAAAACTAAATAATCTTTTCAATTTCATTTTATTGGTTACGAAAAAAGCAACGCCAATAGCAATTCCAACGGCCGTGTAAGCCAGATTTACAGTATATGCTGCGCCATCCATGTCGTACTTTTTAATTAAGATAGGTGCAAAAACCAATGAAATAATAAATCCAAAACTATTACAAAATAAAATAAGTTTTAATTTTCCAAGCGCGGAAAAATAATGACTAATGATCCCAAAAAAGCTTACCATTAATATACCCGGTGAATATAACATCATAAGTCGCTTGATACCAACATAACCATTTCCTAATAAATAAATAAAAAAATCTTCTGGCAACAAAAAAATAACAAGCACAGCAATAAAGCTAAAGATCAAACTTGCTTTACTTAAACTAAAGGTCATTTCAGACGATTTTAAGGTATCGCCCATATTGGCCACTCTTGCTAATAAAACAGGTGAAATACCGTTAGCAATGATCAAAACAGATTCTATTAAAGAAGATGCTGAAGAATATAAACCTACTTTTGCTTCTGTGGGCAATAAATAATAATTATAACGGTTGCACAACATGTGCATAAGGACTGCTAGCTGGCAAATTAAGCCGTTTATAATTATAGGTTTCATGTCAAATACTTTTTCTTTTGATTGATTGAAATCTATTTTTAAAACAACGGCGGTAGAAAAAATAAATGCGATCGCAAAGGAAAATAATAAAGGAAACAAATAAGCGGCGAAAGTAAATTGTTTTAAAACCAATAACGAAAACCCCAAGCCAACAAGTAACAACAAAGGCTGTAACAAGTTTAAAAAGTTATAGATTTTAACTTTCTCTTTTCCCAGGATCAAAACACAATTGAATGTGTTTACAATTATGAGCAGCGAAACAATATAACCTAACCAACCATAGCCCTCCACCTGCTTATTTAAAAAAACAACTATTATATTACTTAACGAACAAAAAATAAGTGTATAAACTATTCCTAAAACATATAACCGTTTAAGGTTAAATTTTGGGATAAAATAAACTAAACTGTAACCGGTATAAACTTCATTAACAATTTGAATGATAGAAATATTTAAAATAAAAATAGCGATCTCCCCCCTCGAACTAACTCCTAAATATCTTGACGAAACGATCAGGATAAAGAAATTGATAACTGCAACCAGTCCTTTGGTAAATAAGCTGTGTATTATATTTTTAAACATATACGAAGAGCCTATTAACGTGAAAATAAGTTAAAAATTACCATATAAATTCTACTACCTGTTTTATATCCGGGTGTAAACTTTTAGCTACCGGGCAGGTATGGGCTGCATGTTCGTACATACGCTTTTCCTTGTCTGTATAATTTTTTTTAGGAAAGGTTATCTTCACGTGTATCTCTCCAATCCTTCGCGGATCGGGATACATAACCTTTGTAACCTCGCCAATAGCACCGTCAACAGTAGTAAAGCCCTCTTTCATGGCCACTATCCCCATAATTGAGATCATACAACTGGCAAGGCTGGTAGCTGTTAGGTCGGTAGGCGAAAAAGCCTCGCCTTTGCCGTGATTATCTTTAGGCGCATCGGTATGTATTACAGTGCCCGATTGAAGGTGGGTGGCTTCTGTCCTTAATTCCCCAACATATTTAACTAAACTTGTTGCCATAACTTTTGTTTATACAAAAATAGGATAATACCTCGTAATTCTTTAAATTTGTTATAATGTTTAGACTCCTTTATATCATTATCTTTTGCTGCTTTTTAAGCGATCTTTCGGTCGCACAAGATAAGCCTGCACTAAATAATGATGAAGGTACCACTCTAAATGTATTATACAGGAACGAAGGCTCAGGTAAAATTTACGCTAACACGCGTGGTTTAGGTTTTTTATATCGTCGCGGCAAACATATTACGGCAAAAAGCCGTTCTTTTTATGAGATCGATTTTCAGTCCCTAAGACATCCTAAAGAAGTAAAAGTAAGCGGTTCAGCGCAAGACAAAAAAAGATTTGTTTACGGTAAAATAAACCAGGTTTTTTTATTACGGGGTTCTGTGGGCATGCAAAAAGTATTATTCTCAAAAGCAGATAACAAAGCTGTTGAAGTGCGTTACAGTTATTCTATAGGACCAACATTAGCGTTTGCAAAGCCATATTACGTTCAGGTTTACAGATCGCAAAATAGTACAACAGGACAAACAAGTCCGGATGTTGTAAAATTTGACACTGAAAGTTTTACGCAAGATAGCGTTGTTGGACGTGGGGCTTTTTCTGACGGTTTAGCAGAAACAAAAATTTATCCCGGTGCAAGTGCGAAATTTAATTTAAGTTTTGAATACTCACCATACACCAATCTTATTCGTGCCATTGAAACAGGCATCTCCGTAGATTTTTTCCCAAAAGCAGTGCCCATCATGGCAAGGAATCCGGCTGAAAACTTAGTTGTGACCTTTCACGTAGGTTTTGTGTTTGGATCAAAATGGTATTAAATGGAACCCACACAAGAAATTCAAAAGATCAAAAAACCAGATTGGTTACGTGTAAAATTACCTACCGGCGAAGAATACGTTAAAGTTCGTGGTATAGTAAGTAAACACAAATTACACACTATTTGCGAAAGCGGTAACTGTCCTAATATGGGCGAATGCTGGGGTGCAGGAACAGCTACATTTATGATTCTGGGAAATATCTGTACTCGCAGCTGCGGTTTCTGCGCAGTGGCAACAGGTAAACCAAAACCTGCAGACTGGGATGAACCAAAACGTATTGCAGATTCTGTAAAATTAATGGGTGTTAAACACTGCGTAATTACGAGTGTTGACAGAGATGATCTTAAAGATGGTGGTTCTATTATCTGGGCAGAGACCATTAAAGAAATTCGTGCAATTAGCCCTGAAACAAAATTTGAATGTTTGATACCTGACTTTGCGGGTAAATGGGAAAATTTGCAACGTATTATTGACGCGCAACCTGATATTGTTTCGCACAACATTGAGACTGTAAGACGTTTAACCGCACAAGTACGTATACAAGCCAAGTACGATCGCAGTATGGAAGTTTTAAAACGTTTGGATGAAGCAGGCGTTAAAACAAAAAGCGGTATTATGGTTGGCTTGGGAGAAACAGATGAAGAAGTTTATGCAACCATTGATGATCTTGCTAATGTAAAATGCGATGTGGTTACTATTGGACAATATTTACAACCTACACCAAAACATTTACCTGTAGCACGTTTCGTACATCCTGATGATTTTAAAAAGTATAAAGATTACGCTTTAAGTAAAGGATTTAAATTTGTTGAAAGCGGGCCGTTGGTGCGCTCATCTTATCATGCAGAAAAGCATATTTTTTACTAGGATCAAATAATCCCAACATCACTTACCTTCAACCAGCCTTCGTTACCGTTATCGAGTTTAATAAGCAACCAGTTGCCATTATTTTCAACTACACGAATTTTTGTTCCTTCATGCAAATTGAATTTTGAACTTGCAGATGCAGTTGGTTCGTTCATGATCTTAACTTCTTTGGCAGTAATGATCGCAAATTTATTTTCCACTTTTGATTGTAAAGCCGAGTAACCTAAAAAATAAGTTAGAACAAAAGCAATAAGCAAAATACAACTTAATAAAAATGAAATTCGTTTTATTATTAAAGTAGAAGAGTTAACGAAGATAAAGAACAGAATACTCGCAATAGCAATAGAACCAATAGAGAACCAAGCCCAGGTGTTGGTTGTAAAAGAAGAAAGAAGATTTGTTTTAACAGCACTTATAAAGAAATTCTCTTTTGAATCTATCTTGTCAATTGTTTTTGCAGCAGCAATTCCTAAATTGATCCTTACATCTTCATCATTTGGATCCACTTTCCTCGCTAATTCGTAATAATAAATAGCTTTTCCTAACTCATTATTCCTGTAATAAGCATTGCCCAAATTAAAATACAATTGGTAAGACCTATAACCATCGCTTACTAATTTTTCATAATTAGTAATTGCTTCTTTATAGTTCTTTGAGTCATAAGCCTTCTCTGCTTTTTGTAAGAGATCATTACTATAACCCTTTATTGAAAAAGATAAAAAACAAACCAATAAAATAAATATGTAATTATTTTTTTTCATTTGTTTACACTTTCTTATTTAATTGTTCTTCAAGATCAGTAATTAATTCCATTGTATTTTTATACACCTGTTGAAGATCGCCACTTACAGCTCCAGGCGCATATTTGGCGTACTCACTCGTTTCTAAAGTTGATACTAATTTCGCAGTACTTTGCGGGTCTACTTGTTTTTTGTTCAATACAGCTGTGATCTTTTCTCGTGAAAGATCTGCAACGGGAATATTTAATTTATTACCGATGTAACTATTTAAAGCCATTAAGATCTCTGTATAAAATTCATCCTTTTTATTTTGCTGCATTAATTTTTCAGCATTCACTAATTGTTTTTTAGCCAGTTTAGCGGCTTTACGTTCCTTCACTAAAACAACATTGCTGTTATTTTTAATATAATTTCTCCTTAAAAATAAACCTGTTCCTAAAGCCAATAAAGGCAAGATCAATAATAAAATGTGCAGAGATGAATTAAAGAATTCCGTCTCAGATTTTAACAGAACAAAATCTCCTTTTTTAATATAACGAATATCATTCTCTGTTTCTTTTACCTGGCTTTGTTGTACATACACCTGTGCACCTTTGCTGTTAGGATCAGCAGGCAATACAGTGATCTTAACTTCGGGCGCAGGAATGGTAATGTATTTTTTTTGATCCAAACTAAAATAAGAAAAATCAAGATTCTCTAATTTAAATTCGCCTTCGCTTCTTGCAATAATTAAATAGTCAAATGTTTTTGTATTACCAGATTCAGATATCTTTGGATCATAGGTCTCAAAACTCTCTGGTAAATTTAACTTAGGTGCGTCTATTAATTTTATATTTCCTTTACCGCTGATGGTCATTTTTAAATTAAAGGCGTCATTCGCTTTTAATTCATTACGTGTAGCGGCAACTTTGTATGAAAAATCGCCAACCGCACCATAATAACTTGCAGGACGCCCTTCCTGTGGCACATCTAAAACTTCAACAACCAATGGCTTACTTTTTACAGTAACCGGAACATCTTCATAACCGGCAGAACCAAAGAACTGTTCGAATATATTTTTCGGTTTTGCATTTGTTTGCCTCCTTACAACAACATCTCCTTCAACGGTACTCAAACTTATCTTTCCTGTTTTATTAGCAATGGCGGAGCTGCGGAACAATTCGTAAGTATAATAATTTACACCATCTACGTTCTCAACAATTGCTTGTCCTTTACTTGTAGATTCTTGCGCCTGCGAATAAAAACCATCGTAAGTTGGCTGGGCAAACTTTTGAAAACCGATCATTTGTAAACGGGAGTATACTTTTTGAGTAATGGTAACCTGCTCACCAACGTAACATTTGTTCTTGCTCACGCCGGTTCTGATAAAAACATCGCCCCCACTTACTTTACTGCTATACTTTGGATCGTCTGTTGGATTTGTGTTGTTTTGATTACCTGCTGCAGCTTTAACAACTTCAAGTGTTATGGGTGTAGTCTCTAATTTTTGTCCACCTGCTACAACACTTGCTGCACCAATAGTTACCTTACCTTCTCTTTTAGGAACCAAGCCATAGGAAATAACTATTTGCTGGCTCATCACACCATTGGTGTACTGTACAGAGTTGCTTTGGTTGGGGCCACTTACAACATCAAACTCTTTAAAACTTGGCGGAACATAATTGGTGCCACTAACCGTAAGCACAATAGCAAATTCAAAAGGAACACCCACCTGCACGCGTTTAGAACTTACCTGTGAATAAAAACTCTGTGCTTGCGCTGAAAAAATAAAAAAGCAAGACACTATTAGCAGTATCCACTTATTTTTTATTTTGTTCGTTTTCATTTTTCGTTTCTAATGTAAATTTACCAATCTTTATCTACTGATGTTTTTGAGGCATCTTCCTGCTTTTGCTTACGTTTATCCTGTAATTTTTTCTCTTGGTTCATTAGTGCTTTTAACAACTGCTCTGCCTGGTCTTTATTCATTTGATTTTGTTGAGGCGCAGCATTTTTCTTTTGATCTTTTTTATCTTCTTCTTTTGGATTACCGCTGCCACCGCCGCCTTTTTTATCTTTAGGCATATTCTTTAAAGCGTAGGCAAGGTTGTAACGCGTTTCTTCATCTTTAGGATTGAACTTTAATGATTTTTTGTAAGCATCAACTGCCTGACCATAATCTTTCTTCTGTAAATAACAGTTACCGATGTTATGCCATGCCTGGTGCAAGGTATCTTTATTTGAAATTGAATTTGCTACCTGTGCAAAACTCTGTGCTGCTTCGTCAAAAACCAAAGCGGCTAATGAATCAGGCGTAACTTTTTTTCCACCCTGTATAAAATTTTGTTTGCTTTCTTTTATTTGCAGCGCATTTTTATATAAAGAATTGCCAAGGTTAAAATTCGCTTTTTGATTATTTGGATTGATCTTTAATGCTTCCCTGTATCTATCGGTAGCATCTATCGTTCTTCCATCATAATACAATTTATTACCGTCATATATATTCATAGCATCTTTTTGTCCTAACAACAATCCTGTTGCAAAGAACATACATGTAACTACAAAATATCGGATATTATTTAACTGCATTTCCAAATAAATTAATTTTTTTAAACCACTCACTAACTCGTTCACTTATTAAAAATTCAATAAAAAATAAAATTAAAGCCAACCCTAAGAACCATTGGAACTGGTCTTCATAATCGGTATACATTTTATTTTCAATTTGCGCCTTGTCTAACTCACCAATTTTATCAAGCACCGCGCCTAAACCAATGTCTGCCTGGCTAGCCTGAACGAAAACACCGTTTGCTTTTGAAGCAATGGATTTTAATAGGTTGACATTTAATTTTGTAATAACTGTTTGTCCATCTTTATCTTTTCGATAACCTTTAATAACACCATTTTCAATTAAAGGAATAGGCACACCCTTTTCAGACCCAATACCAATAGTGCTTATCATGATGCCTTTTTTATTTGCGTCTTCTGCAGCTTTCAACGCTTCCGAATCATGATTCTCACCATCCGTAATTAAAATAATGGCTCTGTTCTTGCCTTCATCACTACTAAAAGATTCAGATGCTTTTATGATGGCGTCAGAAACATTTGTGCCTTGTACGGGAACCATTCCGGGACTAATAGATTCTAAAAATAATTTCGCTGCGCTATAATCTGTTGTTATTGGCAATTGCACATAGGCTTCTCCGGCAAAGATTACCAAGCCCAAACGATCGCCTTCCAAACCATCGATCATTTTTTCTAAGGCGTATTTTGCACGCGTTAAACGGTCAGGACTGAGATCCTGCGCCAACATACTATTACTAACATCAATACAAACAATGATATCCGCACCTTCACGTTTTACTTCCGTTAATTTACTTCCTGTTTGTAGATTACATAATGCAATTACTAGGCTGCTAAACCCAAGCATAAATAAAATAACTTTTATTATCCGTTTGCGTCTACTTGAATAAGGTACCAATGCATTGACCAAATTTGATTCACCCAAACGTTTTAATTTTTTACGACGAGAAATAAAATACCATATCACCAGTATCAACATTATAGGTAATGCTGCAAACGCGTAAAAGTAAATCGTATGTTCAAATTTAAACATTATGGTACTGCTCTAAATAAAGTATAACGTAATATAAACTCTAATAACAATAATATTGCCGCAGCCAAGGCTAACGGTAAAAAATGTTCGGCTTTGTTAGTGAAACTTTTTTCACTAACAATCGTCTTTTCCATTTTATCAATTTCCTTGTAAATATTAACTAAGCTTTCTTTGTTGGTTGCTCTAAAATATTGTCCGCCTGTCATTTCAGAAATTTCAGTCATTACTTTTTCGTCCACATCAACATCTACATAATCGTACTCATATTCTCCCGGTGCATAAATAGCAACCGGTTGAAGCGCTTTTCCTTTTGAACCAACACCAATACAATACACACGAATACCATAGGTTTTAGCTAACTCGCCCGCGGTAAGAGGAGCCACTTCACCAACGTTATTTACACCGTCACTTACAAAAACAATTACTTTACTTTTTGCTTTACTTTCTTTGATACGTGCCACAGCTGTTGCCAAACCCAAACCAATAGCAGTTCCCTGATCTAACGAACCGGCTTTAACCTGTGTAAACATATTCTTTAGAACTTTATGATCACTGGTTAACGGACATTGCGTAAAAGCAACACCGCCAAAAATAACCAAACCAATTCTATCGTTCGGACGTGCATCAATAAAATCAACAATAACATCTTTGGCCACATCCATCCTGTTTGGCTTAAAATCTTTTGCAAGCATGGATAAAGAAACGTCTAACGAAATAACGATGTCGATCCCTTCAGTTTTACTATCCTTCCAGCTACTGCGAGATTGTGGTCTAGCCAATGCAGCGATTATTAAAGCAAAAGCAATTAAACGTAAAGCAAATAGCGAATGACGGAACTTTGCTTTACCTGAGGATCTTATTTTATGAAATAAAGCAAATGAAGAATAATTGAACTCACCTTCAAGTTTTTTTAAGCGAATGATATACCAAACGATCATTAATGGCAATATGCACATTAACCAAAACCAATGCTTTTCTGCAAACTGAATATCGTTAAAATAACTTATCACTGGGTTGGTTGATTATTTGTTTGAGGTTCAGGAATTGTAACTTCTTCTTCACGTTTAGTTCCATTCACAAAATCAAAAGCATTTTGTAAAGTAAATTTATGTTCGTCCTCGATCGGCGTTAACTTTGCAAATTTCACAAGATCGCTTAAGGTCAATGTTTGCTCTAGTTTTTCTTTACTTTGCTTATCTACTACCTGGGTCCTAAATGCTTTCATGATCTCATCAGTAGTACTTTCCAGAGCATTAACATTAAAACGTTCCTCGATATATAAACGCACTGCATCAGAAATTGATGAATAATATTCTTTTACCAACCCCTCTTTCCAAACCTGTTCTGCTTTTATCTTTTCTAAACTCGCAAGGGCAGTAATGTGCGCAGGTATCTTTGGTTTTTCGGGTATAATAACGACCTGTTTGTTTCGTTTCGTAAAATAAACCGTGAGAAGAATTACACCTGCTATAAAGACTATGATCCCTATTCCCCAATAAATATAATCGAGATACCACTTCCAGTTAAATTCTTCATTAAAAGGTGGCTTTATGTCTTTTGTTTTTGTAATACTTGTATCGGTGGGAACGGTATGCACTTCCAGTAAAAGCGTTTCTGTAAAGAACGGTCTTGTAGTGTCATCGTTTACAATAAATTCAAAACCCGGCACGGCAAAATAACCGCTATCATAGGCGCTTACTAAAATTTGTTGGTGCTGCTGGTAAATAGTTGGATTATTTTTATCAGGTATTGTTGTATCAATAGGCGTAATAGAAACAACCTCAACTTTGCCTGTAATCGTGTCGCCGATAGAAGGCCACTTGATCTTAAGGTCGCGCTGTGAGGCGTCATAATTCACATACAGATCTAATTTAACCTGCTCACCGATCCTGATCTTAGAAGAATCTAAAACAGCACTTACTCTAATTTGTCCAAGAAAAATATTGGAACAGAAAATTAGCGCTACAACGAAAAGTATATGTTTTAAATTTTTCAATTCTAACGATTCTTAAATAAATTCATTAAAGGCTTCACATAATTTTCGTGCGTAAAAATATTTGTAGCATCAACTCCACTCCTATTAAAGATATCTTTTAGATTCTCTTCAAATTTCAAATGGTTAACGGCAAATTGTTTCCTGAATGTTTTATCACTGGTATCCACCCACATTATTTTTCCCGATTCGTTATCTTTCAATTTTATCAAACCCACATTCGGCAATTCTGTCTCGGTCTTGTCTACAATGCGCAAAGCAACGAGGTCATGTTTCTTATTGGCAATCTTTAAAGCGTCTTTATAATCTGAATCGGCAAAAAAATCGCTTATTAAGAAAACGATACTTTTTTTCTTAATAACGTTCGTTAAATATTTTAAGGCAACTTCTAAATTTGTTTTTTTGTTCTGAGGTTTAAATTCAAGAAGTTCTCTGATAATTCTTAGTACGTGTGACTTTCCTTTTTTTGGCGGAATAAATTTTTCGATCTTATCACTAAAAAATATCACACCAATTTTATCGTTATTTTGTGCTGCAGAAAAAGCAACCACTGCACAAAGTTCTGTGATCAATTCTTGTTTAAATTGTTTGTTAGTTCCAAAAGCACCGCTGGCACTTACATCCACCACCAATACAACACTTAATTCTCTTTCTTCTTCAAAAACTTTTACGAATGGTGTACTAAATCTTGCTGTAACATTCCAGTCGATCGTTCTTACATCATCACCGGGTGTATATTCTCTAACTTCAGAAAAAGCCATACCCCTGCCTTTAAAAGCACTATGATATTTTCCCGAAAAGATCTGACTACTCAAACCACGGGTCTTAATTTCAATTTTGCGTACTTTTTTTAAAAGCTCTGAGGTTTCCATTTTAATTTAAGATTTGAGATTTTTGATTTAAGATTTTGAAGACAGTTTTAAATCTAACTTCTTAGTTCTAAAATCTACAATCTCTAAGGAACTTCAACTGTATTTAAAATTTCGGTAATGATGTTTTCTGAAGTAATGTTCTCAGCTTCGGCTTCGTAAGTTAAACCTACACGGTGACGCATTACATCTGTGCAGATAGCGCGAACGTCTTCCGGAATTACATAACCACGACGTTTGATAAAAGCGTAAGCTTTTGCAGCTAAAGCCAAATTTATACTTGCACGTGGCGATCCACCGTAAGAAATTAAACCTTCAAATTTTTGAAGTTTATAATCCTTAGGAAAACGTGATGCAAAAACAATATCAACAATATATCTTTCGATCTTCTCATCCATGTATACATCTTTAACCACTGCGCGTGCTTTAACGATCGCATCAGGAGAAAGAACTGAATTTACCTGCGGCATACCACCAGGTTGAATATTAGAAGTTATAATTTTACGCTCATCTTCTTTAGTAGGATAGCCAATTACAACTTTCAACATAAAACGATCCATTTGCGCTTCAGGTAAAGGATAAGTTCCTTCCTGCTCAATTGGATTTTGAGTTGCAAGTACTAAAAATGGATTTGGTAATTTAAATGTTTGGTCGCCAATAGTAACTTGCTTTTCCTGCATGGCTTCTAATAAAGCAGATTGAACTTTTGCCGGAGCACGATTGATCTCATCAGCTAATACAAAGTTTGCAAAAATGGGTCCTTTACGAATAGAAAAAGCTTCTTGCTTTTGGTTGTATATCTGTGTACCAATTACGTCGGCCGGTAAAAGATCCGGAGTGAATTGGATACGACTGAACTGGCCATCAACGCACTTTGCCAATGTATTAATTGCTAAAGTTTTTGCTAATCCCGGAACACCTTCTAACAAGATGTGACCGTTACTTAGTAAGCCGATCAACAAACGCTCGACCATACTTTTTTGACCAATAATAACTTTGTCCATTTCAACAGTCAGGATGTCAACAAAGGCACTTTCCTGCTGAATTCGTTCGTTAATTTCTTTAATATCTACCATAAATCTATTTTATTAGAATAACAGGTAAAGATAACATTGGTAAGGGTTTGCAAAGATTTTGCGGTAGTTAAAATATGTTAACTAAATTCTTAAAAAAAGAAAAGGAAACATGGGGAATTCGTTTCCTTTTTTGGGTTATCTTTCTTTCTTAATTGTTCCAATATGCAGCGGATTTTCAGTTATTTCTGCATATAACTTACGGTTCTTAAAAATATCGATTGCGGCATATAGAGCCTTTTTGAACGACTGCTCATTGGCTTTATTTTTTCCGGCAATATCGTAACCAGTGCCGTGGTCAGGGCTTGTTCTCACTACGTTTAAGCCGGCTGTAAAATTTACACCTTCATTAAAAGCAATGGTCTTAAAAGGGATCAAACCCTGATCGTGATACATCGCTAAAACAGCATCAAATTGTTTGTAAGTGCCATTCCCAAAAAAGCCGTCAGCAGAATATGGTCCATATACCAAACCATTGGTCTTTGTTTTTTCGATCGCGGGAATAATGATCTCTTTATCTTCGTTACCGATCGCGCCGCCATCGCCGGCGTGAGGATTTAGCCCTAGCACTGCAATTTTCGGTTTACGAATACCAAAATCTTTGATCATTGATTCGTTTAGCTGAATTATTTTATTCGATACGCCGTCAATAGTCAATTTTGAAGCAACATCTTTTAAAGGCACGTGCCCAGTTGCAACCGCAATACGCAAGCCACTTTCAGAACACATCAACATTAATGGATCGCCAGAAAATTTTGATCCTAAATATTCGGTATGGCCCACAAATTTAAAGTCATCGCTTTGAATATTGCTTTTATTAATAGGTGCAGTTACCAGTGCGTCAATATGTTTATCAAATAAGGCCATGCTAGCCTTTTCAAGAGAAATGAAGGCATACTTTCCACTCACATCTGTTGCTTTTCCCATTTCAATGTTCACCTCTTCTTCATAACAGACAAAAACATTTACTTTCCTTGCACTTAGTTGAGAAAAATCACGCATAGGATTAAAACTAAATTCTTCTAACCCTAAAACTTTTCTGTAATATGAAACTGTTTTTTGCGAACTGAAAAGAACAGGTGTACAAATATCTGCAATACCCGGCTCCATTAAAGTTTTTAAAACAACTTCTAAACCTATTCCATTTATATCTCCCTGGGAGATGCCAACAATTACTTTATTCTCGATCATAATTTATTTAACTCCGTATTTAGTTTTGTATTTAAGATACAATTCTGTTTGTTTATTTATAAGATTAACGCTTTTTCCGGCGATGTATGCTAAAACAATATTATTTGTTTTCATGTCTAAAATATCTCCGTCGCTAACAATTAAAGAGGCTAATTTTCCTTCTTCAAGCGTCCCTGTTTCTTTCTCAATACCTAAAATTTTTGCAGCATTATAGCTAATACTTGCAAGGGCCTGTTCTTTTGTAAGGCCATACGCCACAGCAGTTCCGGCGTTGAAGGGAAGGTTCCTGCTTTGCATCGCTTCCATATCTCCTTCTAGCTGTAAGCAAAATAAAATACTATCTTTTTGCAAAAGATAAGGCGTACGATAAACAATATCTACATCATCATCAGCGTTGTCAGGAAGATCATTCACGCGGTTCAACATTATCGGGATATTGTTTTTCTTTAGAACGGAAGTGATCTTGTAAGACTCTTTACCACCAACTATTACAGGTTTTTTAATACTGTATTTTTTCGCGAAGTTGATTGCACTTAAAATATCTTTTGCTTTTTCTGCATGCAAATATAAATTAGCTGTGCCATTAAAAACGCCACGCATGGCTTCAAAACGAATGTTTTTTTCCGCGGGAGTTGGCATTGAACAATAAGCTTGTGCATCAGCAAAAAATTTGTACAAGTAATTAACTTCCGTTGTATAATTTTTATTTGTAGCAACTGATAGGCCTTCTTCTTCGGTAAACCTGCGTTTAATAGCTTTTGGAAAATTTAAATGAATGCCGTCGTCGGCCTTTACTACCGCATCTTCCCAGTTCCATCCTTCTAATGCCATTATTGAAGATGATCCGCTAATTAATCCTTCACGAGGGGTCACTTGTGTATAAAGAATTCCATTTGTTTTTACAGTTGGTATAATAATGTTATCGGTATTATATGCAATTAATGTTCTGATATGCGGATTAATATTTCCTACCTCTGCAAAATCTTTTGTAGCTCTAACTGCTTCAGCATCATGCAGACCAAGAATGTTATTAGTATTAATTAAACCCGGGTAAACGTGCTTGCTAGCGAGATCGATAACGGTATCATAAGCGCTTGGATTTAGGCGTATACCGGTAACGCTACTTACCATCTCCAATTTATTTTTATTGATAACAATTATACTGTTCTCGATTATATTTCCATTGCCAACATGCGCAGTTGCGTTAATTAAAGCAATGTGCGAATAGGTTTTTTGAGCAAGAGCATTTAAGCCAAGCATCAAAAAAATTATATATAGTATGTTCTTCATAGCTGTAATTTATCTGTGTCCTGTAAGTTCTTCATCAATACCCTCTATGGTATTGCAGTGATACAGGCGTTCGTGTTTTGATTTTAGCTTTTCAACTTTACCACCTTTTTGTTTTTCTAATAACAATTTTGCGATTATCCTGGCGCGTTCAATTTTAATGTATTGCTTGAGTTTCGCATCTTCTTCCCTATCAAAATAAATTTGTCCGTCAATAATTGTTTTATCAGCAACGGCATAAACACTCATTGGATTATCCGTCCACAATACAAGATCAGCCACTTTACCTACTTTGATACTTCCTACTTTATCATCTATGTGCAACATTTTTGCGGGATTCAAAGTCACTAATTTTAAAGCTTCTGTTTCTGTTAACCCGCCATACTTGATTGATTTCGCAGCTTCCTGATTCAATCTGCGGGCCATTTCAGCGTCATCACTATTTATAGACGTGTTAACACCCATTCTTGTTAGTATTGCTGCGTTGTATGGAATTGCTTCGATCACTTCATTTTTATAAGCCCACCAATCTGAAAAAGTAGATGCATTAACACCATGCGCTTTCATTTTATCGGCAACTTTATACCCTTCTAAAATATGCGTGAAGGTATTTACTTTAAAGCCAAAACTATCTGCCACGTGCATTAACATATTTATTTCGCTTTGTACATAACTGTGACATGTAATAAAACGCTTTTTATTTAAGATCTCAGCAAGCGCATCTAACTCCAGATCTTTACGTGGTGTGCTAATTTTATTTTTTTCAATATCTTTTGCATTTAACTTTGAGAAAGATTGCCATTGCAGATCATATTCTTTAGCGCGCGAAAAATAATCATTGTAAACTTGCTCTACTCCCATTCTTGATTGCGGAAAACGAACGGAATTATGATCACCCCAATTGCTTTGTTTTACATTTTCGCCCAAAGCAAATTTTATAAATCCATCTGCTTTTTCATATTTAAGATCTTCTGCCGTGTGACCCCATCTTAATTTGATCAAAACACTTTGCCCGCCAATAGGATTTGCCGAGCCATGCAATAATTGTGCAGTTGTAACGCCGCCTGAAAGCTGACGGTAAATATTTATATCCTCCGGATTTAATACGTCGCCCATTCGCACTTCCGCGCTACTCGCCTGAGTACCTTCATTTACGCCAGCAGTTAAGGCGATGTGACTGTGTTCATCAATAATACCAGGTGTTAAATGTTTTCCCTGCGCGTCAATAATTTTAGCATAAGCCATTTTAGGAGCTTCAATATTTTTTGCTATACGCACAATTTTTCCCTCAACAATATACACGTCATGATCGAGCAAAACGCTATCGCCACTGTTTGTCCATACAGTTGCATTTTTTATTAAGATGGCAGAATAACGGTTCTTAAATTTATTCCATTGATCTTTAAAAAGCCCCTGTTCTTCGGGTAACGGCTCTCCAAAAGCATTGAAAGGGTATATGATCTTCCCTAATTCTACTTTTTTCTCAGCTAGCTTTGGTTTTGTTGTTGTATCCACTGGCGATTCGAATGCTAATTTAAAATCGAACCAGTCGCCATTTGCAGATTGTGCTTTGCCTTCGAACAACTTATTTTCTAAATTATAATTTCCTGTTCCGCGAATTGCTTTAATAGAATCGTATGAAAAACTAAAAGCAATAAAATTATTTGAGAACGAATAACTTAAATTTTTCTTGGTTGTATCAATAGTGATCTTGGCCTGTGGCACATTAATATCACCCGAGAATTTAACTTTAAAATTTTTATCAGGGGTTGTTAAAACATAATTTCCACGAATATCAGGTGCATTAATATCTGAGAAAATTGTCGGTTCACCTGCAACCCAGGTTTGCATAATAGTTGCGTCACTATCAAAAATTGATCTATTACTTATAAAAAAGTTAGCGAGCAATCCTTTTTTCAATGCACCAACCTTATCTTGAGCATTAATAAATGTTGCCGGATTTATTGTTAGAGCTTTTAAAGCAGTTTTTTCTGAAAGCCCATATTTTACGGCTTTTCTGAGGTTCGATAAGAATTGGTTTTTCTCTTTAAGATCGGCAGCAGTTAAACAAAATTGAACGAACGATTTTTCAAAAGCTGCAGGATTTGTAGGTGCTAATTCCCAGTGTTTAAGATCAGCCAACGAAACTGCTTCTGCATCAAAAGGATCTTCTACATCATAAGCAACAGGAAAATTTAAAGGCACAATATATTTTAATTGTGTGTTTTGAATATCGTTGATCCTTTGGTATTCGTTACCACCGGCTTTAATAATATATTTTACACCAAATTCGGTTCCAATTTTGGCTGCACGTAAAGCATTATATTTATCGTTGGCTTCAAAGATACAAGGCAGATCTTTTATTTTATTAAAGGCCTCTAATGAAATATTATATTCGGTTTTGTTCTTATTTTGTCCGTACCACAAAGCATCATAATACGTTTGACGTAGCAAGGCAATACAGCCGGTTAAAGAGCTCGGATATTCTTGTGTTGAAGTGCCTTTTGATAAAGAATAAAAACCGGCTGCTTTATCAGTAATTATACTTTCGTTCTCGTTCTTATTGTTTAAATTCACAAAAACGCCACTTCCTCTAACAATGCCGTCTTTAGGACAAGACACAACCGCACCAAAACCAATTTTCTTTAGCTCTTCTGCTTTATCTTTATTTAAAATAAAAAGCTTGTGACTTTCAATTTCAGCTTTAATCGCCTGGTTCCAGCCATAAGCACCCTTTATATTACTTTCCATTTGAGGAGCGCCGGTTGGACGATGATGGGCTCCGTTAACGAGCGGTTTTGCTTCCTGAAGTCCATAATCCGAATACAGGTCAATAAATGAAGGATAAATGAATTTACCATTAAGATCATAAACAACAGCGTTTTTTGGCACTTCTAGTTTTTCGCCTGCATTCATAATTTTACCGTCCTGTATCAGAAGTGTTCCTTTTTTAATTACGGTTTCAAAATCAATATAAATAGTGGCATTCACAAAAGCATAAATGCTATGTGTATTAAACGGAGCGCCGTTTGTGGGAAAAGTAGATTGCCCGAAAAAATTAAAATTTAAAAAACTTAATACTAAAACTAGTGCGCTTAATCTTTTCATCAAAGTGATAATTTATATATAGTTATTTATGATATTGTAACCTTAAAGCCGCTCAATTCATAAACCCTCAAATTTAAACAGTTTTACCAAAATTACTAGCTCTAATTTGCATTTTATTCTGCCATTTATTGCTATTTTTACGGTAAATATCCATATTATGTATAAAGGTTTTTTACACACCCATTATTTAGTAGTTAGTCTTTTTTTGTTGCTTTATGTTATAAAAACTGTACTTCTTTTAAGTAACAAAACTGATCTACTTAAAACATTCTCAAAAAAGACAAGGCTTTTTGAAATTATCATCAGTTTTATGTTCCTACTTACCGGCATCTATTTAATGACGCAGATACCATATGGTGGCAAATACGATTATATGCTATGGATAAAATTGGTAATGATATTTGCATCAATACCTATTGCAGTTATTGGTTTTAGGAAAAATAATAAAATGTTGGCTGCATTAAGTTTATTAATGATCACGGGCAGTTTTGGTCTTGGAGAAGTTTATCACAAAAAGAAAGGTATTGCAAAAGAAGTTGATACCACAATCGCTGCTAATGATGGTAAAGCTTTATACGAAGCCAATTGTACTTTGTGTCATGGTGCTGATGGAAAACTGGGCATGTCGGGCGCAAAAGACCTTACCGCTTCAGTAATGGACCTCGCGGCTATTAAAGAAATAATTACTCATGGCAAAGGCGCTATGCCAGCCGCACAAGTTAACGAAGAACAGGCAACAGCCATTGCAGCTTATGTTAACGATCAAATAAAAGGGCACTAAAAAATTAATGAAAGAAACGAACTCCACCGCAATACCAACTCACACCTGTGTTTTAATGGGTGTTATAAATAAGTTACAGGACGACGGGCTTGCAAAAGAATACTTAGAAGAACTTGCCTTTTTAGCCGAGACCTATGGTCTTGAGACAAAAAAAACATTCACTCAAAAATTAGAAAAACCCGATAAAGCCACTTTTATTGGCAAAGGGAAAGTAAGCGAAATTAAAAATTATGTCCTCGAAAATAAGATCGATGTGGTGATCTTTGACGACGAGCTTTCACCGTCGCAACAGCGTAATCTTGAAAAAGAATTCGGAAAAAAAATATTAGACCGTACCACTTTAATTCTTGAAATATTTGAACAGCGTGCTCAAACAGCGCATGCAAAAACTCAGGTACAACTAGCGCAATACCAATACATGCTTCCGCGCTTAACAGGTATGTGGACCCACTTAGAGCGGCAGCGTGGAGGAACCGGAACCCGCGGTGGTGCCGGTGAAAAAGAAATTGAAACTGACAGAAGGATCGTTCGTGATAAAATTGCTTTATTAAAAGAAAGATTAAAAGAGATAGATAAACAAATGGCCACCCAGCGTAAGAATCGCGGCGAGTTAATTCGCGTGGCTTTGGTAGGTTACACAAATGTAGGCAAAAGCACGATCATGAATTTATTAAGCAAAAGCACAGTTTTTGCCGAAAACAAATTGTTTGCAACACTAGATACTACAGTTAGGAAAGTGACCATTGATAATGTTTTTTTTCTGCTGAGTGATACTGTTGGATTTATAAGAAAATTACCAACAGAACTGGTTGAAAGTTTTAAATCAACTTTAGATGAAGTGCGTGAAGCCGACCTGCTTATTCATGTTGTAGATATCTCACACAAAAATTTTGAAGATCATTTAAATGTTGTAAAACAAACCCTACAGGACATTGGCGCAGGCGATAAACCGGTTATTCTGGTTTTTAATAAAATAGATGCGTTTACCTATACAAAAAAAGACGATGATGATCTTACTCCAGCAACACGTGAGAATTTATCGTTAGACGACATTAAGAACACCTGGATGAAAAGCCTAAATAATCCTTGTTTATTTATTAGCGCACAAACCAAAGAGAACATTGAGGAACTGAAGAAAACGGTTTATGATCTTGTAAAGGAAATGCACGTTAAACGCTATCCCTACCACAATTTATTATACTAATGCAGGTTGAATTTATATACCCAACGGTTAACGATCTCCCAAAGATCGTAGCAACATATAATTCAACCATTGCCTCGCGATTAGTAACTGCAGATCTTGAACCGGTTAGTAACGAAAGTAAATTAGACTGGTTCAAAGCCCACACACCCGAGCGCAGACCACTTTGGCTAGTTATGATGGATAATGAATATGCAGGTTGGATGAGCTTTAATTCGTTTTATGGTCGCCCAGCATATGACGGTACTGTTGAAGTAAGCATTTATTTAGAAGAAAAGGCAAGAGGAAAAGGTTTAGGAAAGATCTGTTTGCAAAAAGCAATTGATGTTTCTACTACACTCAATATTCACTCGCTCTTGGGGTTTATCTTTGGGCACAACGAACCCAGTCTGAAACTCTTTTATCAATTTGGTTTCGAGAAATGGGCTCATTTACCGGAAGTTGCCAATATGGATGGAATTATGCGAGACCTGATCATACTGGGAAAAAAGGTATAAAGACCTGCCTTTTTACGTTTAAAACACATTTCGTTAAGATAAAGTAAAGTCCTATATTTAGATTTAATAAAACTGAGCTAATCTCAGGCTGAATAACGAAAATACCTTGAAAAATAGCCTACCAAATAAATCATCTTTATTTTTTAAAACCAAACATTCTCATTAAAATTGTTATTAAATTTAGTGCTTGTAACAGATATGACACACTTATCAAATAGAGTAAATAAAATATCCGAATCGCAAACAATTGCGATGGCGCGAAAAAGTCGTGAGTTAAAAGCAGCAGGAATTGATATTATCAGTTTAAGCCTTGGCGAACCCGATTTTTCTACACCTCAAATTATTAAAGATTTTGCAAAAAAAGCTATCGACGATAATTTTAGTTATTATACACACGTATCCGGTTATCTCGAATTAAGGGAAGCTATTTGCGGAAAATTTAAACGTGACAATAATCTTGTTTATACTGCTGATCAAATTGTGGTTTCTACAGGTGCAAAACAAAGTATTGCAAACGCCGTTTTGTGTTTGATCAATCCGGGCGATGAAGTAATTATTCCTGCCCCATTTTGGGTTAGTTATTTAGAAATATTAAAATTAGCAGAGGGAACTCCCGTAATTGTTGACACAAAAATTGATGCTGATTTTAAAATAACTCCTGCGCAATTGGAAAAAGCAATTACGCCAAAGTCGAGAATGATCATGCTAAGCACGCCTTGTAATCCTACGGGTAGTGTATACACAAAAGCAGAATTAAAAGCTCTGGCCGAAGTTGTAGCAAAACACGAAGAACTTTATATACTTAGCGACGAGATCTACGAACATATTAATTTTGTTGGTGGACATGAGAGCTTTGCTCAATTTGACTTTATTAAAGAACGCGTAATTACGATCAATGGCGTTTCAAAAGGTTTTGCTATGACAGGCTGGCGCGGAGGAATTATGGCCGCACCAAAATGGATAGCACAAGCCTGCGATAAAATGCAAGGACAGTTTACTTCTGCTACATGCAGCATTACACAAAAAGCAATGCACAAAGCAATGGAACTGGATTACGATACTTACATAAAACCTATGCGTGATGCATTTTTAAAACGCCGCGATCTTGTATTAAGTTTGATGAAAGAAATACCGGGATTAAAAACTAACGTTCCGCAGGGTGCCTTTTATGTTTATCCTGAAGTAACTTATTACTTTGGTAAAAAATATAAAGATCATGTAATTAATAACGCAACCGATCTTTCACTTTATTTGCTGGATGAAGGTCATCTGGCATTAGTACCCGGCGCTGCCTTTGGTGATGATATTTATATTCGTTTTTCTTACGCAACAAGCGAAGAGAATTTAAAAGAAGCTTTAAAAAGAATGAAAGAAGCTTTAGCAAAACTTCAATAATTTTGAAATGAAGAAATTTTCTATAAAAAAAGAACACGTCCGCGAAATTTTCAAGTCCTTTAATAACTTAAACGTGCTGATTATTGGCGACGTAATGATAGATAGCTATTTGTGGGGAAAAGTAAACCGCATTTCGCCTGAAGCTCCCGTACCAATTGTAGCGGTAAGTAAAAAAGAAAGGAGACTTGGAGGCGCGGCAAATGTAGCGTTGAATATTCAGGCATTAGGCGCAAACCCAATTCTATGTTCGGTAGTGGGCGTTGACTATGAAGGTTTAGCATTCTTAGATCTTTTAAGAGCTCAAAAATTAAGTCAAAAAGGAATTTTAAAATTGCGCGATAGGATAACCACGGTTAAGACACGCGTAATTGGTAACAATGCACAATTATTAAGAGTTGATGAAGAAGTTGAGGAAGATATTGACCCATCCGACGTACAACAATTATTAACGCTTATTTCATACATTATCAATCACGATAAGATTGATGTAATAATTTTTGAAGATTACAACAAAGGTTTAATCACTTCTAAACTGGTAAGTAAAGTAGTTGAGCTTGCAAAAAGCAAGAATATTCCAACCTGTGTTGATCCGAAAAAGAAAAATTTCAATACATATAAGGGTGTAAGTTTATTTAAACCAAATTTAAAAGAACTTCGTGAAGGTATTAAAATGGATGTAAGCGGTGACAATATCAACGAACTTCAACGTGCGGTAAGTAGCTTTAGAGTAAAACAAAAAATGGAAACCATTTTAGTTACACTTGCTGATAAAGGAATAATAACCAATTCACGTAAAGTAAAAGAACATTTACCCGCACACGTTAGAAGTATTGCTGATGTGAGTGGTGCAGGCGATACGGTTATCAGTGTAGCATCATTATGCAGAGCGCTTGAGTGCCATGATCTTGTAACTGCGGCTTTAGCAAATCTTTCCGGCGGATTAGTTTGCGAACAGGTTGGTGTTGTACCAATTGATAAAGATCAATTGCTTGAAGAAGCTTTAAAACTCGATATTATTAAATAATTTAAACGCAGAGTTAAAAGCTTTCTGTAAATCAAAAAAAATGTTGCACGATAATGTTACTCCCTATAAAACCAACGATCCTAAAAAAGAACAGGTTGCGCAAATGTTTGACAACATTGCAAATCGTTATGATTTTTTAAATGGTCTTTTATCGATGGGCACTCATAAAGGTTGGCGCAAAAAATGTGTGAACCTTTTAAAGTCAAAACAACCAAAAATAATTTTAGATGTTGCAACAGGTACAGGCGATTTTGCTATTGAATGTGCCAAATTAAACCCAACAAAAATTATTGGCATCGATATCAGCGATGGCATGATGCAGTTTGGAAGAGAGAAACTTAAAAAATTAAAATTAGAAAACCTTATCACCCTTGAGAATGGGAATGCTGAAACAGTTCCGTTTCCTGATAATACATTTGACGCCATTGTGGTTGGCTTTGGCGTGCGTAATTTTCAAAATTTAGAAAAAGGTCTAGAGAATTTGTATCGCGTTTTAAAACCGGGCGGACAATTGGTGATACTTGAATTCGCTTATCCGCGTAATTGGTTCATTAAAGGACTTTACAATTTTTATTTCTCTTACATCACGCCTGCGATCGGAAAAATATTCTCAAAAGATAACAGGGCTTATACCTACTTGACCGAAAGTGTAAAAGCATTCCCAAATAATGAGAATTTTATTGCAATTTTAAATAAAGTAAAATATAAAAATACCAGTTTTAAAAGTTTGAGTTTTGGGGTAGCTGCTATTTATTATGCAGAGAAATAAACTCTAAAACTTTTAGCTTAGATAACTCGTATATTTAAAAACATTATCTATAAACGATACAATCTATGAGCAATTACCTTACAATTCCGTTAATTTCCTGGGCAGTAGTAGCTGTTATCATGGTCATTATCTGGCTCTGGGCATTAAAGATCAAGAACAATGGCATTGTGGATATTTTTTGGGCATTTAACTTTACCGTTATTGCTGGTATCATTTGGTATTTAGCGGATGGCAACACTGAAAGAAAAAATTTAGTTTGCGCTTTAGCTGGTTTATGGAGTTTACGTTTGGGCATTTATTTATGGATACGTGTTGGTGGCCATATAAAGGAAGAAGAAGGTCGTTACAAACAACTACGTTTAGAGTGGAATGATACTAAATTCTTTTTCTTCTTCCAGATGCAGGCTTTTTCAAATGTGATGTTAGCACTGCCATTTTTTATCATCGCTCTTAATCCAGCTCCAGAGATATCGATCATCGAATACATTGGAGCGGGCTTATGGTTCTTATGTATAATTGGCGAAGGGGTTTCTGACTGGCAGTTGCAATATTTTAAAAAGCATAATGCGGTTAAAGGAAAAGTATGTGAGTTTGGTTTATGGAATTATTCGCGTCACCCCAATTACTTTTTTCAATTTTCTTTGTGGATCTCAGTCTTTATTTTTGCATTACCAAGTCCCTATGGTTGGATCTCGGCTATCTGTCCTTTATCCATCGGTTATTTATTATTTAAAGTAACAGGTATTCCAATGACGGAAGAACAAGCAGTTCGCAGCCGTGGCGAAGCATACAAAGAGTATCAACGTACCACAAGTGTTTTTGTACCTTGGTTCAAAAAAAAGTAAAATATGTTTTACGATAAATTACTTGAAAAAGATAAACTTCCCGATTCTCTCATTCGTATTGGTATTCGCAAACTATTAAAGCAGCGTTTACAGGATGAGGATAAAGGAAATACAGAGGCGCAACAGGCGCATTTGATGCAATTGATAACCGAACTAAAGGCATCGCCGATTGCAGTTAATACACAAGAGGCAAACGAACAACATTACGAAGTTCCCACTGAATTTTATCAATACTGTTTAGGCAAACATTTAAAATACAGTAGCGGTTATTGGAAAGACGGTGTAACAGATATTGACACTTCCGAAAAGGACATGCTGGAATTAACCTGTCAACGTGCTGAATTAAATGACGGGCAGGATGTATTAGAATTGGGTTGCGGCTGGGGTTCCCTTTCATTATTTATGGCCGCTAAATTTCCAAAAAGTAATTTTACGGTTGTTTCTAATTCGCGTACACAAAAAATTTATATCGACGATCAGGCAAAACATAGAGGCATTAATAATCTTACAGTAATTACAATAAACATCAACGATTTTGTTTTGGATAAAACTTTTGACAGGGTTGTTTCAGTAGAGATGTTTGAACACATGCGCAATTATCAAAAATTGATGCACAAAGTTGCCACACTATTAAAAGCCGAAGGAAAATTATTTGTTCATATTTTTACACACAAAGAATACGCTTATAAATTTGAAGTAAAAGACGAAAGTGATTGGATGAGTAAATATTTTTTCACAGGCGGTATTATGCCAAGCGACGATCTGTTACTTTATTTTAACGAACATTTAAGCATCGAAAAACACTGGCATGTGAGCGGTGTCCATTATAGCAAGACCTCGGAGGCCTGGCTTCAAAATATGGATAAACACAAAATAGAAATAATTCCTTTATTCGAGCAAACCTACGGTAAAGAAAATGCAGTTAAATGGTGGGTTTACTGGCGTATATTTTACATGGCCTGCGCTGAATTATGGAATTACAATAATGGCGAAGAATGGATAGTGAGTCACTATTTATTTACCAAAAAATAAAACTATGTGGCGTTTAATTGTTGCTGGTATTCTTTTTCTTTTATCCTTAATGGTGTTCTTTAAAGCACCGACTAATTTTTTTTGGCGAGTATCAGTTGCCATCACCGAATTTCCTTACATCTTTATTCTTGCATCTCTATTATTTTTCTTTGTATGTTTAAAAGCAGATAAATACAAAACTGCAGTTATAACTCTAAGTGGAATTACTACTTTAATTTATATTCTTCCAATTATCCAGGTTTATTCACGTGGAAACAACTTAGCAGAAGATCTCAAAAAAAAATTCCCTTATAAAGAAAACGAACAACAACTGCAACAGCCCTACTCTTTTGTGAAAATGTTTTCCTGTATTAATCCTAGAGAAATTACTCCACAAGTTTTTGCATATAAAAAATTACCTGAAAGAGATCTGAATATTGATCTTTATCCATCACAGACAAATTTAGTATCTCCCTGTGTAATTGTAATCCACGGCGGCTCATGGGCAGAGGGTGATAGTAAACAGCTACCCGACCTTAACAGTTATTTAGCTAATAAGGGATATTATGTTGCGGCGATCAACTACCGTTTAGCGCCAAAATATAAGTCGCCTGCACCAGTCGAAGATGTTAGAGATGTAATAAACTATTTAACTGCTAATTCAGAAAAATTAAAGATCGATACCTCAAAATTTGTTTTACTTGGCCGTTCGGCAGGTGGACAAATCGCCTTGTGTGCTGCGTATACTTATAACTTAATAAATATTAAAGGTGTAATTTCTTTTTATGCTCCTGCCGATATGGTTTGGGGAGCAAGAATAAAAGGCAATCCTTTGGTTTTAAATACAGATAAAGTGTTTAAAGATTATTTAGGCGGGCTTATTAGTGAAGTGCCACAAAAATATACTGAAGCTAGTGCGGTTGACCACATAAACAAAAACTCGACTCCAACGTTAATTATACATGGTGCACATGATGCGATGGTGGCGTATGAGCATAGTCAACGTCTGGATAAAAAATTAGAAGAGAACTATGTTCAACATTACTTTTTAAATTTGCCTTGGGCCACGCATGGTTGTGATTACAATATTAATGGACCAAGCGGACAAATAACCACTTTTGCAATAGAACGTTTTTTAAATTCAGTTACACATTAATGCAAACATTAGCTATCATAGGAACAGGAATTGCAGGTATGGGCTGTGGACATTTGTTGCACAAAAAATACGACATCACCTTATTTGAACAGAACAATTATATTGGTGGGCATACAAATACATTTTCTACAGATGAAGATGGAAAACAAGTGTACATGGATACAGGCTTTATGGTTTTTAATTTTGAGACCTACCCTAACCTTTGCAAACTATTTGATGAAATAAAAGCGCCTATCAAAAAAACGGACATGTCGTTTAGTGTGCAACACACCGCAAGCGGTCTTGAATACTGTGGATCCGGATTGAACGGTTTATTTGCTCAACGTAAAAATATTTTTAATATTAAGTATATTAAAATGCTGATGGAGATCACACGTTTTAATAAAACAAGCGTTGAAATTCTTGATGATCCAAAATTTGAGAATCACTCTTTAGCGCAGTATATAAAAGAATTCAATTTCAGCGAAGAAATGCTTTGGAAATATTTAGTACCAATGAGTTCCGCTGTTTGGAGTACGCCAATGGATAAGATGCTGGATTTTCCTGCTGTTGCTTTAATTCGTTTCTTTAAGAATCATGGTTTCTTAGGATTAAACACACAACATCAATGGTACACTTTAGAGAATGGAAGCCAGGCTTATAGAGAAATTTTAATCAAACCTTTTAAAGATAAAATTCTTGTTAATAATGGCGCGGTAAAAGTTAGCCGGAATACAAATGGTAAAGCAACAGTATTTTTAAAAGATGGCAAATCAAAAGAATTTGATAAAGTTATTTTTGCTTCGCATGCCGATGAAACTTTAAAACTATTAGAGCAACCTACCGCTGAAGAAAAACGTTTATTGAGTCCTTTTAAATATCAAAAAAACACCGCAACCGTTCATACAGATGAAGCGACGATGCCGAAAAATAAGAAAACCTGGAGCAGTTGGAATTATAGAATAGAAGAACGTAATGGAGAACAGATCCCAACCACTATTTATTGGATGAACAGTTTACAAGGTGTTTCAAAAAAGAAAAATTATTTTGTTTCTATAAACGCTATTCCGGGAACTGTAGCTAAAAATAAAATTTTAAAAGAAATCATGTATGAACATCCATTATTTGATGTGCCGGCAATAAATGCACAAAAAGAACTTCAAAGCTTAAATGAGAAAGGTCCATTATACTATTGCGGAAGTTATTTTAAATATGGATTTCATGAAGATGCTTATGCAAGTGCGGTGACTCTATCGGAGCATCTTCTTCGAAGTACGAATTAATACGAATGTACAAATCTGACTGCCTAAGCGGCGAAGTACGAATAAGTCTCTAACGAAATACAAATTAAACTGCGAATCCACGAATCGTAGCAACAAGGAATGTATCTAAACCATTATCTTAGTATTATGGAGAGTATGCTTAAAAGAAACGATCTGGTTTATCCCGAATTAAGTTATAAAATAATTGGCTGTGCCTTTGAAGTTTTTAATGAATTAGGCTTTGGTCATGCTGAAAAGTATTATCAAAAAGCAATGGCGATAGCGCTCAAAAATGTTGGACTAACCTTTAAAGAACAATTTTTACGCTCCATTAAAATTTCAAGGAGAATTAGTTGGCAAATTATACCTAGATTTTTTAGTAGAAGACAAGATAATTATTGAACTAAAAAAGAATGATCGCTTTGCAAAATCAAATATCGACCAGGTTAACCAATACCTATTATCAAGTAAGCTACAATTAGCACTTCTTATAAACTTTTCATCAAAAGGCATTATTAGTAAACGACTTGTTAATATTGAACAAGGATAATTCGTGAAAATAGGGTATTCATTCGTAAATTCGTACAAATTCGTAATTCGACGTGAACAGTTGTTTATATAAAGCCACAGTAATGCATAACCGCATGAAACCTACATCACACAGGTTTCATTACAATGTGTTTATGTTTTATATTGACCTGGACGAAATAGAACGATTAAAAAAGAAACTGTTATTCTTCAGTCATAATAGATTTAATTTTTTTAGCTTTAGGGATGACGAGCATTTACAATTACCGATTGAAAACCCGGATAAAAGCAAAACTACCAAACAACATATTTTAGAATATTTACAAAAGAATAATGTTACACCTACTCCAACAAAAATAATGCTACTCACCAATTTAAATGTGTTGGGGTATAATTTTAACCCGGTTTCTTTTTATTATTGTTTTGACGAAAAGGATCAACCAATTTGTTGCGTTGCCGAAGTGGGAAATACCTTTGGGGAAATGAAACCCTACCTTTTGACTAAAGAGAACTTAACCGATAATACGTATCATTTAAATACAACAAAGTATTTTTATGTGTCTCCTTTTATGGACCACGATGCTAATTTTGATTTTAACCTGGCAATTCCAAACGAAAAACTTAATAATAAGATTGATACATATAAAACCGATGAGCGCATTTTTATTAGCACCTTAACAGGTATCAAAAAGCCAATAAATAATGGCAATTTATTTTGGTATAGCATCCGTTTCCCCTTTATTACCCTCAAAATTATTACTTTAATTCACTGGAATGCCCTGAAACTGTGGAGAAAAAAGATCCCATATCACAAAAAAGCCGAAAATCCACATCTGCAAAAGGATGTTTTTCGTAAGTATAAAAACGATTAAAAAAATGTAAGGATTCGACAAAAAATTCGTCTATTTTCAGGTTAATATTCTTAAATTCGTAATTAGTATAATGTCAACAGTAGCCAGCACAACAATAAAGCAAGGTTTTTATGAAAAAGTGATCTTAGATCTGCTTTCTAAAATGCAGTTGGGTACACTTAACATTACCTTGCCAAATGGTCAGTTAGTTAAGATCGGTAATGGTGGAAGTAATGTTGAAGCAAACATTGAAATTAACAGCCCCAATTTTTTTAAGCGTTGTGTATTGTACGGCGACATTGGTTTTGGCGAATCTTATACAGACGGAGAATGGGATACAGATAATATTACCAACGTTATTAAATGGTTTTTATTAAATGTGGATAACGCTCCTACAGCATCAGGAAGCACAACAAAAAGTCTGGCGTTAAATGTTTTTAAAATTGCCAATAAACTCTATCATTTAAAAAGAAGCAATAGTGTTAGTGGTTCACGAAAGAACATATCTGCACATTACGACCTCAACAACGAGTTTTTTGCACTTTTTTTAGACGAGACCATGACCTACTCTTCTGCCTACTTTAAACAAGAAGGCTTGACCCTAAAAGAAGCGCAGTTGGCTAAATACGACCGTTTATGCAAGCAATTAAATTTAAAAGCGAGCGATCATTTGCTAGAAATTGGCAGCGGCTGGGGTGGCAACGCTATTTACATTGCACAAAACTATAAATGTAAAGTTACTACGGTTACAATTTCTGAAGAACAATATAAATTAGCAAAAGAGCGCGTTGAAAAAGAGAACCTAACGGATAAAATTACAGTTGTTTTAAAAGATTACCGTTTGATTGAAGGTAAATTTGATAAGATCGTTTCTATTGAAATGCTGGAAGCTGTAGGTGCAGAATTTTACAATACTTATTTTAAAAAATGCAGCGATCTTTTGAAAAAGGATGGCATTTTTGCGCTGCAAGTGATTACCTGCCCTGATTCACGCTTTGAGAGCTTAAAGAATGGTGTAGACTGGATTCAGAAACATATTTTCCCTGGCTCTTTATTGCCATCGGTTGCTGCAATAAACAAATCTATTAACGAGACTTGCGATCTTACATTGGTTGATCTAAAAGATATTGGTCTAGACTATGCGCACACGTTAAAGATCTGGCACCAGGAGTTCAATAAAAATATTGATAAAGTTAAAGCATTAGACTTTGATGATTATTTTATCCGCAAATGGAATTATTATTTATGCTATTGCGAAGCGGCTTTTGCCATGCGTAATATTAATGTAATGCAATTGGTTTATACAAGACCGAATAATACCGGCAGATAGTACCTCTATTTAGTTTTCGCTATCAGTTTTTTGCTTTCTTTTCCTTAAATCTCGTAAAAATAATTGCTGCCAAAAAGCAAAGCACAAATCCTAAAATTCCATTTAAACGAATCCCAAAATCATTTCCAACATCTTTGCCGTAAATTAAGAACATGGCAAATAAAGCAATACCAAAGGTTTGAGCGATCTTCACAAAAAAGTAACGCACTGCAAAATAAATAGCTTCTTTATTTTCGCTGGTCTCTTCAGTATCTTTTTCAATAATTTCCGCTAGAATAGCATTAGGTAAAATATTTAACGACGCCAATGGTATTGCTGCGAAAGCAATAAGTGTATAAATTTGTAATTCAGCGCTGATCGTTGTTTTCCCTAAAAAATAAATTCCTAAAAAAATGATCGATAATAATGCTAAGGAAACCACAACAATTATTTTTTTGCCTATTTTTTTTGCAAAGTAATTAATTACCGGGTAAAATATAAACGATACCAGCACCATCATGATCATAAGTTTGTTACCGATACTTTCGGGCAACTGCAACAACACGGTTACAAAATACATTAAACCGGAAGTGATAATTGTAACAGCAATAAAATAAGAGAAATCTGCAACAATAAATAACTGGAAATTTTTATTGGTCAATGTTTGTCGTAATGCTTTTTTCATTGGCACGGCGCTTGGTTTACTGTCGCAGTATTTTCTTTCATCTATTGCCAAAACAGTTACCAGCATAAAAATTGCGCCTAATGCGGCCATTAAAACAATGGTTAATTGCAGTGCGGAAATTCTTGAAGCAATGCCTAAAGAATTTTGCAGAACATCGGTCAGATTAAAAGCGTTAGAAGCAATGCCAATACCAAAAACATAACCTACCGATTGCCAGGTGGCCAAGCGTACTTTATCTTCAGAACCCGGCGCCAACTCGGGAAGCAATGCATTATAAGGAATGATATAGGTCGTGGATGAAACATAAAAACCGATCAACATAAACACTAACCAAACAATGTTTAAAGTACTTTCCTCCTGCTTTAAAGGGTAAAAAACCAAACAACAAAAAATAAGCGAAGGAATGATCGCTAATTTCATCAAAGGAATTCTTCTTCCTTTAGGGTTTTTGCTTTGATCACTGAATTGTGCAATGAATGGATCATACACCGCATCTATCAATCGTCCGCTTGCCGTTACAATTGCTATAACATTGAAGATCCCGAAAATGGCAACCTGTGTAATTAGATTTGGTAAGCCGCTGCTTGTAGGTGGAATGTATAAATAAACTAAAATTACACTGATAAGATTGATCATGATACTCCAACCCATCATGCCAAAAGCATAAGCAATTTGTTTACCGAGAGGAAGTTTTTGAGTCAAGAGATTTAAATTTTAATACCAATTACAAGCACATCATCAACCTGTGCTAAAGAACCTCGCCATTTTTCAAATGTATTGTATAAAGTAGCTTTTTGTTCGTCCATGGATTGATCCTGCATATTTATTAGCGTTTCTTTAAAACGTTTGTATAAAAATTTCTTACCACCGGATTTCGTTCTTTCTAAATGCTCGCCTCCAAACTGATCGGCATAACCATCGGTAAATAAATAAATAACATCGCCTTTTTGAAGATCGAACAATTTATTGGTGAATGGTTTTGCAACTGTATCCATAGATGCTGTTATCGGCTGTTTATCTCCTTTAAATTCTATTAATTCCTTATTTCTTACAATATAGAGTGGATTGTTTGCACCCGCAAACTCTAAACGCATACCTTTAATATCGATGCAACACAAGGCCATATCCATTCCATCGCGCAATGGTGTTTCGTTACTGTTTTTATTTAAACTTTTTTTAAGTTCTGAATTTACATAATCCAAAGCGCGTCCGGCTGAATTTACACTAAGATTATTTAGTGTTTGATTTAATAGCGTGTTGCCAATGATACTCATGAAGGCACCCGGAACCCCATGTCCAGTGCAGTCAACAGCGGCAACAACTAAAATATTTGTTCCTGCTTTATATTGATACCCATCTACTGAATGGAGATCCTCTTTTATATCATAATTGGTGAACCAATAAAAATCGCCACTCACCACATCGCGTGGTTTAAAAAAGATAAACGAATTTGGTGCGTATTGTTTTAATTTTTCTTTCTCGATAAATATCGATTGCTGAATACGTTTTGAATACTCTATACTATCCGAAATATCTTTATTCTTTTCATCTATCTGATGACGTTGCTCGTTGATCTCCTTTTCTAAACGTAAACGCTCGGTTATATCACGGGCATAAATTACTATGGCGGGGCGACCCGCGAATGGTGCAACTTTAGCAGAGCACTCTACCGGTATCAACGTTCCAGTTTTTGTAATAAAGGGAATGTCTTTATAGATTAATCCGCCCTTTTCCCATACATCAGCAACAACGCTTGAACTTTTTTCAAGGTACTCTTTCGGATGAAGATCAAATAAAGAAAGTTTTTCAAGTTCTTCTTCTGAATATTCTAACAATTTTGCAGCGCTTGGATTACTTTGATGGATCTTTCCATCCACAATATCAATTACGATCATAGCATCATTTGCCTGATCGATAATACTTTCATAATTACTCAATTGTTTTTTTAACGAAGCAATTTCTTCTTCGAATTTCTTTGTTTCTTGGCTGGTAGATGTTTTTTTAGAAGCTGTTTCGTTGAGCAATGTTTCTTCTTCCGAAGTATCTTTGGATGTCTTATATTTCCCATCCAACTCTTCTATGATCGGAAAAATTAACGAAGGATTTAAAAACTCCCCTACTTTATCCGGACGAGAAACATAACGTACTACACCACTTTTATCAATTAAAAAAGAAGCTGGTAAAGGAATACCTTCTTCGTACTTCTCGGCAAAATCATTGTCGTATTCTTTTAACTGAACACCATATATCATGGCCGTTCTTTGCCCTTCATCGGATAATACTTTAAAATCCAAACCTAATTTTTCTACCATTCCCCTGTTAACACCAATAGGATCGGGACCAATCGCCATCACCAAAATATTTTTGGACTGGAATTTATCATTATTTTTTTCATAAGTACGCAACATCATGTGGCAACCCGGACACCAATCGCCACGCACAAAAATTAAAAGTAAATGGCGTTTATCTTTAAAATCAGAAAGCTTAACGATCTCACCATTTTGATCGGGCAAAGCAAATTCGTTAGCAGGTTTACCAATTTGTACACGGTAACCACCCGAGTGTATCTTTAATTGTTTTTTATCTTTTAAAATGCCGTAGCCCAAAACTGCGGCAAATAAAATTATTAAAGAAGGAAATGCCCAGCCCTGCCAACCATAAGGAAAAATAAAATTTCCGATTAAATAACAAATAAAAGCAAGAGCAAACATTAATGGCTCGAACCAGGAGTAGCCGGTGTAAGAAAAGGTTGTAAAAAAAACGATCCGTAAAATAGAACCAAAACCGGCAATTAATAAAGCAATGGTTAAAAGAGGAAAGTGATTGAATGGAAGATCTAAAGAAGTGCCAATTAAAAATGCAGAAACAAAAACTGTAATAAATTGATACCAACTCGTATATTTTGAAACCTCTTTAATAGAAGCAAAATACGCTACCACCGATAAGATAGAAGCCGGCAAAGTGTAACCCAAAAAAAGGCAAATAATTGAACCGAGATTCAGAACAACAGCAAGCGTGGTACTTGGGTGGATCTTTTTCATTTAATACTATAAATATAGTACAACAATTACTCAAAACAAAAAAATCCCTTTAGCTTTCACTAAAGGGATCCTTCATTCATATTAAACTTTAAAACTTACTTCACTTCTTCAAAATCAACATCGGTTACATTTTCGCCCGCATTTTTACTTGGGTCGTTTTGTGCACCATTGTTATTTGGATCGGTATTATTATTTTGCTGATTTGCACCTGCGTTTTGTTGCGCTTTGTACATATCTTCGCTTGCTGCGCCCCAAACACTGTTCATGGTTGCAAGTGCGGCAGTTACTTTATCTATGTCTTTTGATGCATGAGCAGCTTTTAATTCTGTTAAAGCACTTTCAATTGGCGCTTTTTTCTCTGCAGGAATTTTATCGCCAAACTCTTTTAATTGTTTTTCTGTTTGGAAGATCATTGCATCTGCTTCGTTCAGTTTATCAACTTCTTCTTTCGCTTTTTTATCTGAATCGGCATTTGCTTCTGCTTCGCGTTTCATTTTCTCGATCTCTTCCTGGCTTAAACCACTCTTAGCTTCGATACGAATGTTGTGCGATTTACCTGTTGCTTTATCTTTTGCACTTACATTTAAAATACCATTTGCGTCAATATCAAAGGTAACTTCAATTTGCGGCACACCACGTTGTGCTGGCGGTAAACCATCTAAGTTAAATTCACCTAACTTACGGTTATCACGCGCCATCGGACGTTCACCTTGATAAACCACGATCTGTACAGAAGGTTGATTATCAGCAGCGGTACTAAAGTCCTGCGATTTTTTTGTTGGGATCGTTGTATTCGATTCAATTAACTTAGTGAATACACCACCCATTGTTTCGATACCTAATGACAAAGGCGTAACATCTAACAACAACACATCTTTTACCTCGCCTGTTAACACACCACCTTGTATAGCAGCGCCTAAAGCAACTACCTCATCAGGATTAACACCTTTGTTTGGCGCTTTACCGAAGAATTTTTCTACAGCAGCTTGTACAGCCGGGATACGTGTTGAACCACCTACTAAAATAATTTCATCTACTTCTGAAGTTGATAAGCCTGCATTTTTTAATGCCGATTTACAAGGCTCAATTGTACGTTGAATTAAACTGTCTGCTAATTGTTCAAATTTTGCACGTGTTAAACTTTTTACCAAGTGTTTTGGTATACCGTTAACCGGCATAATATATGGTAAGTTTACCTCTGTTGAAGTTGAACTTGATAATTCGATCTTAGCTTTTTCTGCAGCTTCTTTTAAACGTTGTAAAGCCATAGGATCCTGACGTAAGTCTAACCCTTCATCTTTTTTAAATTCATCTGCTAACCAATCAATAATTACCTGGTCAAAGTCATCACCACCTAAGTGCGTATCACCGTCAGTAGATTTTACTTCAAAAACGCCGTCACCTAATTCTAACACAGAAACGTCATGCGTTCCACCACCACAATCAAACACCACTAGTTTAATGTCTTTTCCTTTTTTATCCATACCGTAAGCTAAAGCAGCAGCGGTAGGTTCGTTAATGATACGTTTTACTTTTAAGCCTGCAATTTCGCCTGCTTCTTTAGTAGCTTGACGTTGCGCATCGTTAAAATAAGCAGGTACAGTAATTACAGCATCTGTAACTTCTGTTCCTAGAAAATCCTCAGCAGTTTTTTTCATTTTTTGTAAAATGATTGCTGAAATTTCCTGTGGAGTATATTTACGGTCGTCAATTTCCACACGTGGTGTATTATTGTCGCCTTTAACTACTTTATATGGCATACGGGCAGCTTCGCCTGTGATCTCGTCAAAAGTATGACCCATAAAACGTTTAATTGAATAAACTGTTTTACGCGGGTTTGTAATTGCCTGGCGTTTTGCCGGGTCGCCTACTTTACGTTCGCCACCTTCTACAAAGGCAACAACAGAGGGGGTTGTACGTTTACCTTCGTTATTTGGTATAACCACAGCTTCATTACCTTCCATAACTGAAACACAGCTATTTGTGGTTCCTAGATCTATTCCTATAATTTTTCCCATTTTATTTATTTTTGTTATTTGTTCTTTTATTTACGGGGGTTATTTCAATAAATATGCCAAAGGAAAATGGCCCAAAATAAGCGACAACCTGTCACAAAAAGCCTTAAAAAAGACATCAAAATGGCGTGAAAAAATAAGATTATTGCGAAAAAGGCAGGTTTAATTACACCAGCCTTGTGCCACAAGCCCCGAAGTATAGAAATGATACTTACAGGTGCTTGAATTAAAGGAGAATTGCGAGATAAATACACTGGCCATCTCCTTTTCAACCGAATGCCGGGTTCTGAACGTAAAGATACCCATGGCGGCCCTATCTTCAAAATTAGAGTAGATCGGTTTATCCTGGGCTATTGTTAATGAAGGGGAAGTAAACTGAAGGTAATCTACATACTCTTGTGTAGAGGTATAAGCAATTGCCTGCATTTTATACATTTTACGCCCATTAATATTATTGGTTAATCCCATTTTTGATAAAGAGTAGCCTAAAGATGTAAAAAGATCGATCCCTTTAAAATCGAAGGCAAAAACCTTGAAGCTTTGAACGGTTCTAAGATCCTTGATATATTGGTTACCAAAATCATAATCCACATAACGGTAAACCTTGCTGTTATCAAATAAAGAATCGTAAAAATGGAATCTTAATTTCATAGTATAAATAGCGCCCTCGTTAGGATAGAATTTTGGAGAGTAAAGTTGATTCTGTACGCTATAATCGGGGTAGATATCAGGATTACTTGGATTTGAACCGACCGGAACAGGGTAATAAGGTGGCGTAAAAGGAGTAAAACCACTTGGTTTAATACTATCAATAGCGTTTGCCCTTGCAGTAAACACTTTAGAGCTTTTGACATTCGTAACTTTTAAAACGTATTGGCCTGTAACATGTAATTTGTCTGAAGTAACATACACCCTTTGTGTTGTATTAAATGGGCCGGGATTAGCCTGAATAACGGAATCGTGAAAGGTAATTACCTGTTTGTTGCCCGTTGGAGTAGCCTGGCTTTGAACACCATTTACAAAACGCTCCAAAGTTACCACAAGATCGCCTGCCTGGTAATTAATAGAATCGGCCACTTTAGCCATATCGTTAGCATTGCCTTCGCCTAAAAATATTTTATTAACCCTTACCATTTGGATGGTTTCCTGTGGATTTAATACTGCATAAATTGTTGGCACTTCTTTATAAGGCGCATTAATGTTAAGATCGTTCTTACATGAAGAAAAAAACAGAATGCTTGTGCAAGCTAAAAGATATGAGAAATTCAAAAATTTCATGGTTTAAAGGTACACTATTTTTTCTTTACACTAAAGCTCATTTACAGTTTGGTGAAAGTTTTTATAGATACGGTCGTAACCGGGGTATAAATGGTTAGAAAAGGTGCGTTCGTGAAAAACAGATATAAATAAACCATCCACTTTTTTAACTTCTTTAGCCAAAGAAAGTAGTGAATTTAACATGTGGTCGGGACTTATTTTATCGTACACAAAATAGGCTCCATCCATAGCGCAAAAAGGCACAAACAAAAGTTCCCTTTGTTGTTCCGCTGCAAGATCATAATAATAAAAGGGATATGATGTGCCCGCTCTAAAACCTGGTGATGAAGCGTAACCCATTGTAAAGTCAGCATTAAAGCCATTGTCTATTAATAATTTTGGGGTTGTAGGAATATTAAACCTTAAATAATGTTGGCGCGATAAATTTATGTTTTCCTTTGTTTTTTGGTTTAGCAAATTCCGCTCCTGAATTAAAAGATCCTTATCTATAGAAGAATTATAAGAAGGATGTAATCCAATAATTGCAGAAAGGTCTTTTATACGTTTAAACACATCAACAAATGCATGCGAATTTGGATCAACGGTCCTATCGTGTTTTGTGCCGCTTTTGAATAGAAAAAAATAAATTAGCGGGATCTTCTTTTCCAAACAAAAATCCGAAACCGAAGAATAAATATCAAAAGGATCTTCTTCCTTTTTTGAGAGTACATTTTTTCGATGTTTTAAATTAACAAAGTCGAATTTTAAAAGATCTTTGCAAATGGCGCCCACAGTTCTTAAAAAGCCTTTTTCTTTATAAGCATATAAATTATCAACATCTATTGTGCTTATTACTTTGAATTTATTTTTTGGGAAATTTATTTCTTTAAAAAATTTCTCTAATTCATTTTTAAATTCCTTTATCCAAAGATCAACAACAGGTTTTAAGTGCATTTTATTTTTAAATAAAATACTTTCCTTTGCCTCAAAACGCCCATGCGCATCAGACTCAAAAGCCTGCCACTCCTCATAGCGGGAGATAAAATAAAATACGGATGAAAAAATATCGTAACTAAAATTTGAAGATCCTACGCTTTCAAAAAAATAAATGAGATCGTTCTTTAATATTGCGTTGGGTTTATTTTCAGAAACAGCAGTCTCAAATAAAAGTGCATGTGGACTGATCTGAAAAGCATTTTCAATGAATGTTAAAGAATAATTGATCTTAAATAATTTTGATGCTTCAAATTCAGAAAGAGAATGAGTGATGTTTACATTTACTTTTAAAACATGCTCAAAAATAAATTTTGCAACATAATTTAACCGAGCGCTTTGTTTTTCTGAATAAATGATAAAACCCGGAGATCCCGGAACTACCTCAAGGTTAAGTAATTTATGTAACCCTGCTCTATCCACTAGATCGTATTAAATTTATTAATTAAAGATCGCATCGGATTAATAACGATGGGATCTTATTTATCGTGTGTGAATTTAATAAAACTTAAATTAAATTTTGGTCTGAGCGCCAAATTTGGATGAGCGTTACCTGCAAGCACAACCCTTTCGGCATAGTTATCACGACGCACCACAATAGTAGGATCAGGGTCCGCTACAGCGATATGAAAACCATAATTCTTTTTCTTACCGCTTAAAATCGCCTGCACATGGCGCGGTATATTAAAAACATAACTGTTATTTGTAGCATCATAAACACCGCCATAGCGTAAAAAATCTGTATTGCTCAATTGATCTACCGCGTATATTTCCTTGCCTAATGAATCTAACGGCAACAAGGCTAATTTTGGTGGTGTATAATACAAAGCAGTTCCAATATAGGAAGCAAAAGCAGGATCGATAAAATACACAAACTCGGCACGGTTAATTGCTATTGGAACCGAATCGGCATAATGTTTTAAATAATCTAAAAATGGAAGTTGAACATTAATTCTTGTACCCGCTAATCCTTTTAAGAATAAATTTTGTTGACCTAAATTTTTATTGCCTTGCAATTGCTGGTAAAGTAAATAATTGCCGCCCTGATTAGGTTGATATTTAACGGTAATAAATCTTAACGCATCTGTACCCGAAAAGTTAAATTTAAAACTAAGATCTTCTTTTGTTGCAGACGGCACGCCTTTTTGATAACGCAAATAAAAACCACTAACAGCATCTGCCAGATCAAATTTTGTTATTACGCCTTGTGTGCTTGGTGTAGTTCCCGGACTTAAATTACTACCCTTAGCAGTAATATAAAAACCTTTATAGGTACTTAAAAAAGTAGCGTTATCTACAAGGTATTGAGGGTTGTTTAAAATAGATTTAGCATAATTATTATCAATTGGTATGCGCAACACCATTCTGCCATCTAATGTGGTATAGGTGCCTGTGTAAACACCTAAAAGCGCATTTTTATTATGCAACTTGTCGTTGTTTGAAAAATAAAGTCGGTTGGTATGTAAAGAAGAATCTAATGCAAATACCGAATAAGTTAAAGGCGTGCTTTGATCGCCAATAAAATTTAAACTGCTTACTGCTAAAACTATTTCGGCCGAAACAAGATTGGCGTCTTCGCCAAAAGAAGTAAAAGTAACACCATTCGGAATATTAGCATTCAAATACAAACCAACATCCATTCGTCCAAAAGTTGGATCCTGATTACTTCCTAAAAGTTTATACTGATCATTGAAAGATGCAATTGTATCTACTTTTACGCTATAACCTGAAAGAACAGCCGTATCACAAAAGCTGGCGTTTACGTCGTCATTCTCCGGCTGCACTTCTACACCTAAAACGCTGTGGTCTTTTTTGCAAGCTAAAAAACCTATTAAAAAAATAAGTAAGAGCGCGGTATTTTTTACAATTTTCAAATGATTGTTATAAGCGATAAAAATAGGGAATTATTTAAACAAGATTTTTTATTATTTACTAAAAAAACAAAAAAAATACCCCAACAAAAGTCGGGGTACCTAATATAGTTTGCTTACAATTTAGCTTAAAACGTTTGCTTCTTCAAGCATTACATCATAAAACTCGTTAAACGAATCCATGTATTCTAATTCGTTCTTGTAAGACAAGAAAGGTTTTCCTGATTTTTTAATAAATTTCTCCAATTCAGGGTTTAAATTCTCAGTTCCTTGAATAATACCATCGGCATACTCTAAAGATTGTTTCAACATGTTAATGTGACTTGACTCTTCAGAAATATGTTTAAGATCTTTTTTATTGAATCCATCAAAAGTTAACTTATCAATGAATTTTTTATTTAAAGTTTTTGGATATTCATCTTCATAAAGCGATACAACAACTTTTGTATCAGCAAATAAAGGATCTTCAGCATAATACTTTTTAATGTATAATGGCATTAATGATGTGAACCAACCGTGACAGTGGATAATATCCGGCTGCCAGCCTAGTTTTTTAACCGTTTCTGCAACGCCGCGAACAAAAAACATAGCGCGTTCATCATTATCATCAAAATACTTACCGCTTGTTTTGTCTGTTAAAACAGCTTTACGGCTAAAATATTCTTCATTATCAATAAAATACACCTGCATACGCGCACTTGGTATGCTTGCAACTTTAATAATTAATGGATGATCAACATCGTTAATGACCATATTCATCCCCGAAAGGCGAATTACTTCATGTAGTTGATGTCTTCTTTCGTTAATACAGCCATATTTTGGCATGAAAGTACGAATTTCTTTACCACGCTCCTGAATACCCTGCGGTAGCTTTCTGGCAATTTTTCCAACATAGGTTTCGTCTAAATAAGGGGTAATGTCTTGCGAAACAAAAAGAACTCTGGCTTTCTTCATACTTAATTTTTAGTTTCCTCAAATAATTATACAAAAGTAATAAAAAAAAATCCATATTTCAAAGTAAAATGTACATTTGCCCTGCAAAAGCATGTTAATTATCACCAAAATAGCAGAGTTAAAGGGCTTTTTAAAGCAAATAAAAAGCGCAGGCCAGTCTGTAGGCTTCGTGCCGACCATGGGCGCCCTGCACAACGGTCATATATCACTTATTTCCATCTCTAAAAAAGCAAGTAATATAACGGTTTGCAGCATTTTCGTTAATCCAACGCAGTTTAATGACAAGGCTGACCTTAAAAGATACCCCAGAATGCCGGAGAAAGACGCTGCTTTTTTAGAGAAAGCGGGTTGTGATGTTTTATTTATGCCATCTGTTGAAGAAATTTATCCAACCGAAAAAAAAGAAACCTATAATTTTGGCTATTTAAATACCGTTTTAGAGGGAAAATACAGGCCAGGACACTTTAACGGCGTTGCACAGGTAGTAAAACGTCTATTTGAAATTGTTGAGCCGGATAAGGCCTTTTTTGGCAGCAAAGATTACCAGCAGGTAATGATCATAAAAGCACTTGTAAAACAAATGCAATCCAATATAGAGATCGTTAACTGTCCTATATTAAGAGAAGAGGATGGTTTAGCGATGAGCTCACGCAATATGCTATTGAGTCAAGAAGAAAGACATATTGCAGCTTTAATACCAAAAATAATGGAGGTAGCAAAACAACTTGCATTGATTAAAGGTATAAATGAAGCCAAACAATTTGTGAGTAATGAAGTAGAAAGGTTTGAAGATATGAAGCTCGAATATTTCGAGATCTGCGATCTTGATTTAAAAGAGATATCTAAAATTGATTCATCTGTAAAAGCTATTGCGTTAATTGCGGTTTTTGTTGGTAAAATAAGATTGATAGATAATTTAATACTTAATTAGTTTTTGAATGCTGCAATAACCAAAGTGCATCAGTGGTTAACATCGAATCTGCACTTATACCTCTAGCCTTTGCTTTTTGTTCGATTTGTTCCATCCAGGCACTATCTGTCATAATATCTCTTTTTAATTGTTGCAATTTATTATCAGCTTCTATCGCCTTTTGTTGAACTTCCCACGAACCATTAAAATAACTTTCAAGGTTCTCAAAAAACTTCCAACCTATTTTTGATAAATTATGTTCGGTTGCTATTACTATGAACACTTCGTGATTATTTATTTCTTCAGCAATGTTCAGACTGCTTGTAAGTAATTCTTCTTTTGATGATTCAGGATATACCTGTTCATTATAATACCAAAAATGATCGTCCTTAAACGAATTAGATATTCCAAAAGCATACATGTTCCAATAAAAACTATCTGAAACAACTAATACAGGCGGACAGGTTTTACCTTTTGCATTTTCGGTATATATTCTGGGGTAAGCCATATTAAAGCTTTTTAAACGTTGAAACAAATTCAACCCATCTCCAATATCATAATCAATGCCAAATGGCTGCTTCATATCAATGGTATCATATATCAAATTTGGAAGATCTATTTTCTTCAAATACTGAATATAATTTATAATAGAATCTGCCGCAAGAACAGCCCCATAGTTACTCCAATGATTTGCGTATTTTGGATACAACGGGTATTTCGACTTATTCTTATTATCAATAAACCATTTATTAAAATCAATTATATTTAAGCCTGCTGCTTTTGAACGCTGTGAAAGAAATTTATAATTAGTACTGTCATTTATTTTTTTGTAACCGTCAGGAATAAATTCCGGGTAATAGGATGCTTTACTCGGCGCAAAAACAATAATAAGTTGCTTACCAATATTTGCGAGTTTATCAGACACAAATTTTATTTGCTTTACGCGTTGGTCAATACTATCCAGCCCAATAAAATCTTTTCCATAATAAGAGGTAATGTACTTTTCTTCATACAAATAATTTTCTTTGCCCAATACAACCCCACTGGCATACACTTTTTTAAATAGCGAAAAGTTCAATTGATTATGTAACCTCACATATAAACTTCTGAAAGCAAACATCGAGTTCATATAATCTTCCTCGTGCAACTGGTATTCGCCGGAGAGCCAGTATTCGTAATTTAATACAGGCTTTTTTGGTTCGTAAACATATCCTTTTAAAGGTGGGATCTTAATAATTGGAAATTCATTAAAGGCAATGTGTATGAACATAAATGCAAGCATCGATCCAAGTAAAATTTTTTTTAATATGTTAGTTCCGCTTGTCATTAAAACCTAAAATATATAAATGGATTAAAGCCTGAAGAAGTTATTGAGCTGATGGACAAACCAAACAGCAACATACAAACAGCCCACACAATTAAATGTTTTGAATTTGAATATGCTTTAAAATAAAAATCATCCTGCATCTTTTTTCCAAAAGCACTAATGGCGAAAAACGAGAAGAGTATGGCAAAGGAAACATAGAACAAAAATTCTTTATCAAAATCATGTCCGTTGCCCGGATCGAATGCGAACATACGTTTTAAATACAAAAAAGCATCGCTTATCTTTTCTACTCTAAAAAATACCCAGCCAATATTTACAATAAAAAAAGTAATTATAATGGCAGGTATCTTACCTATTTTAATTAGGACGTTACCAAAGAACATACGTTCAATTACCAGGAAAAAACCATGAAAAGCGCCCCAAAATACAAAACTCCAACTGGCACCATGCCATAGACCGGAAGCCAAAAAAACCAACCATAGATTAAAGTACAGTCTACCTTTGCTTACTTTATTGCCACCTAGTGGGATGTATAAGTAATTTTTCATCCAGCTACCTAAAGTCATATGCCAACGGCGCCAGAACTCGGTTATGCTTTGCGAGATGTAAGGATTATTAAAATTCTCAGGAAATTTAAAGCCCATCATTTTTGCCAGACCAATGGCCATATCGCTATATCCGCTAAAATCAAAATAGATCTGGAAGGTGTAAGCCACACTTCCGGCCCACGCAAGGATCGAATCCATGTGCGTGTAATTCCAGCCAAAGATCTCATCGGCCACAGCGCCCATTTGGTTTGCGATGAGAACTTTTTTTGCGAGGCCAAAAACAAAACGGTAAAATCCGGTAAGTCTATCGTCCAATGTTTCCTTTCGCTCTGATATCTGATCCGCCAATTCATGATAGCGAATAATTGGGCCGGCAATTAGTTTTGGAAAAAGAATGATATACAGTTGATAATCCCAGAATTTAGTTAGAGGTTTATGTACCCTCCGATAAACATCTACAACATAAGTAATGGTCTCAAAGGTGTAAAACGAAATACCTATTGGTAAAATTAATTTGGTCCAGTGTATTTGCCCGCCACCAAAAACAGAGAGGGCGGCATTTACATTCTCAATAAAAAAATTAGAATATTTAAAATAAACAAGCAGTCCTAAGTTAACGGTAATAGAAATACAAAGTAGTAATTTTCGCTTTCTGTCATCAGCCAGCTTGTCCATCCAGCCTACCAGATAAAAATCAAGTAAAGTGGTAAATAAAATAACAAAAATAAATTTTGGGGCTCCCCATGCATAAAAGAAAATACTTCCAATAAGTATAACGGCGTTCTTGTAGTGTTTATCAATGAAAAAATATACCAGCAAAAAAACCGGCAAAAAATAAAGTAAAAATATTATGCTACTAAAGACCATTGGTAAAGGCGAGACTAAGATAACCTTATTTTGTTAATGAAAATGACAGAAACCTCTTTCTCAAGCCATAAAAAACACTATTTTTGGCTCTTAAAACTTTTAATTTTTAATCTGTAATGAGCAACATAAAACCTGAAGATTTTTTTAAGAATATTATTTCTCATAGCAAAGAATATGGATTTATTTTTCAAAGCAGCGAAATTTACGACAATGGCTTAAGCGCTGTTTATGATTACGGACAATTAGGTGCCGAATTAAAAAAGAACATTCGCGATTATTGGTGGAAAGCCATGGTGCAAATGAACGAGAATATTGTTGGTATTGACTCTGCCATTTTTATGCACCCTACAACCTGGAAAGCCAGCGGACACGTAGATGCATTTAACGATCCTTTAATTGATAATAAAGATAGTAAGAAACGTTACCGTGCCGATGTGTTAATTGAAGAACACGTTGCTAAAATTGAAGATAAAATAAATAAAGAAGTTGAAAAGGCAGCAAAGCGCTTTGAAAATTTTGACGCGGCCATGTTCAGATCAACCAATGCACGTGTAAAAGAGTATCAGGATAAAATTGATTCAATTAACGAACGTTTTAAAACGGCGTTAAACGCAAATAATTTAGACGAAGTAAAACAAATTATTGTTGATCTTGAAATTGTTTGCCCTGTAAGTGGAACCAAGAACTGGACTGATGTTCGCCAATTCAACCTGATGTTCAGTACTTCTACCGGTGTTGTTACTGATGAAACAAATATTATTTATCTACGTCCCGAAACTGCACAAGGTATTTTTGTAAATTATTTAAACGTTCAAAAAACCGGGCGCATGAAATTACCATTTGGTATTGCGCAAACCGGTAAAGCATTTAGAAATGAAATTGTGGCAAAGCAATTTATTTTTAGAATGCGTGAGTTTGAACAAATGGAAATGCAATTTTTTGTGAAGCCGGGAACAGAAATGGAATGGTACGAGTATTGGAAACAAACCCGCTTAAAATGGCATTTGTCTTTAGGCTTGGGTGCAGAAAAATACCGTTTTCATGATCATTTAAAATTAGCCCATTATGCAAACGCTGCCGCGGATATTGAGCATCAATTTCCTTTTGGATTTAAAGAATTAGAAGGTATTCATAGCAGAACAGATTTTGATCTTAAACAACACGAACAATTCTCAGGAAAAAAATTACAATATTTTGATCCTGAATTAAATCAAAGCTATGTGCCTTATGTTGTAGAAACTTCGGTTGGATTAGACCGTTTATTTTTATCAATATTATCATCTGCATTAAAAGAAGAATCGTTAGAAGGTGGCGATACAAGAACTGTATTAAGCTTGCCTCCTGCCCTTGCACCTTATAAAGCAGCAGTTTTTCCATTAGTTAAAAAAGATGGTTTACCTGAATTAGCAGAAAGCATTATGAAAGATCTTAAATTTGATTTTATGATGGCTTATGATGAAAAAGATACCGTTGGAAAACGTTACCGCAGGCAAGATGCCATTGGTACACCATTTTGCATTACTGTAGATCATCAAAGTTTAGAAGATAAAACGGTCACTATTCGCGATAGAGATACCATGAAACAAGAACGTGTGGCAATTGATAAGTTGCATTCTATTTTAACCGAGAAAACAAGCTTACAAAGTTTGTTGAGGAAGTTGTAATTTAAAATACTAAAAACAAAAAAGCCGCTTTATTTGAAGCGGCTTTTTTTATGACAATATATTTTAATTACAGTCCCTGTCCGTGACAGCTCTTGTATTTTTTACCGCTACCACAAGGACAAGGATCATTTCTACCGATCTTTGTTTCTACACGTATTGGTTGAATTTTTGGCTTTTGTTGTGCGTTCTGTTCTTCAACAATATTTTCATCACGACTTTCCGTTAACTTCTCTTTCTTTTGTTTTGGTTGTTCTTGTGTGAACTTTGCCTGAGTAACTTGTTGTTGATTGTTCTCAACCGGTAAACCACCCTTCATTAAGAAAGAGATAACTTCTTTATTACTCTTAATGATCATTTCTTTAAATAAGTTAAACGATTCTAACTTATAAATAACCAAAGGATCTTTTTGTTCTAACGAAGCATTTTGAACTGCTTGTTTTAGATCATCCAATTCACGTAAATGTTCTTTCCACGAATCATCGATCATAGCCAACACAACCGATTTCTCGAAACCTAAAATTAACTCGCGGCCTTTTGTTTCGTATGCCTTTTTTAAATTGGCAACTACCTGAACTCCACGTATACCATCCGTAAACGGCGTAACAATGTTCTCGTAAGTATTATTAGGATTGGTGTAAACATCTTTTACAACCGGGAAAGCCTGCTCAGCAACTAAAGCTGATTTTTGAGCGTAGTGTTTTTGAACGGCATCAAATAACTGATTAGAAAGATCATCCTCTTTACCTGAATTAAATTGTTGGTCTGTAAACGGACTTTCAATACCAAAATTTTTGATACACTCTAAATTAAAGCCTTCCGCATCTCTTGTTGCCTGATATTCTTCAATTAAACTGCCTGCCACTTCATAGATCATGTTGGCAATATCGATACTTAACTTATCACCAAATAATGCATTACGACGACGCTTGTAAATAACATCACGCTGCGCATTCATTACATCATCGTACTCTATCAAACGTTTACGTGTACCAAAGTTATTCTCTTCTACTTTCTTTTGCGCACGCTCAATACTTTTACTGATCATGCTGTGCTGAATAACTTCGCCTTCTTTTAATCCCATGCGATCCATTAACGAAGCAATACGCTCGCTACCGAATAAACGCATTAAATTATCCTCTAACGAAACGAAAAATTGTGAACTTCCCGGATCACCCTGACGACCGGCACGACCACGTAACTGCCTGTCAACACGGCGAGACTCATGACGCTCTGTACCAATAATTGCTAAACCGCCAGCTTCTTTAACACCGGGCCCTAGTTTAATATCCGTTCCACGACCAGCCATGTTGGTTGCAATGGTAACGGTTCCTGCCTTGCCGGCTTCAGCAACAATGTCTGCTTCCTTTGCATGTAATTTCGCGTTCAACACATTGTGTTTAATACCACGTAATTTTAACATACGGCTTAATAATTCAGAGATCTCAACGGTTGTAGTACCAATAAGCACAGGCCTTCCGGCTGCTACTAATTTTACTACCTCTTCAATAACTGCGTTGTATTTTTCACGTTTTGTTTTGTAAACAAAATCCTGCTCATCTTTACGGGTCATTGGTCTGTTGGTTGGAATCTCCACCACATCCAATTTATAGATACTCCAAAACTCCTGCGCTTCGGTAGTTGCAGTACCAGTCATACCCGCTAACTTATTATACATACGGAAATAATTCTGTAATGTAATAGTAGCATACGTTTGTGTAGCAGCTTCGATCTTTACATTCTCTTTTGCTTCAATAGCCTGATGTAATCCATCGCTGTAACGACGACCTTCCATAATACGGCCCGTTTGCTCATCTACAATTTTTACCTGTCCGTTATCAATAACGTATTCAGTATCTTTTTCAAAAACAGTATAGGCTTTTAATAATTGGTTCATGGTGTGAATACGTTCGCTCTTTATGCTGAACTCGCGCATCACTGCTTCTTTTGCCAATAATTTTTCTTTAGGATCGAGAATTGTTTTTTCGATCTCAGCAACCTCATCACCCACATTTGGAATTACGAAAAACTTAGTATCATCTGTATTACCCGTAATAAAATCAATTCCTTTTTCAGATAATTCAACGTGGTTGTTTTTTTCGTCGATCGTAAAATAAAGTTCTACATCAATTTTATGCATCTCTTTATTTTGATCCTGCATATAATGATTTTCGGTTTTTTGCAATAAAGCCCTTACACCATTCTCGCTTAAGAATTTAATTAGGGCTGTGTTTTTTGGCAAGCCCCTGTATGCTCGTAATAATGGAATACCTGCTTCTTTTTCTTTTCCTTCGGCAAATAATTTTTTTGCTTCGGTAATACAAGTATTTAAATATTGTTTTTGTATGTTAACCAGTTTTTCAATCCTTGGTTTGTAATCTAAAAATTCGTGTTTATCGCCTTGAGGTGTTGGTCCGCTAATAATTAACGGTGTACGCGCATCGTCAATTAAAACTGAATCGACCTCATCCACAATAGCAAAGTTGTGTTTACGTTGTACTAATTCATCCACACTACGCGCCATGTTATCACGCAGGTAATCAAAACCAAATTCGTTATTAGTACCGTAAGTAATGTCAGAGTTATATGCCTTACGGCGCTCATCTGTATTCGGCTCGTGCTTGTCAATACAATCAACCGTTAAACCATGAAAATAAAATAATGGTGCGTTCCATTCGCTATCACGTTTTGCTAAATAATTATTTACAGTAACTACATGAACACCACGGCCTGATAATGCATTTAAGAACACCGGTAAAGTAGATACCAAAGTTTTACCTTCACCTGTTGCCATCTCAGAAATTTTTCCTGAGTGCAAAACCATACCACCAATTAACTGCACATTATAATGTACCATATCCCAGGTGATCTCATTTCCAGCAGCTAACCATTTATTTTTGTAAGACGCTTTTGATCCGTTTATCTGAACGTTAGAATGATCTTTCGCTAGCTCTCTGTCAACATCAGTTGCAGTAACTTCAATACTTTCATTTTCCTTAAAACGACGTGCGGTTTCTTTTAAGATCGCAAAAGCCTCAGGTAAAATATCATTTAAAACCTCTTCAATTTTTTTGGTGATCTCTTTATCGATGTCATCAATTTTTTTGTACGAATCTTCTTTGGTATTTACATCAATATCAGGATTTGAATCTACCTGAGTTTTAATGGCTGCTATCTCATCGTTTTGTGGTTTGATGGCAGTTTGTATCTTTGCTTTTAAAGCTGCAGACTTTGCTCTGAGCTCATCGTGTGAAATAGAATTTAAAGAAGTATAGATGGTATTTATTTCTTCAACTTTTGATTCAAGGCCTTTAACATCTTTTTCGCTTTTAGTACCTAAAAGCTTTTTTAGAAAATCGAACATGTAATTATAAATTTTAAGCCAATAAAGGTAGCAAAATTTAAGAGTTCTCGGGCACTTAATTTTGATTTGTTAACAGAATTCTGCCTTTGAGCTTTTGCCTAATAATTCCGGAAGTCATTCTATAGACATAGTTTTGTAAATCAATATTTTAATGGTTAGATTTGAGATGCAAAAAAACAAAATTCATGAAAAAAATAGTTACACTTTTTTTAGGTTTATGTTCCATTCAAATTTCTTTAGCTCAAGATCTGCCAAAAGGCTGGGCAGAAGGCGAAAAAGAAAAAATGCCTGCCTATTTAGAGCAGGCTAAAAAAAGCGGTAATGCCAACAGATCTTTATTTACAACACCTCCACCCTACACACGCATAAGAACTGCTGCCGAATGGGAAGAAATACAAACCCTTGTGATTACCTGGACCTCTTTTACAGCCATCCACCGCGAGATAATTAAAGCGGCGCAACTTGAAACCAAGGTCACTATTATTTGTTCGGATTCTAACGCCGTAAAAAGCAATTTAACAACTAATTTAGTTCCTCTCACCAATTTAAAATACATTGTTGCACCCTTTAATTCAATTTGGATCCGCGATTATTTTGGAAACTCAGCTTATGGTGCTTACGTTGATTCATTGATCTTAGTAGACTGGGTGTATAATCGCCCAAGGCCACAGGATGATGTGGTGCCAACGGTTGTGGCCAACAACATGAATATTCCTATTTACGAAACCAAAGTATCACCAAATGATCTTGTGCATACAGGTGGTAATTATATGAGTGATGGTTTTGGAACGGCATTTTCTTCCCAATTAACCGATAACGAAAACACCAATCATACTGCAGCAGACATTGATACCATTATGAAAAACTTTATGGGCATTAACCGTTATGTGCGTTTCCCGGTATTACCTTATGATGGTATTCATCATATTGATATGCATTTAAAATTATTGGATGAAGAAACATTATTGTTTGGTCAATACCCAACGGGGATAGCGGATGGTCCTCAGATAGAAGCCAACCTGCAATATATTTTAGCCAATTACAATTCGGTTTTTGGAACGCCTTACAAAGTGGTGCGCATTCCTATGCCAATGGATAAGAACAATAAATGGCCAAACCAAAGTGGTGGCTGGTATTGCACCTATACCAACGGTGTTTTTGTAAACAAGACCTATCTTTTTCCAACCTATTACCAACAATACGATACAACAGCTTACCGCATATTAACTCAAAATTTACCCGGCTATAAAGTTGTTGGCATTGATTGTGATAATGGCAGTGGTCCAATTATCTCACAAAGTGGTGCTATACATTGCATTACCCATTGTGTAAATGTTAATGATCCTTTATTGATCTCGCATCAACCACGAGCACTATCGTGTGATACCGGCAGTTACGCCATTAATGCCAAGATCATGCACAAGAGTGGTATTAGCAACGCCAAAGTGTATTGGACAATTGATACTTTATTGGGTTATAACCAGGCAAACATGACACTGGTAAATGCTGCAACCGGTATGTATACCTGCGCGCTTCCATCACAGGTAGCGGGGAAAACGGTCTATTATTACATCAATGCAACTGCAGTTAATGGCAAAACCCTTACCAGACCAATAACAGCGCCGCTTGGACGTTGGACATTTAAAGTTCAGGCTTGCAATTCGGTTAATGGAATAAAAGAGAATTCTTTACTTCAAATTAAGCCCATCTATCCTAACCCCGCTTCATTTATCACCTGCATTCCTTTAAGCTCTACCAGCATACAAAATGTGAAGGTAAGCTTGCTTAACATACTTGGCCAAACCGTTGATATCATTTATGATGGCGAGGTAAATGCCGGCGAAAAAAATGTATTTCTTCATGCTGAAAATTATGCCAAAGGGGTGTACTTTATTGAAGCAAAAACAGCTACCGAACGAAGCGTTCAAAAACTGTTAATTCGCTAATAAAAAGTCAGTTTCCACTTTCCTGCCCGTTGGCCAATATAATTCACTCAAAATTAACCTATTGGCAAACAATTATTTTCTCCAAAAATTGGGAAAGATGCCGTAAAATGATATATTTGCACCCTTAAATTAAAAAAATTACAAGTAGAATTTTAGATTATGCAAAACAAAGGTGCTGTTAAATTATTTGCCATTTTATTAGGCTTAGCGTGTATATTTTATTTATCATTTACATGGGTTACCAAAGGAATTGAAGAAGATGCTAAGGAGTATGCTGAAACTGCAGCCTCTTCTGCCAAAACAAAAAAGGCTGCAAGCGAGTATGCAAAAGGAAATGCTTCGAAGGAGCTGCATTTTGTTGATTCTTTAAAAAGCTATCTGGCAGATCGTTATTTAGATTCGATGAAAAAGATAACTGTTTATGATATCTTAATTGCTGAATATACTTACGAAGAGTGTCAAAAAAATGCGATCAACTTAGGTCTTGACTTACGTGGTGGTATGAACGTTACTTTAGAAGTTTCGGTTATTGATATCATCAAAAATTTAAGTAACAATAGTGCTGATGTTCAATTCAATCAGGCATTAAATGAAACTCAAAAAAATCTGGGTGTAAAGAATAACGATGACTTTATTACGTTGTTTGAAAAAACATACAAGCAAATTGCACCTCAAGGTCGTTTAGCACCTTTATTCCAAACTATTGAAAATAAAAGTAAACTTCCATATAATTCTACTAATGAAGAAGTGCTTAAATTTATTGATGAGCGCGTGAAAGAAGCGATCGGAAATGCTGAGAAAACTTTCCGTAGCCGTATTGACCGTTTTGGTGTAACACAACCAAACATTCAACAATTAGAAGCCAGAGGTCGTATCTTAGTTGAATTACCGGGTGTAAAAGATAAAGCACGTGTGCGTGAGTTATTGCAAGGTACAGCTAACTTAGAGTTCTGGGAAACTTATGAGAATGCTGAGATCGCTCAACTATTTGATAAAGTAAATTATTTAGTAAGAAGCACTATTAGCCCTGAAACAATTACTGCGGCAGTTGACACGACAGCTAAAGCAGCAATAGATACAACTAAAGTTACAGATCCTGCAGTTGCTGCAAAAACTGATTCTATTAAAAAGGCTGACTCTGCTGCAAAGGTAGCTGCAACAGCTTCGGTAAATCCACAAGATACTGCGTTAAAGAATTTCATTAAACGTTATCCTTTATACTCAATGTACTCTCCATTAAAACCTAACGTGATAATGGATGAAAAAGGTCAACCAAAAAATTATGGCGAAGGTCCGGTTGTTGGTCGTTCTTATTCAAAAGCGGATACAGCTTTAGTTAATCAATATATCAAGATCGCTAAAACGAAAAGTATTTTCCCGTCTAAATTAAAATTCATGTGGGGTTCAAAAGAAGTTGAACAAAAAAATGAAGAAGGACAAGTTGTTGCTACCTATTTTGAATTATTCGCAATTAAACAAACAGATAGTAAAGGTAAAGCTGCTTTAAGTGGCGATATTATTACTGATGCGCGTAAAGATTACGATCAACGCCAGGGTGGTGTTCCATTAATTAGCATGAGCATGAACTCTGAAGCGGCACAAAAATGGGCAACCATTACAGGTGCTAACAAAGGTAAATGTGTTGCCGTTGTAATGGATAACATGGTATTCTCTGCTCCACGTGTAAATGGTGCCATTACCGGTGGTCAATCTCAAATTACAGGAAACTTTACAGATGCTGAAGCAGATGCGTTAGCAGCTATTTTAAGTGCCGGTAAATTACCAGCACCTGCGCATATTGTTGAAGAAAGTATTGTTGGACCAACTTTAGGACAAGAAGCAATTGACTCAGGTTTAATGAGTTTTGGTATTGCATTATTAGTGATCTTAATTTTTATGGCCGCTTATTATAATAAGTCAGGTTTAGTTGCCAACGTTGCGCTCGTAGCGAATATGTTCTTTATTATGGGAATTTTAACCTCGCTCGGCGCGGTGTTAACATTACCAGGTATTGCGGGTATAGTATTAACCATTGGCTTAGCGGTGGATGCAAACATCCTAATCTTTGAGCGTGTACGTGAGGAGTTAGCTTTAGGCAAGGCAACCAGCCAGGCCATTAAAGAAGGTTTTAAACATGCCATGTCTTCTATTATTGACTCTAACGTTACATTAGCAATTCTTGCCGTTATCCTTTACGTATTTGGTTCAGGTCCGGTTCAAGGTTTTGCAACTACTTTATTTATTGGTATCTGTACTTCATTATTCTCAGCAATATTAATTACACGTGTTATTTTTGAGTGGATGTTAGAACGCAAAATGGAAATTCCATTTGACACCACCGCTACACGTAACGCATTTAAAAACATCTCTTTTGATTTTGTTGGAAGAAGAAAGTTATACTATGCTGTTTCAACGGTAATTATAGTTTTAGGTATTGTGTTTTATTTTAAAAATGGCGGCTTAAACTTAGGTGTTGATTTTAAAGGTGGTCGTACCTACCAGGTTCAGTTTGATAAAGAAGTAAATACTGAAGATGTGAAAAAATCTTTAGCGCCTTTATTTGAAGGAGCGCCTGAGGTAAAAACAATTGGTGGAAATTCAAGTAAAGTTAAGATCACTACAACTTACCGTGTAAGCGATAACGATCCAAACGCTGATAAGGAAGTTGAAGATAAATTATTGACAGGTTTAAAAGAATTCGGTGCAACCAACGATAATATCGTTTCACAACAAAAAGTTGGACCAACTATTGCAACAGATATCGTTTATGGTGCTTATGGCGCAGTATTATTCTCTTGTTTAATGATGTTCTTATACATTGTTGTACGTTTCCGTAAATGGCAATATGGTTTAGGATCGGTTGTGGCTTTATTCCATGACGTGTTAATCGTATTATCATGCTACACTATTTTCCATGGTCTATTCCCATCACTATTGAACTTAGAGATCGGTCAGGATTTTATCGCCGCTATCTTAACGGTTATGGGTTATACGATGACAGAAACAGTTGTTGTGTTTGACAGGATCCGTGAAAGACTTGCTGACAGTGGAAAAGCGGATGTGTATGGAGAAGAGCGTAACAAGCTTATCAACTTTGCATTGAATAGTACATTAAGTCGTACTATCTTAACTTCGTTAACTGTTTTCTTCGTGTTATTAGTGATCTTTATATTTGGTGGTGATAGTATCCGTGGATTTATCTTCGCTTTATTAATTGGTCGTATCATTGGTACTTATTCATCATTATGTATCTCTACACCAATAGTTGTAGATTTCGACAAAAGAAAATAAAAAATAAACATCACAAAAAAACCTCCGTTAAAAGCGGAGGTTTTTTTATTTATAGAATTATGAATAAACCCTGGTTAGGATATTTAGGATCGTTTTTAATGCTTTTAGGAGGCGTATTAATGATTGTAGCGCAGAGTTACATAATGGGAATTGTTTTGATACTTGCATCTATTGCCAGCGCAGTATTAAAATACATTATTGGAAAGAAGAAGCAAGATTAGTCGTTAGGTGAAAGTCTTTAGATATAAGTCTAAATTACTTATTTAACGTTTCTAAATTCCTGTGTTCGGTTTTGTTTAATTCGTCTTTACTTAACGATTTAAAATAGTCGAAGGTAATTTTCAAACCTTCTGCTCTGTTCACTTTCGGTTCCCAGCCCAAAATTTCTTTGGCTTTTGTAATATCCGGTCTGCGTTGTTTAGGGTCATCTTTTGGAAGCGGTAACGAAATTAATTTTTGCTTAGCGCCTGTTAATTTTAAGATCTCTTCGCCAAATTCTTTAATGGTTATCTCACTTGGGTTACCAACGTTCACCGGCATAAAATAATCGCTCATCAATAAACGGTAAATACCTTCAACCAGATCATCTACGTAACAGAAACTACGTGTCTGACTTCCATCACCAAACATAGTAAGATCTTCGCCCCTTAATGCTTGTCCGATAAATGCAGGCAAAACACGACCGTCGTTAAGACGCATACGTGGCCCATAAGTATTAAATATTCTTATAATGCGGGTTTCTAATCCATGCGTATCATGATAAGCCATTGTAAGGGCCTCCATAAAACGTTTTGCTTCATCATAGCAACCACGAGGACCAACGGGGTTTACATTACCCCAATATTCTTCTGTTTGCGGATGAACGTGTGGATCGCCGTAAACTTCGCTTGTAGAAGCAACTAAAACCCTGGCTTTTTTTACACGGGCCAGACCTAACACATTGTGCGTTCCTAAAGAAGAAACCTTTAAAGTTTGAATAGGAATTTTTAAATAATCTATTGGACTTGCCGGCGAAGCAAAATGTAAAATGTAATCAATATTACCGGGAACATGAATAAATTTTGAAACATCGTGATGATAAAATTCAAACTGTGGCAATTTAAAAAGATGTTCAATGTTCTTAAGATCCCCTGTTATCAGGTTATCCATGGCTACTACATCCATTCCTTCTTTAATGAATCTGTCGCATAAATGCGATCCTAAAAATCCAGCAGCGCCTGTTATTAATATTCTTTTTTTCATTTTTATTTGACTAGATGGTGTTGATACCAATACAATAATAACTGTATCCTAATTTTTTCATATCCTGCGGATCAAAAATATTTCTACCGTCGAACATTACTTTTTGTTTTAAACGTTTTCCTAATTCGTCAAATTGCGGAACTCTAAATTCAGGCCACTCGGTAACAACTAGTAAAGCGTCTGCATCATTTAAGCAATCATACATATCTGTTGCATAGGTAATTGTTTTTCCTATCATACGCTCTGCTTCATGCATTGCCACGGGATCGTAGGCGATCACACTTGCGCCTTCATTCAATAATTTTTCGATAATCACCAACGACGGCGCTTCACGCATATCGTCCGTTTTAGGCTTAAAAGATAAGCCCCAAAGCGCAAATTTCTTTCCTTTAAGATCGCCTTTAAAATGTGCTTTTACCTTATTGAACAGAACTTCTTTTTGATTTTCGTTCACTTCTTCAACAGCGTTTAAAATACGCATGTTGTAATTTTTTTCTTTTGCTGTTTTAATTAAAGCTTTTACATCTTTAGGGAAACAACTTCCACCATAACCAACGCCTGGATAAATAAATTTAGTACCGATACGTGCATCGCTGCCGATACCTTTGCGCACCATATTGACATCAGCTCCCATAATTTCACAAAGATTTGCAACATCGTTCATAAAACTAATCTTAGTAGCCAACATTGCATTTGCCGCGTACTTCGTCATTTCTGCAGAAGGAATATCCATAAAAATGATCGGATGTCCGTTCATTAAAAATGGTTTATACAACTTACGCATAATTTCTTCCGCCTCGGTTCTGTCTGTTCCAACAACAATTCGGTCGGGCTTCATAAAATCCTCAATAGCCGCGCCTTCTTTTAAAAATTCAGGATTAGACGCCACGTAAAAATCAATTTTTGCGCCGCGTTTATCTAATTCTGATTGCACTGCTTTCCTAACTTTTTCGGCTGTAGTTACAGGCACGGTAGATTTTGTAACAACCACTAAAGGTTTTTCCATATGCTGACCAATTGATGCAGCCACAGCTAAAACATATTTGAGATCGGCAGAGCCGTCTTCGTCAGGAGGCGTGCCAACTGCAATAAATGCCACTTCTACCTCTTTAATACTCTCAACTAACGAAGTAGAAAAATGCAAGCGCTTTTTATCTACATTACGTTTAACCATTTCATCTAAGCCTGGTTCATAAATTGGCAAAATCCCTTTGTGCAAATTATCAATTTTCTTTTGGTCAATGTCAATACAAGTAACATCCATGCCTACCTCTGCAAAACATGTTCCTGTTACTAAGCCTACGTACCCCGTACCAATTACTGCTATCTTCATAATTACTGTAAGTTAAATACTAGTTAACACTATTTCCATCAAAATCAATACTAGATAATGCTACATTTTGATATTTAGAGCCCTTGTATATTTCTAAAATCTCAAATGTAAATATCATTTTTCTATTCTTTTGATAATATTTATTTTTTAAAAAGTTTATTTTTTTTACTGCAACATTTTGAAATCCAAAATAGTCATTTAATTCAATATCGCTATAAAATGTATTATTAATAGACATCCTTACCTTTTTTACTCTACCATATTCTTTCCAGGTAATTTTATTCTTCGAATAACCATTTAGAAAAGTTATTTGATTTATATAGTCGGGATTTTCTTCGCTACAAATTTCAGCATCAACACAATTAATAACTATTTTTTGGCCTATTACATTTATGCTATCCGAAATCCATGCAGTGTTAATAAGTTGATCAAGAATGTTTTTTGCTTTATAGTTCTTTAAAAAGGATGTGGTTTTCACCGACATTTCGGAAACAGACATCGACCATACCGGCCCACAATCGTAAAGACCATAGTTCTCGTCTCCTTTCTCTGCGCAGGTTGTATGACCTTTTTTAATATAATGATCGAAATCCTCATTTATATAATTTTTCGCATGTTTTACTTCTGTCTGAGCGCGAAGCGTAAAAAAACCTACAAATAAAAATATAACAAGTAACTTCTTTTTCATTGTCATTATTAACTCTAAAAACACTATTAACATTTCCACGTTTTATTAAAGTAATTCTAAAACTGTGTCGGTAATGTATTTTAATGTCTCTGAGTCTAACTCTGTATGCATTGGTAATGAAAGAACACAGGCGCACAACTTTTCTGTTACCGGAAAATCGCCTTGTTTAAATCTATCACTTTTAAATGCCTTTTGCATATGTAAAGGAATAGGATAATAGATCATGGCGGGAATTCCTTTTTCTGCTAATTGCTCACGTAACTTTGTTCTGTCGATACCATTTAGTTGTAACGTGTATTGATGAAAAACGTGGTTAGATTTTTTTGTACGTACTGGTGTTTTTAATTTTGTACTATTAGCAAAAGCTTTATCATAATAATCTGCTACTTTATTTCTTGCTGCAGCATATTCATCCAGGTGCTTTAATTTTACCTTTAGTACTGCAGCTTGTATAGTATCCAAACGCGAGTTAACTCCTAAAACATCATGCACATATTGTACGCTTTGTCCGTGATGCGCTACCATTTTCATTTTTTTTGCGAGCTCATCGTCATTGGTATACATGGCACCACCATCGCCATAACAACCTAAATTCTTACTTGGGAAGAACGACGTGCAACCAATAGTACCAATGGTTCCGGCTTTTTCTTTTCTTCCATCAGAAAAAATATAATCAGCGCCAATTGCCTGGGCCACATCTTCTATCACATATAAATTGTGTTTTTTTGCAAGCGCCATTATGCGTTCCATATCGGCACACTGACCAAATAAATGTACCGGTACAATAGCTTTTGTTTTTGGAGTGATGTTGCGTTCTATCGCTTCAACATCTATATCAAACGTATCGGGATATACATCCACTAAAACCGGCGTTAACCCCAGAAGACCAATAACCTCAGCAGTAGCAACATAGGTAAAACTAGCAGTGATAACCTCATCGCCAGGTTTTAAACCAAGGGCCATCATGGCTATTTGCAGCGCATCGGTTCCATTAGCGCATGGTATTACGTGTTTTACTTTTAAGTAAGCTTCAAGATCGGCCTGGAATTCTTTTACAGCTGGACCATTTATAAATGCAGTGGTATTAAGTACGTCCTGTATTCCTTTATCAACTTCGCTTTTTATTTTCTCGTATTGACCCTTAAGGTCAACCATTTGAATTTTTTTAGTAGAGATCATGTTAAATAAATAGATGAGCGAATTTAAGCAATTTTAGCTATAAAATGTTCAAAAAAATGGGTCAAATCCTTTTTGAAACCAATCTGGGATCTTGCACATTTTATTGGTTGCCTTATCCAATAATACCAGGGTAACTTTGCCTGTATTTAAAAGCTCTCCTGCAGCGTTAAAACACTCGTAGTCAAAGATAAGGCGCAAGCCTGTTGGACGCTCGCGCATATATGTAACAACGGTTACTTCATCATCATAAAAAGCTGGCTTTTTATAGGAGATAGAAAAATCAATTACCGGCATTAATATGCCTCTTTCTTCAACCTGCTTGTAACTAAAGCCTAGTTTGCGCATGGCTTCTACCCTGCCCACTTCGTAATACTGCGCATAAACACCATAATAAACGTAACCCATTTGGTCAGTTTCGCCATATCGAACGCGAATCTTAGTTTCAGCTTTTATCATGTTAATGTTAAATTTTTACAAGCATTAAAATATAATAAAACAAGGCTGCTTTAAAATATTATTTTTACAAAAATAAGTTTTTTAATGAAAGGCAGGATCTTATATCTTTTTTTATCTCTATTAATTTTCAGTTCCTGTTCTAAAACCTACTTAAAGCAAAAAGCTGATTTTACACATTATTCTTTAAGAGAAAATACCGAAAGTGAAAATGCAAAGATCGCTATTGCAGAATATAAAGTAAAAGTAAACGCCGAGACAGAAAAAGTAATTGGTAATACAACCGATGTGCTTGTAAAAGATGGAGACGAATCTACTCTTGGAAATTTTGTCTGCGATGCTTTAAAACATTCCGCAGAAAAAGAATTTAAGAATTTACCGGTAGATGTTGTTTTAATTAATCGTGGTGGGCTTCGTGTTAATTTACCTAAAGGTGATATTAAGATCATAAATATTTTTGAACTAATGCCCTTTGAAAACGACCTTGTACTAGTCAAAATTTCTGGTGAAAAATTATTGGAAGGAATACAACTTATTATTGAAAAAAAGCATTCATTCATGGGTCTGAAGATCAAAGCTGAAAATAATAAACTAACAGAAGCTACGATTAATAATATTGCTATTGATAAAACAAAAATCTACACGATCGTCACCAGCGATTATTTAGCTTATGGCGGCGATAATTTTATTTTTTTGAAAGAGCCTTTTGCAATGGAAAAAAGTAATTTAAAGATACGCGATGCCATTATTAAGTATTGTTATTTTTTAACTGAAAATAAAAAACAGATCATTCCGTACACAGATGGGCGACTTCAAATTTCAAAATAGGCGCGAATTTTTAAAATTCACATTAGGTGCGGCAGCCACTGTTTATGGGCTAAATAGCTATGCCCAAAATAATTTGTTGTTAGAAAAAGGGTTTACCAAACTCACTATTCTTTATACAAACGATCAGCATAGTAGAATAGAACCTTTTCCCGAGAACGATGCAAAATATGCAGGCGAAGGTGGTTTTGCAAAACGTGCTTCGATGATCGAAAAAATAAGAACTGAAGACAAAAATGTTTTGCTCTTAGATGCTGGAGATATCTTCCAGGGTACACCCTATTTTAATTATTATCATGGCGAAATAGAATACAAATTAATGAGCTTAATGCAATATGATGCAGTAACATTTGGCAACCATGATTTTGATCTTGGATGCGAAAATATTGTGGCACAAATGCCTCACGCTAGCTTTGATTTTATAAATTGCAATTATGGTTTTGAAGATACAGCGCTTGCTAAAAATAAAAAAATATCACCTTACAAAATATACAAAAAAGGTCCTTTAAAAATTGGTGTTTTAGGTGTTGGTATTGACCTTGAAAATTTAGTGGATATAAAATACACCAAGGGACTAATTTACAATGATCCTATTGTAAAAGCCAATGAAATAGCAGCTGCGCTGAAGAATGACGAAAAGTGTGATTATGTGATATGCCTTTCACACCTTGGTTATAAATACGATACAAATAAAGTGTCAGATATGGCTTTAGCCGAACGATCTAAAAATATTGATCTTATTATTGGCGGCCATACGCATACGTTTTTAGAAACGCCGCAAATGACTTTAAATAGTATTGGTAAAGAAGTTCAAATTACGCAAGTTGGCTGGGCAGGTATTTGGCTTGGCAAAATAGAAGTATTCTTCTCTTCATATAACAAAAAAACCTTACAAAACAACAAAAATATGAGGATTTAGAAGGCCATGTAAAAAAAAACTAATCCTGCAAGTTTTAGGCTAAAATTTTCTTAAATTTTTTTTTCGGTTTTTTTGTTGCAAAGACAAATAATCCCATTATATTTACAAACACGAATAAGTTAATTACTTTTACAATAACATAATATTTAAATATTTTTATAATGATGAAGGAGAAAACTGCAGAACAGATTTGGAATGGATGTCTCGAGATAATAAAAGACAATGTTAGCCCTCAAAATTTTAAAACATGGTTTGACCCGATTAAACCAATTAAATTAATAAATAACGTTTTAACCATCCAAGTTCCATCACAGTTTTTTTACGAATGGATCGAGGAACATTATATTACTTTAATTAAAAAAGTAATAAAAAAAGAATTAGGCGCTGAAGGTAGATTAGAATATAATATCATCATGGATAATGCTTCAGGTAAAACTGAAACACCAATTACTTTTAAATTACCGAACATTAATACCAATTTAAAAAATCCATCAGTATCAATGCCAATTGATATTGGTTCAAACCCTATTAAAAATCCATTTGTAATTCCGGGTTTAAAAAAGGTTCAGGTAGAATCGCAATTAAATCCTAACTACAGTTTTGATAATTCGGTAGAAGGTGATTGTAACCGTTTAGCACGCAGTGCCGGATTTGCAGTTGCACAAAAACCGGGTGGAAACGCTTTTAACCCATTATTGCTTTATGGTGGTGTTGGTTTAGGTAAAACTCACTTAGCACAAGCTATAGGTATCGAAGTAAAAAAGAACTTCCCTAACAAAACCGTTTTATACGTTCAGTCAGAAAAATTCATTACTCAATTTATTGAGTCTATAAAAAACAATAACCAAAACGATTTCGTTCATTTTTACCAAATGATAGATGTTTTGATCATTGACGACGTACAGTATTTTGCAGGTAAAGAAAAAACACAGGATGTGTTCTTCCATATCTTTAACCACTTACACCAATTAGGAAAACAGATCGTTCTAACATCTGATCGTCCGCCGGTTGATATTCAGGGAATTGAGCAACGTTTATTGTCTCGTTTCAAATGGGGGCTTAGCGCTGATCTTCAAGCTCCAGGTTTAGAGACCAGAATTGCTATCCTTGAGAAGAAAGTTTACAACGAAGGTATTCAGCTTCCAAAAGAAGTTATTGAATATTTAGCTTATAGCATCACTTCAAACGTTCGTGAATTAGAAGGTGCTTTAATTTCATTATTAGCACAATCTAGCTTAAACAAAAAAACGATCACTTTGGAATTAGCCAAAACAATGATCGACAAATTTGTGAAGAGCACTGCCCGCGAGGTTTCTATCGATTATATACAAAAAGTGGTTTGTGATTATTTTGATCTTGCCATAGACACTATGAAATCTAAGACCCGCAAACGCGAAGTAGTTCAGGCTCGTCAAATTGCCATGTACTTTGCAAAAAGCATGACCAAATCTTCATTAGCAACTATTGGTATGCACTGCGGTGGTAAAGATCACGCAACTGTTTTACATGCTTGCCGCACGGTAAACAACTTAATGGATACCGATAAGCGTTTTAAAGCTTATATCGAAGAACTTGAAAAAAAGATAAGCATTAGCAACTAATTCTATAGAATAATTAAAACCTCAAATCCTAAGTTTGAGGTTTTATTTTATAAAGGCAAATGTTTAAAATTTTCTTTGTTTAAACCAAAATTCTAAGCTAGATTTAGTCTTCAAATATTAAACGACAGAACATCAAATTGTCTAAATACATTTAGTTCAGTTTAATTGAAATTATAAAAGAATAAGAACGAAAAAATAATTTTACAATGAAAAATATAACGGTAATAGGAAGTGGTACAATGGGAAATGGAATTGCCCACGCTTTTGCGCAATGCGATTATAAAGTAAACTTAGTGGATATTAATGAAGCTGCTCTTCAAAAAGCACTAGCTACTATTACTAAAAACTTAGACCGTCAGGTTCAGAAAGGAACTATTACAGAAGAGGCAAAAAATGCTACGCTCAAAAACATAACCACTTTTACTGATCTTGCTGCAGGAGCTAAAAATGCTGACCTTGTAGTTGAAGCAGCAAGTGAAAACTTAGATATTAAATTAAAGATCTTTAAACAACTAGATGAGATCTGCTCACCAAATACCATTTTAGCAAGTAATACCTCTTCTATCTCTATCACTCAAATTGCTTCTGCAACAAAACGTGCCGATAAAGTAATTGGCATGCACTTTATGAACCCGGTGCCAATTATGAAACTAGTGGAAATTATTCGCGGATACAGTACTTCTGATGAAGTAACTGACCTAATAATGGCAACTTCAAAAAAATTAAATAAAGTACCTGTAGAGGTTAACGACTTTCCGGGATTTGTAGCCAACAAAATTTTAATGCCAATGATCAACGAAGCAATTATTACTTTACAAGAAGGTGTTGCCGGCGTTGAAGAAATTGATACCGTTATGAAATTAGGAATGGCCCACCCAATGGGTCCATTACAATTGGCGGATTTTATTGGATTAGATGTTTGTTTAAATATTTTACGCGTTTTACAAGACGGATTTGGCAATCAAAAATACGCGCCTTGTCCGCTATTAGTTAATATGGTTACTGCAGGCCACCTTGGTGTAAAATCAGGAAAAGGCTTTTACGATTACAGCGGTGGAACTAAAGATCTTGTTCTGGCTGATAGATTTAAAAAAAAAGTAGCTGAGTTAGCGTAAAAAAAATTGGCCGAAGTTTATAAAAATACTCTCCCTATCGAGTACCCGAACATTCCAAGTGCGGGTGTGTATTATTTTAATACAAAAAGCGCGCTTAGGTATGAAGTTAGGTTTGGCCGTTTACAGGATAACATTTTACATTCTAACATTGTTTTTGGTGTGGTTAACGATGAGTTTGAAGGCGAAGAATATGTTGCCACAAACAAAGGCGAAGTTTACCAAGTAATGAATACGATCGTAGAGATCGTAAAAAATTACATGAAAGAACATCCAAAAGTAAATGTGTACGAATTTAATGCTGTTGGCCGCGATAACGAAGACGATTCTATTGAGAATGGCCGTATGGTATTATACCGTCGTTTCCTTCCTAAAATATTTGAAAAAGGCTGGCACTTTAAAATTGAAGGCAACTTTGCTTTGGTGACAAAATTGTAAGATCAACACTACCTCCATCATATTAAGAAAAACACTTTTATTTATTTTTACCTGTCTTTTATTATTAAAAGCAGGTGCTAGATCTACTTCAAACCCTTATGGATTTTACGCACCAAACTTTAATAACCTTTTGCCATTTTCTAAAGAAGAAATAAAGAACTTTAAGGAGAAAAGCATAAAAAAGATCACCGCTTATTCTATTGATTACGAAACGATCTATTACTTCAATAATCTTGGCCAATTATATCTTGAAAAAAATTTCCTCGTCAAAAAAAAGAAGGGTAAAGAACACAGAAGAATTCTGGATTCTACTATTTATAAATATGACCTTCCCGGAAATTTGATCGTTATTAAACGGGCTGGGCACGTAGGGGGTTATGATTCATTGTCATACGACCAATCAGCCAGAATAACTTATTATCTTTCCTATGATGTTTATACCCAAAAAAGGAATAAAACAGTTATCCAACTTAATTATGAGTTAGTACCGGAAAAATCGGATGCATATACAACAACTTTTATCAATAAAATAGATACTTCTTATATCGATCGTTATGTTTATAACGCTAATAATGAGATCATAAGAACAAATGATGACTCATTAGCAAAGACCATCATTTCACCAACAGAATATAGTATAAAATACCTCTATAAACCGGATACTTCTTCAAAATATAACTTGGGCCAGGAATTTTTTTATAAGAATAATAAACTGGTAAAGCGTAATTATTACGAAAGATCGTATAAGCATTCCAATGAGAGTTATCTTTTAGAATATAAAACCGAAAGATATTTATACAATGAAAATGGCAGCCTCGATCAAAAATCTGTTGGTTACTATTCAGGAATAAAAGAAGTCTATTTTTATAACGAAGAAAAATTACTTTCCGAGAAATATGTTATGTATAGAGAAAAATTGGACAATTACATCCAATATTTTTATGCGCGTAATTGATAATTTAGAAACCCAACCAACTTTTCGCGCTTCCGCCTAAAATAATTTCTTTTTCTTTGTCAGAAATTGGTGCTGTACGTACTAATTCGCCCGGCACTGCTTCGCCCAGTGGAAAAGGATAATCGCTACCCTGCATTACTTTATCAGCGCCAACCAAATCAATTACGTATTGTAACATTTTATGATCGCATACGTGACTGTCTACCCAAAATTTACCTAAATATTCTTTCGGGTTTATTGGGTTATCAATTGCTACGAGGTCAGGACGGCAATCCCAGCCATGTTCTATACGACTTATGGTCGGTAAAAAAGAACCGCCGCCATGCGCAAAACATACTTTTAATTTTTTGTATTTTTCAAATACACCACCAAAGATCATGCTGCAAATAGCGCGACTAATTTCGGCAGGCATACCTACTAACCAGGGTAACCAATATTTGCTCATGTGCTCTTGTCCCATCATTTGCCATGGATGCACAAGTATGGCAGCATTTAAATTTTCGCAGGCTGCAAAAAATTCATCAAACTGTGGTTCGTGTAAATTTAAATTATTTACGTTACTGCCAATTTGCACGCCTTTAAAACCACTTTTCATGGCGCGTTCTAATTCCTGCACTGCCAGCTTTGTATCTTGCATTGGAATTGTTGCCAGACCAATAAATTTATCCGGGAACACGTTTAATGTAGTGGCAATATCATCATTTAAAAATTTACTTACTTCTAAACAATCATTTGCTTTTGCCCAATAGCTAAACATAACAGGAATGGTACAAATAACCTGCATATCTGCTTTATGATAATCCATTTCATGCAAACGTGTTTCGGCGTCCCAGCAATTCTCGGTGATCTCCCTGAAACGTTTATTACCCTGCATCATCCAGGCCTTACCATGTTGATGATGGTCTAATGTTATAAAATCGCCATAGCCAAATTTTTTATTAAAATCAGGAATGTGTTTTGGGATAATGTGCGTATGGGTATCTATCGTAAACATATATTATAACTTCTTAATTCAATTTTCTACGAAGTACGAATTTATTACGAATATACGAATTTGGAGTTGAGCATTTAGATTCGTACAATTCGTATCTATTCGTAATTAGTAGTTATTTCTTTTTAGCAAAGATGATCACATCCTTTTTACTTCCCCAATGGTAACCTAAATGGAACGGTAATTTTTTTACATTTAAACTGTCCTTATGAAAAGCTTCCTGTAATGGTTTTTGTAAGCTTAAATAAGGAAAATCTTCAACCGGGCGCGTGTATTGGCCGTACAATTTTGTTTCGAATTTACCGCCTTCTTCAAAAAATTTATATGGAATACCGGTATCATCCTGTATTACGCTGCTTGAGTTGTTTAGGATCAGCGTACGCATGTTACTCATAAAACCTGCATGCAATAAGTAAGATGCGCTTTTAATGTAAGTAATGGCGCCTCGTGTATTATCGCTGATATATTTTCTGAACACCGTTGTATCATTAAAATTTTTGTTACTTACATCATACTTAAAATAGTAAACCGATTTTTGTTTTCCTTCCTGCAAAAAATCTACACGCACACCAAAAGGCTTTTTATCAGCGCTTTTAAAATCATATGCAACCTCAGCAATGCTATCTTGCTCATAACGCACTAAATATTTAATATCTAATATTTCGTTTCCTGTGCGTTGTATAAAGAAAGTTAGAATTGGCAACAACCCATTTACTTTTTGAGCCTGAAAATCGCTTTGCATTTTACGCGTAATAAAATAACTCTTATCAAAAATATCTCCCAATGATTTTTTAAAATCGTTTGAGTATTCAGACGGCTCTCCTTTTTTAAATTTATCTAACTCCGGTAATTTACCTACAGGCTCTAAGCCAAGCATAATGTATTTATCGGCATTTGGAAAAAAAGCATTGGCAGTTAAATAATCCGGTCCGCTAAAAGGGTAAAAAACAATATTGGTCTTTGCTGAAGCGTCTTTAAACTCTTCCCTACCCCAATCTTTCATAGCTTTTAAGCGTTTACGTTCTAAACGACTCCAGCTGCTATCAATAAATTTTGAATGGTTATTCCAAATAACTGTATCAAATAAATAATTTAAATTATTTGCTTTGCCTTTATAACCGGAAAGTACGGCAGTGATATTATTGAATCGATTATTGGTGTTAAAAGTTGGTGTTGCAGCAACTTCAGGAATTGTATCTTTTGGGATCTCAACTTTTACAGTGTCTTTTTTTACAACAGTTTGTTCTTTCGTTGCATCGGCAGAATTACAGCCAAAAAGTAAAGTAATGGTCAAAAATAATAAAAAAGTGTTTTTCATAGCGAAGCCAAAAGTAAGGATTTTACATCTATTTAGAACAAAAAAAACGCCCTTCCAAAAATTGAAAAGGCGTTTGATCATTAAGGGTTAAAATTGTTATTTTCCTATAGAAGCGAACCATTTCTGGAAGGCTTCGCCCATTAAAGGCAGAGGCTTTTCTTCTCCATTGATAGCACTAACAAGGCCAAGGATCCAAAAGATCAAAAGCCCTATGGTTATTAGTAAATTTGCTCCCCAACCTATAAAAGGAATGAACATTAAGGGGATACGAATTACGATGGTAGAAACCGCCAAAAGTATTAAGCCCAGTGACTGGCGAAGGTGATATGCCCCTATTGAGGTTTTATTGCTTCCGTGCATTACCAAGGCAACTATCCAACCTATAAGGGTAATATATGAGATAATGGCAATAGTTTTGCCTTGCTCTGCATTTGCCTGCGGCGTATTTGTGTTTTCCATTTTGTTAATTTATGCCTCGTTATTGCCTAGATTAATAAGCTTGGCTTTAATTTCTTTTAGTTTGGCAATTACTTCTTCGTTATTGCCTTTTTTTGAAGCAGGTTTATTTTTTAACTGCTCTTTCGCGCCTTGTATTGTAAAACCTTTTTGTTTTACTAATTCAACTATCTGTGCAAGATGGTCGATGTCTTTTTTTGTAAATAAACGGTTTCCCTTTTTGTTTTTGGTAGGGCTTAACATTTCAAATTCTTTTTCCCAAAAACGTATAGTACTTGCATTTAGATCAAATAACTCTGAAACTTCGCTAATTGAATAATATAGCTTTTCCGTTTCTTCTTTTTCGTTAACTGGCATAGATTAAAAATACATTAATTTGTTACAAAATCAAATTAATAGTTTTCAACAGAAAAAATAAACTGTTAATAATAGAGATAATAGAAACGGGTCTTGTTTTTGCTGAACTGAATTGCCGGCGCCGGAAATTTAAGAATATTAATAGCGGTAAAGATCTTTTTTAAGACCTTTGACTTTGTCTTTATCCTTGTCATATCTAAATCCAGACTAAAGTAATAACGTCTTTCTCTTTCGTATTTTAAAACATTACCATCTACATCCTGCACCACAAAACTATTAAAGCTACCACCTATCATACCGTATGCGCTGTAGCCAAAAGCAAAGTTTAACCACTTAGGAAATTTATTCTCTTTTTTAATAAAAGAACTTGGGTTGATACTTAGCCAATAAGTTTGTGCATTATAATCTTTCAAAATTTGTGTGCCAAAACTTTTACCTAAGATCTCTGGATTGTATTGCGCTAAGCCACTTTGAGCATAAGAGAATTTAAGTTGAATGCGTTGTTCATTCCAAAACGCTTCCTGACTAATCGCTAATGATGTTCCTAATACATTACATAACTCATCACCAACTGAAAAGCCCCAGCCATTGCTAAATCCATCCATACATTCTACAGCTGTCATATAACCCAAACCAATTGTGCCGCCAATAAATAATTTCTTTTTTTTGCTAAAACCGGCCCATTTAAAAGCGCCCATCATTAAGCGCGACATTTGATAATTTGTAAATACATGTCCTGCCTTATCCATTTGCAACCACTCATCGTTATCATTAAAAAAATGAAATTTACCCGTATTGTATTGCGAATACCAGGCATTGTTCAAATAAAAAAGAGAGCCTGTTGTTAATACTGCTGAAGATGTTGCTAATATAATTTTACGAGATTTATATTTCGGCAAAACGGAATCTGTTTGCGCCAAAGAGTTTTTTGCAATTATCAAAAACAAAATAAAAATGATGATGTACCTTGTACGCATTTAAACAAAGATAAACCTTTTAAGCGCAAATTTCACAGCTTAAAAATCATTGTAGTCAATAAGATCCTGAACGGATTGAAGGTTTATATCCTTTTTAGACTTAGGAGTAATAGGTATTTGCGGGTTGCCTGCCCCTCCATTATTATCGCCGACATCAATGGTGTTATTAAGGTCCATAACATCGTACATATTCCTATCTTTATAAAAGGTGCGTGTTTTGCCAAATTTAAAAACAAGACCCAGGTTAAGAAAGATAGTTGGCCCTAAATTTTCTTTAAAAAAATAAGTGCGATAAGGTAGATTTCGTCTTGCGTTATTTGCTTTTTCTGAATAGAAGGTGATATTGTTTTTAGAACTAATGCCGCCCGCAACATAAAAATTAAATTTATCGTTCACACGTACGTCTGCTCTAAAACCGGAATTAAGTTCATAACGGGTATAACTAAACGTAGAGGCATTGCTTAAATAATAAATTGAATCGTGATTAGAGAAATTATACATACCGCCCTGTGGTTTTGTATAAAAGCTCATGGTTAACTTTGGTCCCACCGGCACATTTAAATTAATACTACGCGGGAACTGAATACTTAAATGTACTTTATCTAACCTGCCAAATCTTAAACCAATAAATGGCCAGTAATTTTTATTACCCCACATAAATGATTTGGTTGCGCCTATACGCCAGTTAAATCTTTCGCTCACGTTATGACTATAAACGATCGTACTTGCCATACGAAAATAACCTTGTGATGTATAGGTTGCGTCTCTAGTGATAAAAGGAGATGTATCGACAAACCAAACGCCTTTTTTACCTGAGTTAAAAATAAAGCGTAAGCCAAATCCCATTTTTATAAGATCGTGTTGTTTAATACCTTCAAATACCGGGCGCAGGCGCATGTAATTACCGGTTAATAAAATGTGCGTGTTCTTTGTCGTATGTTTTACGGTGTCAACATCTGTGTAACTTACCAACGGCGTATAAAAAGATAAAGAGAGCTGTTTCAGTCCATAACTTTTTAAACGTTTAGCTGTAAAATCATTTGTATCAGTAAATTTTTGATTGGCTTTGTTATAACCATCTACCACAATAACAGTTTTAAAATAATGTTTGGGCAGTTTTACTTTTAAGCTATCAACGGTAGCCTGGGCTTTTATTTGTGTACTAAATAAAAAAATGGTGCCAACACACATCAGCACCTTAACTATATTGTATTTAGTTTTCAATTAGTCGCTCTTATCTTTAATATTCTTTATTATTTCTATTTTAAAATCTTCTTCTGCCGAACGCAATTTCATTGTTTTTTTTGCACCAATAATTGCTTTTATCTTATCTCTGTATTGTTTGTAAAGTTCAGATTCTGCCTGCCTTGTTTTAAGGTCCAACTGGTAAAGATCTTCTGCTTCTTTATCAGATAATTCTTCGGGGGCCTTTTTAAGACTTTGACGTAAATTTTTACGAACCGCTTTTACTTTGTCGTTGTATTCGTTATAAACCGACCAGAATTTTTCAGATTCATTAGTGGTTAATTTAAGACGTTCTGAAATAAAATTTACGCGTATAGCCTCTACCTTATCCTTATCACCCTGCGCCAGAGAATGACCCGAGCAAAAGGACAGGCAACACAAAATAATTATTTTAAAAAGGCTTTTCATTATATCTCATCTAAAAGATCTTCCTGCGATACATTTTTTAAACTTGTATCAAGATCTTTTTTATCGTCTTTATTTTCAGATTTATCTTCTGAACTATTCTTTAATTTTTCTTCGAGCTTTTTAGTATCAACTAATTCGTATAGTTGATCATTATCAAGAGCTTCTAAATTCTTTGTTTTTACAAGATCTGTTTTATCTACACAAGCCAGAGTACCACAATCTTTTAACTCTTCTACTTTGTAATATTGGTTATAAACCCATAAACCTAAAGTAATGGTTAACACAGCCGCAGCAGCGTACCAAATTTTTGCAGAGAACAACTTAATTACTTTCGCTTCCTTTTTCCCGTCTAAAATAACAGAAGTTAATTTTTCTGTTGAAGTGCTAAAATAATTTTCGTCTACTTTAAAATTATTTTGTTTTTTAATAGCGTTTAATTTCTCAAATGCTTTTAACTCATTCTCCTCATCAATTAATAAGTTGGAAAGCTGCGAACTCTCTAATTCTTCAAAATAATTAGCAGGTGTTTTAAAATTGTTGATCCTGTTCAAAGAAAATAAGGTTGGAAAATCTAACAGTTCTAATTTGCTTTCATTTTCGGTAAAATATTTTTGCGGAACAACAAAACCACTTTCTTTTTTTAACGCACTTAAGAACGGATATGCTTTATGCTCTTCTATCCATTCAATTTTTTGAATGATAGAGCTAGCCGATTTTTTAAAATAGCCTTCAGGCGTTCCAAATTTATTTGGTTCCCGGTTCAACTCGTTATTTTCGTTATTCTCAAACATTGTACTATCTATAGACGATCGTTCTCTCCTAAAGTTTAACGGGAAGTTAAAAATTCTTCTATTTTTTTTGCTGCAATATGGTAGCTGGCCTTTAAGGCCCCTACCGAGGTTTCAAGTATCTCCGACATCTCCTCATAGGGTGTTTCGTCGTAATAGCGCATGTTAAACACTATCCGTTGCTTCTCAGGAAGTGTTAAAATGGCCTGTTGCAGCTTTAATTGGATCTCATCCCCCTCAAAATACACGTCACTTTCAAGGCTTTTGCTTAATTGATATTCTATTGGGTGTATGGAAGTGGTTTGCTTCCTTTGCTTCTGTTTTAACAGGGTTAGCGCTTCATTGGTGGCTATCCTGTACATCCAGGTATATAGTTGACTTTCTTCCTTAAAGTTCTCTAAACCCTTCCAAACCTTAATATAGGTGTTTTGCAGCACATCATCACTGTCATCATGGTCTATTACTATTTTACGGATATGCCAGTATAAACGCTGCTGATACTTCGAAATAAGATGGCTAAGAGCGGTATTCCGGGTGTTTTCCTCCTTAAAAAGGTGTAAAATGGTTTTATCGTCTATCTGGGCCACAAATTATTTATTATTAGATGTAAAAATAAACTAAAAGTTTAATTTTGGATGAAATTTTTTATGGAACTTCTCGATAAAATACGCAAATACGAAAGTATGCACGTGGTTTTCTGGCTTGTAAAAGATACTTGCTGGATGCTGGAGTTAAAATGGTTGGGAGCAATTATGATGGTTCCTACACTACTTTTAGCAGTTTATATTATTTATAAAACATTAGGCACATTAGACTTTTATATTAATACGGCTATTCTCTTTTGGATCATGGATAATAGCTTTTGGATGATGATGGAATTTTTTAATGATAATGAATACCGATATTTTGCAACTATTCCCTTTGCACTTGGCTTTGTTTTTGTTGGTGTTTTCTATTACAAAACGCTAACTACAAAGGGGAAAACCGGCTAATTATTTTTAATAGTAAGTGTAGTATGTTTGGCTTGTGAGAGCCGGTCCGGTAGATTGCATTTTTGTCTGATAATTTTGCGCATCATAAGTATAACTGTAAACAGTTGGAATACTTGAACCGCTATTTAAACTGCTCACTATTTCATTTTTATCTACGCCTGTATAAACCGGGAAAAATTGTGCCCAGGCAGCTCTACTAAGATCTAAGGTTTGATTATAAGTATTCACCTGCTTGTAAAGGATCGCGTTAGCAGCACTATAATTTATGATGGAATCGAAATTCTGCGAATAGTACTCCACATACTTTTGCCCTGAAGAATTAAATCGGGTTTTAAGAATATTTGAACCGCTATAAGTATAAAATGCTGTATCTATTAAACTACTTGTAGAAGAAAGCGATAATTCATACTTAATATTATTATTGCTGTCATAAACATAGGCAATAGTATAAGTTAAAGTTGGCTGCGGAACAATATAAGAACTTACTTTTCCTGAACTATTATAATTAAACGTAGCTGTAAAAGAGTTAACTGTCCATACACTGGAGCTATAAGAGCTGTCCATCTGGCTTATTGCACTAAGTCGGCCAGTTGACGAGTTGTACGTATAGGTTTGGTTCACGATAGACGAATTACCAAATGTATATGTATCAACAGTTCTTATCGATTTTAATTTTTTGTAGTTTGCAGGTTGATTAGAGGCTGCATTTGTATTTGCAGTTTCTTCAGGTTGTGTTTTTTCTTTTTTACAAGCTGCAATTAAAATAAAGGCTAATAAAATCAGGTATATTTTTCTCATTATGAACAAATTTAGCAAAATAAATTTGACCACTAGAAGCGAAAAGTTTTTTCACAAAGCACACAAAGAAAAAACACTCTGTGTGCTTTGTGCCTTCTTGGTGTGCTTTGCGGTTAAATTAAACCTACTTATACCCTGTTTTAACTAAAAAAATTGAAAAAATAGCGTAAAAATGCTAGCTTTATGGCTCAATTTTACTTCTATTATGATCGAGACTGTTCCATACCAAACCAAACATAAAATTCGTATTGTTACTGCAGCCGCCTTATTCGATGGCCACGATGCTGCTATTAATATCATGCGCCGTGTGATGCAAAGCACAGGTGCCGAAATTATACACCTGGGGCACGATCGAAGCGTACAGGAAATTGTTGATTGCGCCATACAGGAAGATGCAAACGCTATTGCTATTACAAGTTATCAGGGTGGGCATAATGAGTATTTTAAATACATGTACGATCTTTTAAAAGAACGCGGTTGCGGACATATAAAAATATTTGGTGGTGGCGGTGGTACTATTTTACCATCTGAAATTGAAGATCTTCATAATTATGGTATAACCAGAATTTATCATCCGGATGATGGGCGTACAATGGGTTTGCAAGGCATGATAAACGATGTATTAAAACAAAGTGATTATGCAACCGGTGCAAATTTAAACGGAGAAGCAAAACATTTAAAAGAAAAAGATCATAAATCTATTGCCAAATTAATTTCTGCAGCAGAAAATTTTAATGAAGAAAGCAAAGCAATTTTAGATCCAATTCGCAAAGAAGCAAAAGATTCTAAAACACCAGTAATTGGAATTACCGGAACAGGTGGCGCAGGTAAATCTTCATTAGTGGATGAATTAGTTCGTCGTTTTCTATTAGATTTTCCTGAAAAGAAAATTGGTATTGTTTCTGTTGATCCAAGTAAACGTAAAACGGGCGGTGCTTTGTTAGGAGATCGTATTCGCATGAACTCTATTAAAAATTCGCGGGTGTATATGCGTTCATTAGCAACGCGTCAAAGCAATTTAGCTTTATCAAAATATGTACAAGATGCTATCGACATTTTAAAAGTATCGGGTTTTGATCTTGTAATTATTGAAACTGCGGGTATCGGACAAAGCGATACGGAAATTATTGAGCACAGTAACATGAGCTTGTATATTATGACGCCCGAGTTTGGGGCTGCTTCGCAATTAGAAAAAATTGACATGTTGGAGTTTGCCGACATTGTTGCCATAAATAAATTTGATAAACGCGGTGCATTAGATGCATTGCGCGACGTAAAAAAACAATACAAACGCAACCATAATTTGTGGGAAGCAAAAGATGAAGACCTTCCGGTTTATGGAACTATTGCTTCTCAATTTAATGATCCGGGAACAAACACCCTGTACAAAGCTTTGATGGATAAATTGGTTGAGAAAACAGGCACTGATCTAAAATCAAGTTTTAAAATGACCAACGAAATGAGCGAGAAGATCTATATCATTCCGCCAAACCGTACACGTTATTTAAGTGAAATTTCTGAAGCTTCGCGTAATTATGATAAATGGACCAACGACCAGGCTACCATTGCCATTAAGTTACAAAGCATTCGCAATACGATCGATACTTTAAAAAATTCTAAGATGGACGACAAAGATCGTATCATTAAATCTTTAGAAGAACAATCAGAATTAATTCGTTTAGACCTTGATCCGCGTAATTTAAAAACTTTAGAAACCTTCGACGACAAGAAAAAACAATATCAAAACGAATACTATATTTTTAAAGTACGTGATAAAGAAATTAAAATTAAAACGCACTACGAAAGTTTATCGCATTCACAAATTCCAAAAGTATCGGTTCCAAAATATACTGGTTGGGGCGATATTTTGAAATGGAGCTTACGCGAAAATTTCCCGGGAGAGTTTCCTTATACCTCAGGCATTTATCCTTTTAAACGCGAAGGCGAAGATCCTACACGGATGTTTGCCGGCGAAGGCGGACCTGAAAGGACCAACAAACGTTTTCACTATGTAAGTAAAGGATTACCTGCGGCCCGTTTAAGCACTGCCTTTGACAGCGTAACCCTTTATGGTAACGATCCAGATCATCGTCCTGATATTTATGGTAAAGTTGGAAACTCTGGTGTAAGTGTTTGTTGTTTAGATGACGCGAAAAAATTATACTCCGGTTTTAATTTAGCAGATCCCAAAACTTCGGTGTCTATGACCATTAATGGTCCAGCTGCAACCATTGCTGCATTTTTTATGAATGCTGCTATTGATCAACAATGCGAATTATACATCAAAGAAAATAAACTCGAAAAAGAGATCGAGAAAAAAATAGCAGATATTTATAAAGCTAAAGGAACAAAACGTCCGAAATATAATTTGGATGAATTACCTGAAGGCAACAATGGCTTAGGTTTAATGTTGCTGGGTGTTACCGGCGACATGGTGTTACCAAAAGATGTTTATGAAAAAATAAAAACAAATACTCTGGCACAAGTTCGTGGCACGGTGCAAGCAGATATTTTAAAAGAAGATCAGGCCCAAAACACCTGTATATTCAGCACCGAATTTAGTTTGCGTGTGATGGGTGATGTGCAACAATATTTTATTGATAAGAACGTACGTAATTTTTATTCGGTTTCTATTAGTGGGTATCATATTGCAGAGGCCGGTGCAAATCCTATTTCACAATTAGCATTTACATTATCTAACGGCTTTACTTTTGTAGAATATTATTTAAGTCGCGGCATGAAGATCGATGATTTTGCGCCGAACTTATCTTTCTTCTTTAGTAACGGTATAGATCCTGAATATTCTGTGATCGGTCGCGTATCGCGCCGTATCTGGGCTAAGGCCATGAAACAAAAATATGGTGGTAACGAAAGAAGTCAGATGTTGAAGTATCATATTCAAACTTCAGGTCGTTCGTTGCACGCGCAGGAAATTGATTTTAATGATATTCGCACAACCTTACAAGCTTTGTATGCGATCTATGATAACTGTAATTCATTACACACAAACGCATACGACGAAGCCATTACAACACCAACAGAAGAATCTGTTCGCCGTGCTATGGCCATCCAGTTAATTATTAACCGCGAATTAGGTTTAGCTAAAAATGAGAACCCTTTACAAGGCGCTTTCATTATTGAAGAATTAACTGACCTTGTTGAAGAAGCTGTGTTAAGCGAATTTGATCGTATAACAGAACGTGGCGGTGTGTTAGGCGCTATGGAAACCATGTACCAACGTAGTAAGATCCAGGAAGAAAGTTTGTATTACGAAACTTTAAAACACAATGGCGAATATCCTTTGATCGGCGTAAATACATTCTTAAGTTCAAAAGGTAGTCCGACTGTTTTACCGCGCGAAGTAATTCGTTCAACAACCGAAGAAAAAGAAGATCAAATTAATACGCGTAATAATTTATGGGAAACGCATAAAGATAAAAGCGCTGCTATTTTAAAAGAGTTGCAACGTGCAGCCATACAGAACGAAAATTTATTTAACGGCTTAATGGAAGCTGTAAAATATTGTTCGTTAGGACAAATTACAAATGCACTGTTTGAAGTCGGAGGTCAATACCGACGAAATATGTAAAAAATATTGGCCGTAGTACTTAGCTTGTCGAAGTATGGTGGCCAATACAGAGGGAATATGTAATGACTAGTTTAAAAAAATATAAACTCATCTTTAAAAAAGTGCTTTTCTTAAGCACTTTTTTATTTTTGAATTTATTGCTAGTCGCTCAATCCGACACTATCGCTGTATCTGAGAATATAGAATTGGCGCGTGAACAATTCTCTAAAAATCCGGCCGAAGGTTTAAAATTTGCAATAAAAGCACTCGACCTTGCTTTACAAAGCAGCAATAAAAAATTTATAGGTAAGGCTAGCAATACGTTAGGCTCTGCCTATTATTTTCTTGGTAATAATGATTCAGCTGAGGCTTATCAATCCAAAGCACTAGAAATTCAATTAGAGATCGATGATCCCGAAGGTCTGGGCCGTTCCTATGCCAACCTAGGCACCATATATTCTGAAAAAGGATTACACGATAAAGCCATTCAATATTTTTTAAAGGCCGAAAAAAAATTTATTGCTATAAATTATCTTGTTGGTTTAAGCAAAACTTATAATAGTCTTGGCATTTTATTTTATAACACAAAAGATTTTACTAACGCAGCGAGATATTATGCCAACGGATTAAAAATAGCGCGCGAGCTCAAAGACGAAACACTTTACTATAGCATTGCTGCTAACCTGGCCAACACATTGGGCTATCAGCATAAAACCAAAGAAGCGCTTTTTATGTACATGACGGCCTATAACATTGCAAAACGCCAAAATAATTTTTCTGATCTTACCACCATTTGTAATAGTATTTGCCAACAATATCTGGCATTAGAAAATATTCAGTCTGCAAAAAAATACAATGCAGAAGCAAGAGCATTAATAAGTAAATATGAGTTAAGTGATTATTTTAAAATTGCAGCATTTGGAAATTACGGTATTCTACTTAAAAACGATGGTAAAACCAAAGAAGCAATTATCTATTTGGATTCAGCGCTAACCTATGCAAAAGAGAGCGGCGAATTATCAAAACAAATTGATCTGCATTTGGAAATTAGTAGGCCATTATTAAAGGAAAAGAGATATGACGAAGCGATGGAGAATATTTACGCTGCTAATGAATTAAAAGATTCTCTTTACACATTAAACCTTGAAGACAAATTAGCCGAAGTAAATGCGGTACATAACACAGAAAAAAAGGACCAAGAGATCTCTTTATTGAACAGCCAAAGAAGAAATCAAAAAAAAGTAAATATACTTTTGATACTGATCGTAATTGTTTCTTTGATCTCGCTTATTATTACTATTTACAGTTACGTAAGAAAACGTAAAACCAACGAACTTATCTCCGCTCAAAAACAAGAAGTAGAAGCCAAAAACCTGATCATTGAGCACAAGCAAAAAGAGATCATTGATTCAATAAAATATGCGCAGCGTATCCAAAACGCCCATTTACCAAAGGAAAGTTATATTACTAAAAATTTAAACCGTTTGAAAAAAGGTCTTTAAAGTTTATATTGACAAACCTCAATAAATGAAAAAAATAACCCCCTATTGTATCTTATTATTTTTGATGGGATTTACTAAAACAGTTTTTTCACAGGATAGTTTATTGAGAAAACCCCAACATGTTATTGGTTATGCCATTCAGCGCACGCCAAATACAGCTAGATACCAAGGCCATGCTGAAAACAGTGCCACCTATGAAGCACCCAATTACAATTTATTCTATAGATTTTTGATGCCTGTAGATTCGAATGTAATGATGGCATACACGGCAGCTTTTGATTATCGCAGAGGGCATGGTTACAGCTATGATGGCGGCCGAGGCGGGGGCAGTTCTATTTCGGGTGATTTTGAATTTTGTAGGCTACAGCTGGGTATATCACCACAAAGGCGACTTGGTAAACGTAAAAATTTTATTTTTGGCGGTGGCCTTACCATGGGCTACTTAATATATGCTAAAGGAAACATCAACCGACATAGTTTTTCACAGGGTGTTACGACAGATTCAAAAGAAAGCGTATACAAAGCGATATCTAAAATGTATGTGTCATTAAACTTTGAAATCAGTCAGGCTTTTAAAATAGCGAATAAGAAATATCTTACTTTAGGTCTAAAACAATATTTTGAATCACCAGATTACACAGGAAGCAGACTGAATTTAACCACTAGCCTATTTCTCGCGTATAATCTGCGCTAAAAAGCCCTATTCTATTGCAATTCGAGAAATTTTATTATCTTCGTTACACAAAATCAAAATGCTTTTAGGTTTTATCAATATCAGATCCATCCCGAATCTTTTATTCGGACTATTGGCATTTTTCTATGGCTCAAATTTGCTTGCTGATAATGGTCGTAAAATAGATTCACTTTACACCATTATTAAAACTTCTAAAAGCGATACCGTAAAAATTAACGCGCAATTAAAAATTGCTAATATTCTTATGCCGGAAGATACCGTTAAGGGGATGCATGAAATTAAAAAAGTTATTTACGCGCTTAACTCCGTTTCAAATAACGATTTCATTTTTAGAGCGTATGATAAAGCCGGCAGAATTTGTAATGCCAGCGCAATGCTTCAAAAAGCCCGTCAGTTTTGGGCCACAGGCTTAGCTTTAACAAAAAAAGAAAAGAACATTGAGTACCAGGCTGTTTTTTATTGCCGTATTGCCAATCTGTTGCAAAGCGAAGATTTCTCAAAACAAAGCATCGCTTATTTTGATAGCGCATTAACGGTTGCTAAAAAAGGTGATGAAAAATTGCTGAGTGACATCTTGATGAAAAAAGGTCGTGCCCACTACGACGTTGGCGACTATAAAGTAGCGATGGACCACTATATCCAGGCACAACGTTTGTTCGAAAAAAACAAATGGGAAAATGTAGAATATGGGCATTTGCTTCATTTTATTGGCTCTGTATTTAAGCAACAAAATTTTTACGATAAAGCATTGGATTATTATGAAAAGGAATTAAAACTTTCGCGCGATATAAAAAATAAAGCACTAGAAGCTGAAGCACTTTATTTGTGTGCCAGTATGTACGGCACAAAAGGAGATCTGGATAAGGAATTGATCTATTTAAACAATGCCATTGAACTTTTTAAAGAACAGAAGAATTACAGGATGTTAGGTTTAATGTATAGCAATCTTTCAGCCAACCATTCTGATAGGAAAAATTATAAAGAAGCAATTGCCAGTTGCGAACGTGCACTTGATATCTTTAAAGAAATTGGCGAAGATGAAAGCAGTGCGGCAACCTTAAGAAATTTAGGAGATCTGTATTCTAAAACTGGTAATCCTAAAAAAGCGCTAGAGTATTTTAAGAAAGCCATGGACGCTGCTTTAAAGGTAGAAACCAAACAGCTTTTAAATAAATCGGAGATCACCCAATCTATGGCCTTTGCCTACTCCGATCTTGGCGATTACAAGTCTGCTTTTAATTTATTATTAGAGCATCGTAGTTTAAGCGATAGTTTGAGTAACGCCAGTAATGTAGAATATCTTCATACGCTTGAAAAGCAATACGACACCGAAAAAAAGGAAAAAGAAATTGCTTTACAAAAAGTAGAATTAGATAAAAGCAACGCTATTGTTAAACAGCAGGCGACTCAGCGTAACGCCATGATTATTGGTTGTATTTTGGTTTTAATTATTGCCGGTATTTCTATTGTTGCCTTTATAAATAAACGCAAGACAAGTAGATTACTTTCAAAACAAGTTGGCGAAATAAATTATCAAAACGCAGTTATCAAAGAAAAAAATAAAGATATAACAGACAGTATTCAATACGCCAAGCGTTTGCAAGAAGCGGTTTTTCCGGAGACTGATGTGCTGAATACTTTTTTTGCAGAATCTTTCGTTTTGTTTCGTCCAAAAGATATTGTGAGTGGTGATTTTTATTGGTTCGAAGAAGTGGGTGATAAAACAATTATTGTTGTTGGCGATTGCACAGGGCATGGTGTTCCCGGAGCTTTTATGTCTATTCTTGGGCATAATTTATTAAATCAAATTATTTTAGAAGAAGGTGTAACTGCTCCCGGAAAAATATTGAACATACTAGATAAACGTGTTACTAGCGCCTTAAATAAAAGAGACAGCAAGGAAGCAAATAATGATGGGATGGACATGGTAATTTGCGTGATAGACAAAGCGAAAAGTAAATTAGCTTATGCCGGGGCCAACCGTCCATTGGTTATAAGGCGCAATAATGACTTGATCGAGTTAAAGCCCAATAAGCATGCCATTGGCGGGATACAGGATAGTACCTGTAAGTTATTCATGCAGGAAGAAATAGATATCAAAAAGGCCGATGTTTTATATATGTTCTCTGATGGATATTACGATCAATTTGGCGGACCAAAAGGAAAAAAATTCAAGTACAAACAATTAACGGGTCATATTTTAGCAATGGCAACCAAACCCTTAGAAGAACAGAAAAAAATATTGGCTGATGCCATTATCACCTGGCAGGGCAATTTAGAGCAAGTAGACGATATTTGCGTAATTGGAGTAAAAATATAATTCAATGAACTCACTCATTATTTTAAGAGGGTTACCCGGCTCTGGAAAAACAACACTCGCCAATTTATTAAGTGAAAATAAATGGCCGGTATTTTCTATCGATAGTTATTTTACCGATCCTAAAACAAAAGAATACAATTTTCAGTTCGACAAGAATCATTTGGCCTATAAAAATTGTGAGGATCAAACACGTGAGGCCATGCAAAATAAAACAGGAAAAATTTTTATTGATAATGTTTTTAGCCTCGATTGGGAAATTGAACCGTACTTTAAATTAGCTTCCGAGTTTAATTATACTGTTTTTGTTGCTACGGTAGAAAATTACCAGGGCCATAAAAACACTCATAAAATAAGTGAAGAACAGATCCAAAAAATGGCTGCAAAATACAAGGTAAAGCTCCTGTAACCCTTATTATTATTGAATTTTACGCATTTAACAAAACTTGGATTTGGTGTTAAAAATCCAGATCAGGTTTATCTAAATTTCCTGTATCTTTATACATTAAATTACTTATAGATTTTATGAGAAAACTATTATTTATTGGGTTTATTTTTAACTGTATTTTTTTCTATGGGCAAACAACTGATGCCGCCGGAAAAAAACAAGGCTATTGGAAACAAAAAGACGAAAAAACAAACAAACTTGTTTTTGAAGGTGAGTTTAAAGATGACAAACCGGTTGGTGTGTTTAAATACTATTACCCAAACGATTCTATTCGCGCCATCATCAACTTTAAAAAAGGTGGCAAGACTGCATACGCAAAATTATTTCACTACACGGGCAAACGCATGGGTGAAGGAAAATATAACAGCGAAGTGCTTTCTGCGTTGAGTCGTGATAGCGTTTGGTTATTTTATGACGAAGCAGGAATTCTTATTTCAAAAGACAAATACGTTGGCGGAAAAAAAGAAGGTGTTAGTTATGTGTATTTACCTGACGGAAAATTAGCAGAAGAAAAAAATTACAAAGCGGATGTTTTGAATGGTCCTTTTAAATTATATTTTGATGGCGTTAAACTCAGAGGCCAGGGCGCTTACAAAGATGGGCTCTTAGAAGGAAAAGTAAGTTATTATTTTCCAAATGGTACTGAAGTGGCAACCGGCTCCTATATAAAAGATAGAAAAAATGGTCCGTGGATCTATAAAGAAGAGAATGGAAAGATAAAAGAAAAAGAATTATATAAAGAAGGAAAAAAAGCAAGTCAAAAAGAAACAGACGAATTTTTTAATAAAGGAAAGAAAACAGGCGCTGCAACTACAAGCACTGTAACACCAAAAGAGGATCCGAAAAAAGGAGCAAAAAAATAAATGAGCAAAAAAGGGAAGGTTTTAGTAGCCATGAGTGGCGGTATTGATAGCAGTGTTACTGCCATGATGCTGCACGAAGAAGGTTACGAAGTGATAGGGATAACCATGAAAACATGGGATTATGAAAGCTCAGGTTCTAGTAAACGTGAGACAGGCTGTTGCAGTTTAGATAGTATTAACGATGCACGCACCATGGCGGTGCAGTTTGGTTTCCCACATTACATTTTAGATATACGTGGAGAATTTGGCAAACAGATCATTGATAATTTTGTTGAAGAATATTTAGCAGGCCGTACTCCTAACCCATGTGTGTTATGTAACACACACATTAAGTGGGATGCACTATTAAAACGTGCCGATATGTTGGATTGCGAATTTATTGCAACGGGACACTATGCACGTTTAAGAAAAGAAAATAACAGAACACTCATTCATAAAGGTGTTGATCTTACAAAAGACCAAACCTATGTATTGTGGGGCTTAGACCAGGATTGTTTGAACCGCACCATGTTTCCTTTAGGTGGATTTAAAAAAACAGAAATAAAACAAATGGCAAAAGATGCCGGCTTTTATGACTTAGCGAATAAAAGCGAGAGTTATGACATTTGTTTTGTACCCGATAATGATTACCGCGCTTTTTTAAATCACCGTATACCGGAGCTGGAAAAAAAAGTAGCCGGTGGTGATTTTATTTATAAAGATAAAAAAGTAGGTAAACATAAAGGTTACCCCTACTTCACTGTTGGGCAGCGCAAGGGTTTGGAAATTGCCATGGGTGTACCTGTTTTTGTAAAAGAAATTATTCCTGAGACCAATACCGTTGTTTTAGGAGATAAGGATGATCTTGAAGAAAATCATTTAACCGTGCGTGATTTTAATTTAATAAAATACGAAACACTACCACATGATTTTGTTGGCCTAACGAAGATCCGTTATAAAGATCCCGGAACTTTAGCAACTATAAATACAATTGATAATAACCTGGACGTTATTTTTCACCAGCCCGTAAACGGTGTGGCACCTGGCCAAAGCGCTGTTATTTATGAAGGCGATGACCTTGTTGGCGGAGGCTTTATTAACAGGAAAGTTTTGGTTTAATTAATTTTACTTATTATAAAAACAAAAAAAGGCCACCATTTAGGTAGCCTTTTTTATTTTAACCTTTAAAAAATTATTGTATTACAATTCTGTAGTTAGCAGAATTGGTATTGCTTATTACTTTCACAAAGTAAATTCCTTTAGCGTATTTGTTCAAGTCAATTACTTCAGAAGTATTTTTTGTTTTTAACGTAGTAATTATTTGTCCAACAGAGTTCGTAATCACAACATCTTTCTCTCCTTCAAAATTAAAGTCGGCAGTTATTACACCGCTTGAAGGATTAGGATAAATTGAAATTAAACTACTGAAGGTTGAATTCGCTTCAACACCTGTACAATTAGAAACGTTTTGTGTGAACGTAGTTGTATTCGTACAACTGTTAGCAGCAGTTCCTGTAACAGTATAAGTTGTAGTAACCGTAGGCGAAACTGCAATAACCGTATTTGTAGAACTTGTGTTCCATAAATAACTATTTGCGCCACTTGCAGTTAAGCTAGCTGTTTGTCCTACACAAATTAAACTTGCAGAACTTGTAACACCAACTGTTGGTACCGTATTACTTGTAATAGCAATAGACGCTGTTCCTAAACAACCAGGACTTGTTTCTCCTGAAATAGTATAAATTGTACTTGCCGTTGGTGTTACCGAGATCAAAGCACCGTTTGCACCTGTACTCCATGTATAAGTAGTAGCACCCGTTGCGCCAATGTTAACAGATGTTCCGGGGCAAACAGATAATTGACTTGCTCCAAGTGTAATAGTAGGAGAAGAAGTAACAGTTAATGTAACAGGAATAATTGGGCTTGAGCAACCTTGTTTTGTATAGTAAATATTACCATTCCAAACTCTTGTTGCAATAGTTACTCCAAAATAACTACCTCCTTTTCCTTCGAAAATACTTATGTCGCTATTTTGTACAAATAAGTTACCTACTGCTGTTCCATTAGAATAACCAAAACTACCACCGCCATTTGCGGTTACGTATATTCCATAGGTTTGGCCGGCTGGAATATTAATTCCAAGATTAACACCAAAAGGCACGGGGTTTCCGTTTCCGGCACCCATTACAGTTCCTGTTCCAGCTGATATCCAGCCTGTATTAGCGCTTTCAAATCCAACGAAACTACCTGGTCTGTACCAAACTTCTACAGTTGTAACTACCACAGAACTGATCATAACATCAACACTATTTATAGTAATGGCATTAAGTGCTGTTACGTCAAACATATTTCCATTCGATCCGTTACCTGCAGTATAAGTAGTTGCAATACTTCCTGTAGCTGTAGAATTTGCCTGCGCATAATATGTTGTTGTTGTTGCTGCACTAGCAGTAAATGTATTGCCAGTGGCTAAAGGGTTTGTTGGTGTTGATGTAGCATACCATGTTACTGGCGCAAAACCATTTGCGGTTAAAGTACTAACTGCAGTAGTTCCACAAACCGCTGCACCAACTGCTGTAATTGTAGGATTGTTAACGGTTACAGTTGTGAATGCTGAAACCTGACAACCGTTAGTACCTGTTCCGATCGCAGAATAAGTAGTTGTAACGCTTGGTGTAATAGTAATGGATTGTGAATTTGATCCTGTGCTCCATGTGTATGAAACAGCGCCTCCAACTAGATTTAAAGTACCTGTTGAACTTAAACAAACCAGTGTATTACCTGAAATATTAAATGTAGGGCTAAGTGTTCTTATAACAGAAGTTGAGTTATTAAATGCATTTGGATCTCCACCCACGCTTGTAAATGCTGTAATGGTGTAAGAACCAGGTATATTCATATAACCTGTTCCTACCGTAAATACCGCACTTGCACTGGCAGCTAATGCTGCTGTATAAGTAGCTGTAATAGTTGTGTTTACCGGCCCATTAACAGTTGCAGTAACAGAAAAGTTGCTTATTGCAGCTGTACCAAAATTGGTTACTGTAACAACAACTGGTTCATTAGTTCCTAAACAGGCGTTAAGTGTTGGCGAATTGATAGCCGATACACCACCATCTGTTGCAGAAGCGTTGTATAAATTAATATTGTCTAAATGAAGATAATAAGCTTCTAAATCATCTATTGGTCCATCCTGTGCTAAGAAAGCAACAATAATATTCTGTCCAGCATATGCACCTAAAGGAACGGTAAAATTTGTAAAGTTAGTCCCTAAATTATTTGTTGTGTTAATTGTAAATATCGGCACGAAAGTAACACCGCAATCTGTTGAAACCATTACACGTAATTTATCATCACTTCCCATTGTTGTTGGTGTGAAAGGAGCAGTTGTATTAAGTGTTAAAGCTGCATCAAAAGAAATTTGAGTTGTGGAAGTAGCAGTAATTTTTGGGCCAACTATCCATTCGTTTGCTGCAATGGCTGATAAGAACACTCTGGCATTCACATTTGTTGCGTTATTTAAAGCGGTCTGACTTGTCCAAGATGATGTTGTGCCGGTAGGCGCAACTGCTCCTGTAGCTTCTGTCCACAAAGGAAAGAAAGTAGGTAAGTTTGCACCAGTGTAACCTGTAAAATTAACTGATTGTGGTAAAGGAGATGGTGCAATCACTGTACGGTTTGTGGCACTCATAGCATCGTTTGGTGTATTAAGGTCGCCAGGTAAAGTTGTAGTCGCATTAAACGAATATACACCAGCAGCGATCATATTAATTGTTCCAAGAGAAAAATTAAACGTTCCGCTTGGTGCAATAGTACCAGTGTAGGTTCCTGTTAATGTTTGATTAATCACACCTGAAACAACTAACGAAACGGGAATATTTGAAATAGAAGATGTACCATAGTTCTTAATTGTAACCATAACATTTTCTGCGGCAGAATAACAACCAGTAGTTAATGGATTAATTAATGCAATAATACCTGCATCGGTAGCAACACCTGCTAAACCGTCAAATTCATAAGCACCCATATCAGGGTTTGTGTTTGGGTTAATGCCGGCTAAAGGACGAACAGCTGCATTGTAATCAATATTTGTTCCTAATGCAGGAATTAAAACTGCACCCGATTCAATTGGTGTAATTGTGTTTGGATTGAAATTAAGGTTAACATCTGAAATAAAAGGTGCAACTGTATTTAAGAATGGAACTGACGCATTATCGTTGCTTGCATTATTAACCTGTGAAAATGCTTGCCATGCTGCTAAATTAGAAAGGTCGTTTGTAAGCGCTGTTGTTCCGATCTTACCAACGTAGTGATCCGCATCATTTGTAACCATGTAAGCGTTATTATTTAATGTTGCGTTTAAGAAATTATACGCCGCTGGGAACCAAACAGCATAGAAGCGTGGTGTAGTAGCATTTGACGTCATTTTATTACAGAAAACATTATTCCTGATATCTAAACCTGTAACAGCAGTAGTGCTTACCATAAAAGATGCACTGTAACAATTTGTTGCGCTACCCGCCGTTAAAGCGCCAAAAAGATTTACGCTATTATAATAAATTTTATGCCCCGTACCTGATGTAATTCTAATACCAAAAGCCTGGAAAGTTGTTGAAAGCGAATTATAATTAGTAGTCAAAATATCATAGATAACGTTATTGGTTAAAAGATGGTTATTACCACCAATTAGACTAATACCGTAAGCGCCCCAACCACCAGTACTTGTTGACCAGATTGAGTAAACCTTGTTACGAGAAATTGTAACTGAATTAGATGAGGCACCAGAAATTTCAATTCCGGCATTACTAACCGAAGTGTTTACTTTTAAATTAAAAAAATCGTTTTGTGTAACTGTATTAGTAACAACGTTGGTTAACATCAACCCTCTGTTTGATAAGGTTAATCCGGCAGTGTTAGAACCAAATAAATTATTATTTATTAAATTATCGTTAGAAACATTAGTTGTACTAGAACCAATGTATAAACCAAAATAAGCACGGTTAAACTCGTTATTTGTGATCGTTAGATTATCGTAGTTTTCACCAAGACCACCTGATGTAAGCGCAACTGCATTTGCCCCGGCGTAAATACCATAACTATTGGCAATTGTACTACCACTTATTCCATCGTTACCTGGGGTGTTACCAACTATGATACAATTTTTTACAATATTATTTGTAGCGCCTAAACCTAATGTGGTTCTTCCAATAAAACGTATTGCAGCTGTTGCTGCAACGTTCATTGAAGATGTACAAACGATAGAAAGGTCCCTTTGAACAGGACCTCCAATAATATCTCCATCAAAAGTAAAATTATCAACACCGTCTAATTCTAAAACGCCACGACCTGTAGCAACGTCACCTGAAATTGTAGCGGTTGCAGTAGGGCGAAGTACAATAGAAGTGTAGTTAGCCGGGCCCTGGCCGCTCGCTAACAAGGGAGTAGGTAAATAACCTGTAACCCCTTCGTTTGTGCTTGCAGTAACACTAATGGTAATAGCACCAAAATGCGTTCCCGCATTAATAGCGGCAAAAGCAGCATTTACGTTAGAATAGGTTGCTGTAGAACCACCACTCACCGTAACCTGAGCTTTGGCAAATGAGCCAATTAGCAAAAAGGCAATTAGTAATTTGTAAAAATTTTTCATTTTGTTTTTCTTTTTAATTGTTATTATAAAATTCTTTAAACGTGTTTTAAAATAATGCTGTTCTTGCATTTATTAGTTTAGTATCAACCAAACATTATTTTAAAAACAATTTATCCGTAACAAAGTTCTAAAACTCAAACGATAAAATTGCAGTAATTTGTCCAAATAATTACCTTTTCAACACAACATAAAAACATAGAACATATTGATTATCAATTATATAAAAAACAAATACGTTACACTTCAGAGTAAATATTTAACTTCGTGTTAAAATTTAATAAATCGTGTCGCAGCAACTCATTCAGCTTATTGGATCGTTAACCCGAAATGAAAAAAGATATATTAGTTTAAACTTAAAAACTTTTTCGTCTGACAAAGATGCCAGCGGACTATTATCTGATTTTAATAAAACCGAAAAACAAATTGGTTTAAAAAGAAAAAAGGACGATTTAATTATCATCGGAAACTCAACTCGCTTATATTATAAGGTCATTGATATTTTATATCAGTTTCATGAAGAAGAATTACCAAATTCCGGCGACTCATTAAAAAATTTAAAACGTGCTAAGGTCTTAATATATAAAGGTCTGTATAAAGAAGGAGTGAAGCTACTTGACAAGATCATTACTCAGGGTTCAAAATACGATTATTTAATTAAAATGGAAGCTCTGGAGTTAAAACTCAATAGTGCAATTGAATCTGTTGATGTTGATTATATAAACACAAGTTATCTAAAAGACAAAGAGCTTTTTTCGAAATTCCATATGGAATATTATAATTTAATGGAGTACCAAAGTATGGAAGCCCTCATTAAATTAGAGTCGACTACCTTATATTTTTATGGCGACGACCATAGCATAACTAAAAATTTCAGGCAACTTTTAGAAAGTGAAACAAATGCTTATCATCCCCTGGCCAAGATCTATTTTAATAAAGCAAATGCTTTTCTTGCTATGAAAAAGGGACAGCCGGATAAAGCCTACCCATTTGCCAAAAGAACAATTAATCTTTTTGAAGAATATTCTGAAATAAAAAAAAAGAACCTGGTCATCTATTTAAAATCGCTAAGAAATTTATGCCTTGTTCTTTTATATCTAAAAAAACACAAAGATGCGGAAGCTGTTTTAGATGAAAGTGAACGAACACTCGTTGGTTTTAAAAAAAACTCAAATGTAGATATAAGAACAGAATTATTTACTTTGTTTGTTTTGATCAGGACAAATATTCTCATCTCGCACGATCTGGTTAAGGATAATATTTCGAAAATAAAAACATTTGAAAATGAATTCCGATTAAATATAGATATTTTAAAGGATGATGAAAAAGCTAACTCTTATTTAAATTTCACGATACTTAGCATTTTTTTAAAGAATTATCGCCAGGCTTTAAAATACACGATAGAAGCCTTAAAAATTTCAGGTAAAGTTCGCAAAGATATTTATCACATTTCACTTATGAATGAAATAGTGATCCATTATTTTTTAGGCAATACTGAGGTTATGCTTTCTAAACTTAATGCTTACAAAAGATTTAGTGCAAAAGGCGATAATATGTTTGGTTTTGAAAAAGATCTACCTGCTCTTTTAACAACTATCTTTAATAACCCGCAGGATAAAACGTTATACGAGAATTTATTCGCTAAAATTAATAAGTCACTTAGTGAAGAAGGAAAACTAGTAACCAAACCATTTATTGCATTATTCTATTTAAAACCTTTATAATAAAAAAGGCCTCCATTTCGGAAGGCCTTTTTAAATTATTAATTACAAATTATTATTTGATTTTAAATGCAGCTTTTACTTTTGCAACGTAATCTAATTTTTCCCATGTAAACAATTCTACTTTCATAGTTTTTGTTTTTCCATCAGGTGATTTAAAAGTTTTAGTTACAGTTTCGTTCTTACGGCCCATGTGCCCATAAGCAGCAGTTTCGCTATACATAGGTGTACGTAATTTAAAACGTTGCTCAATAAAGTATGGACGCATATCAAAAACTTTTTCAACGATCTTAGCGATTTCGCCATCGGTCATTTTTACCTTTGCAGTACCATACGTATCAATAAAGATGCCCATTGGTTGTGCAACACCAATTGCATAAGACACCTGTACTAAAACTTCAGTACAAACACCTGCAGCAACTAAATTTTTTGCAATGTGACGCGTAGCATAGGCAGCAGAACGGTCAACCTTACTTGGATCTTTTCCTGAGAAAGCACCACCACCGTGAGCACCTTTTCCACCATAAGTATCTACAATGATCTTGCGACCAGTTAAACCGGTATCACCGTGTGGACCACCAATTACGAATTTACCGGTTGGGTTAATATGGTAGTTAATTTTGTTATTGAATAAGTGCGCGTATTTTGGATATTTCTTTTTAACGCGTGGAATTAAAATATCAACGATGTCTTTTTTAATTTTGGCTAACATTTTTGGTTCAGCATCAAAATCATCATGTTGTGTTGAAACTACAATAGCATCAATACGAACAGGCACATTATCATCGCTGTACTCTAAAGTAACTTGTGATTTTGCATCAGGACGTAAATATTTAATTTCTTTATTCTCGCGACGTAATGCAGCAAGTTCTAATAGAATACCATGCGCCAAGTCTAATGCTAAAGGCATATAGTTAGCAGTTTCGTTAGTTGCGTAACCAAACATCATCCCTTGATCACCAGCACCTTGTTCTTCCTTTTTCTTTTTGTCAACACCTTGATTAATATCAGATGATTGTTCGTGAATTGCAGAAAGAATGCCGCAAGAGTTTGCCTCGAACATATATTCTGATTTGGTATAACCAATTTTACGAATCACTTCACGTGCAATTTCCTGAACATCTAAATATGCTTTGGATTTTACCTCACCGGCAAGAATAACCTGACCTGTTGTAACTAATGTTTCACAAGCAACTTTACTGTTTGGATCAAACGCTAAAAAATTATCAATTAATGCATCCGAAATTTGATCGGCTACTTTATCCGGGTGTCCTTCTGACACTGACTCTGATGTAAATAAATATCCCATGTTGGATCTAAGATTTAAGAATTATGATTTTAAAATTTTAATTTGAGTTTCAAATATAAGTGAATGCTTAGAATAAACAAACTATTTAGCAGAAGTTAGCTTAAATTCATAAAACTCCATAATTTGGTTACAAAGCAGCTTTTTGCAGGCCTCATCTACCTTAGCTTTTGCGGCATTTTCGTCTGCAGCGCTTATTTCTAAAGTAATGTGTTTACCAATACGAACGTTCTCTATCTCGCCCAGGTTAAGGTTCTTCATTGAGCCTGTAACGGCTTTTCCTTGTGGGTCTAGCAATGCGCGAAGCGGCATTACATCAATATCTGCAATAAATTTTGCCATCTTGTGTGTGAATTTAGGTTAACAAAAGTAGGATTAAACTTTCTTTTTGAAAAATATGTTATCCACAATACTTAACAAAATATAAAGAATAATAACCAGCGGAATGCCTACAAACTGGAAGCAGGCAAGGATAAGAACAGCCAGGCCTATTAATATAAAACGCATTTTATTATCTGCCCAACCAAAGTTTTTGAATTTTAGGGCGATGAGGGGTAATGGGGCAACAAGCAATAAACTCAGGATACAAGACACAAGACATAAGATGTATGGGTTTTCATCTAAAAGATGTATCGGTGAATGTGCTCCTCCTAAATTATAAATTAAAGGAATTGAACAGATGAACATTGCATTTGCTGGTGTCGGAAGTCCAATAAAAGAATCTGACTGACGGGTATCATTATTGAATTTAGCGAGGCGAATAGCGGAAAAAATTGGAATAATAAATGCAAAATATTGTGGAAAGTAAATAGAACTATCAATTGCAACTGCACTCATATCAGGCGCGCCTGTGCTCATTGCAAGATTGATTATCCTCGCAGTAGCGATCATCTTAAACATCACAAACCCCGGAACTACACCAAAAGTTACCATATCCGCTAAACTGTCAAGATCTTTACCAATGGGTGAAGCAACTTTTAATAAACGTGCTGTGAAACCATCGAAGAAATCTAAAACCAATGCAATGCCCACTAAATAAGCTGCCCAAACAAGATCGCCTTCAAAGGCTTTTACAATGGCTAAACATCCGCACAATAAGTTACCGCAGGTAATGGCATTGGGGATATGTTTTTTGACACTCAATGTTTCTTGTTTCGGGTTTCTTGTTTCGAGTTTCAGGTCCGGGAAATAAATTCTAGGCCAACTTACTGCTCAAATCTTCCCACTTCTCCATTTCCTTCTCTAAATTACTTTTTAATTGATTGTAATTTTCAAAAAAGGTTTTGTCGTTCACTAATTTATCATACTGAGAAGCGTCGCTTAATTTATCGTCGCACTCTTTAATTTTTACTTCTAAACTAGCAATATTCTCTTCTACCTTTTTTATCTGACTACGAATTTGTTTTTGCTCTGCGTCATTATTCTTCTCGACTGCGCTCGAAGTGACAATTGGTTTTTTTTCTACTTTAACTTCTTGCGCTCTTCCGGTTTTATCAAGATCAAGCTGGTTCAATCGCTCTACTTTACGGATCTGCATGAACTCTTCAATGTCACACAAGTACTCTTTTACTTTTCCATCGCGGAATTCAAATAAACGGTCGCAAATGCCTTTCATAAAATCCCTGTCGTGACTTACCATAACAACAGTTCCTTCATAATCAATTAACGCACGTTTTAAAATATCTTTCGAACGAATATCTAAGTGATTCGTCGGCTCATCCATTAGTAATAAATTGTATGGCTCTAATAATAATTTACACAATGCTAAACGCCCGCGTTCTCCCCCACTCAACACTTGTACTTTTTTATCAATGTCTTCTCCTCTAAATAAGAATGAACCTAATAATCCACGTACCTGTTTGCGCACTTCACCAACAGCTGCTTCATCAATCGTTTCAAAAACAGTTTTCTTTGGATCTAATTTTTCTTCCTGATCTTGTTCAAAGTAACCCATCATTACACTGTGTCCTAATTGCACAGTGCCATCATGTTCAACTTTCTTAGCGATCATTTTCATCATGGTAGATTTACCTTCACCGTTTCGGCCAACTAAACCAATCTTCTCGCCTTTAGTGATAATAAATTCTGCACCAGAAAAAATATGTTTTGGTCCGTAACTTTTTCCGGCATTTTCAACCGTCAACACAATTTTACCGCTGTGTGCCGGCGCAGGAAAACGAAAGTTCATGCTCATGTTATCATCATCATCTACCTCAACAATTTCCATACGATCCAACTTTTTGATCAACGATTGCGCGAAAGCTGCTTTACTGGCTTTGGCACGGTATTTATCAATTAAAACTTCTGTTTGATTGATGATCTTTTGTTGATTCTTTGCAGCATTCTCTTGTTGCTCTTTACGCTCTTTACGAAGAACTAAATAGCGGGAATAATTTGTTTTGTAATCGTAAATTTTTTGATTCGAAATTTCGATCGTACGATTGGTAACGCTATCTAAAAATGTCTTATCGTGACTAATAAGCATTACTGCACCCGGAAAAGTTTCCATGAACTCTTCCAACCACATAATAGCTTCAATATCCAAGTGATTGGTAGGCTCATCTAACAATAAAATATCCGGGCGTTGTAATAACAATTTTGCCAATTCAATACGCATTCTCCAACCTCCGCTAAATTCGGCAGTCTGACGCTCAAAATCTTTTCTTTCAAAGCCTAAACCTTTTAAGATCTTTTCTATCTCTTCGTTACGGTTACCCGCTCCCAACATATCCAAACGCGTGTAAACGTCGGTTTGTTCTTCAATCAATTTCGCGTAAGAATCGCTTTCGTAATCAGTACGTGTTTCTAAAAGATGATTTATTTCGTTAATACGTAATTCTAATTTTTGAATTTCCATGTAAGCCGTTTCTGTTTCTTCAAAAACAGTGCGACCATGTTGATGGATCATATCCTGTGGTAAATAACCAATGGTACATGATTTAGGCATAGAGATCTCGCCCTTTGTTGGATTTTGTTGACCAGATAAAATTTTAAGCAAGGTACTTTTACCCGCTCCGTTTTTACCGGCCAAACCAATTCTATCTTTTGGATTTATTAAAAAGGAAATATTATCAAAAAGATTGAACCCCCCAAAACTTACTGTAACGCCATTAACCGAAATCATTATTCAAAAAATTATTAAGCCGCAAAGATAGGCAAATTTTAAGGGATTTTAAAGGGTCTAAATGTATAAATTGTGAAATAATCAGGCATTGTTTTGCCTCTCTGAGGCAATTGATCAGGTTTATGTTGTTTTCTATAAGTATTAAGTCCCTCCAGGACTATCAATCTTAGTTAGGAATGCAAATAATCATTAGAAAATAAAAACGGCCTCAGCGAGGCCAAACCAGTTTAAAAGAAAAAGAAACGATCTTTCATTGCCCCGGAGGGGCAAAACCATTCACTATTTCAGGTCGAAATCAAACAAATATTCTTCTTTAAATTCGACCTCGTTTTCTCTTAAAAACTCAAGATATTCTTCATGAAAAGTTTTTTTGCCATGATGCACTTCCTGATTCTTAATATAATTCAATATCAGAGCAACATCTTTTTTTGAAACTGTAAATGCACCAAATCCAGCCTGCCAATAAAATTTACCTTTAAGGATCTTTTTATCATTTATAAATTTTGTAGAATGTTCTTTTATTTCCTTAACCAAATTAGATAAGTTCATGTCGGGCTTACAATTCAATAAGAGATGGACATGATCCGGCATACCATTAATGATAAACAATTTTTGGTTTTGATTGGCAACAATTCCTGTGATATACTTATACAGATCTTCTTTTATTTCGGGAACGATCAAAGATTCGCGATTTCTCACAGCAAAAACAACATGATAAAATATTTGTGTATAGGTATCTGCCATTGTGTTTTGTTTTGCCCTTCCAGGGCAAGTATCGGGGCTTCTTATTCCGTTAAAAAAGTTTGGTCCCTCCGGGACCGAAATAATGTTGATCAAATTAAAATGAGCAATCACTTGCTACATAAGCGTCATCTGCGTTCCATCCATCAGCTGAGTTCGTAATTGATCTCCACCAGTTTGTCCATTTCTAACAAAAAAGTATCGTTTATTTCGATCTTATTTTTCTTAGAAAAGAGCTTTACGTTTTGGTGCTGTTCTTCGTCTTCTACATAAAATTCAACAGAGCTTTTACCAGCATTATTGCTCATTAATTGCTCCAATTTATTGATAAGATTGTCGTTCACAGATGCCAATTTCACTTTCATGCGGATCAAATTAAAAGCATTTGTCTTTACATCATCCAACAACTCAATTTTGTTGATCTTAATTTCTAAACTACCCGGTTGATTGTAACGTTCCTGCACTTTTGCTTTTACAAAAACGAACAAGCCTTGTACCATGTATTTATTGTATTCCACAAAATCTTTTCCAAACAACATCAGTTCCGTAGATCCAAAATAATCTTCAACAATTAATTTACCAAAAGCATTTCCTGTTTTACTGGTGCGGTTCTCAAAGCCAGTAATAATTCCTCCAAAAACAACTTCGCGATTCTTAAACGGTTCTAATCCTGCTTTTAATTGCGCGCAATTCGCATTGCATTTATGTTCTATAATTAATTTATATGGATCTAAAGGATGGCCACTAATAAAAAATCCTACTACTTCTTTTTCCCTGCTTAGTTGTTCTAAAGCATTCCACGGTTCTACTTTTGGTAACTGCGGTTCGCTTACTTCTACTTCATCTTCTCCACCAAATAAACTTGCCTGCGATGTATCATTCCCTAAATTTTTCTGGTTACCATAACGGATCATTTTATCGGTTAATGTATTGCCATCCTGGTCAAGCACAAAGAACATCGAGCGTGTCATATTCTCAAAACTATCAAAGGCACCGGATAAAGCTAAACCTTCTATACTTTTTTTGTTGACTGCTTTACTATCTAATCTTGCAGCAAGATCAAACACATTTTTGTACGGACCATTTGCATTTCTTTCTTCAACAATTGCACTTACCACATTCTCGCCAACACCTTTAATACTGGCCATTCCGAAGCGAATGTCGCCATTTGGCATTACCGAGAATTTACCAAAACCTTCGTTCACATCCGGACCCAAAACTTTTAATCCGGCGCGTTTACATTCTTCCATAAAGAAGGCAATAGACTCAATACTACCCGCGTGGTTTAAAGTAGAAGCCATGTATTCGCTTGGGTAATGCGCTTTTAAATATGCTGTTTGAAATGCTACATAAGCATAACAAGTAGAGTGTGATTTATTGAAAGCGTAGGATGCAAAGGCTTCCCAATCTTTCCAAACCTTCTCTAGCACTTTTGCATCGTGTCCGTTCTTGGTTGCATTCTCAATAAATAATGGCTTTAATTTATCAAGTGTTTTTTTATCCTTCTTCCCCATTGCTTTACGCAATACATCGGCATCTCCTTTTGTAAAATTCGCTAGCTTCTGACTTAAACGCATTACCTGCTCCTGGTAAACAGTGATACCATAGGTCTCCTGCAGGTACTCATCCATCCCTTCAAGATCGTAGGTAATTTTTTCGCGGCCGTGTTTACGTGCAATGTAATTTGGAATGTATGCAATTGGTCCCGGACGATACAAGGCGTTCATCGCAATAAGATCCGTGAAGCTATCGGGTTTTAATTCTTTTAGAGACTTCTGCATACCAGCACTTTCATATTGAAAAATACCGTTTGTTTCGCCGCGTTGAAAAAGCTCGTAAGTCTTCTCATCTTCAAGCGAAATCGCATCTATATCAAGATCAATGCCGTGATTTAATTTTACAAGTGCAACAGCATCTTTAATAATGGTTAGCGTGCGTAAACCAAGGAAGTCCATTTTTAATAATCCAGCGCTTTCCGCAACGGAGTTATCAAATTGGGTAACCAGCATATCACTGTCTTTACCTTTTGTTACCGGCACATACTTCATCATTTCGCCGGGCGTAATAATTACGCCGCAGGCATGAATACCGGTATTGCGCAAACAACCTTCCAACTCATAAGCTTGATTTAATACGTCCGCCTCAGGACCTTTTTCTTCTGCTAATTTTCTGAAAGCGTGCGATTGTTCAATTACTTCGCGCCTGCCTTCTATCTTACCAAGATATTTCAGGTCAATGCCTCCCGGTTTTAATAATGCTTTTAATTTGGCATCCAGACTATCAGGAAATAATTTTGTCAAGCGATTGGCGTTATCTAATGGAAGGTCCAAAACCCTTGCTGTATCTTTGATAGCGGATTTACCACCCATTGTACCGTAAGTAATAATTTGTGCTACCTGATCGGCGCCATATTTTTTAATTACATAATCAATAACAGCACCCCGGCCTTCATCATCAAAATCAATATCAATATCGGGCATGCTAATACGATCGGGATTTAAGAAACGCTCAAAGAGGAGATCGAACTTAATAGGATCTACATTTGTAATTCCCAAACAATAAGCAATGGCAGAACCCGCAGCAGAACCACGACCCGGACCAACTGAAACACCAAGTCTACGAGCTTCGCGAATAAAATCGGCAACAATTAAAAAATAACCTGGATAACCCATTCTTTCAATCGTGGCTAATTCAAAATCAATACGTTCTTTAATAGCTGGCGTAAGATCAGGATAACGTTTTGCAGCACCTTCGTACGTGAGCTCGGTCATGTAAACAAACTGCTCAGCAATAATTCTTACCTCTGCTTTTTCGTGCTCAAGTTGTTCTGCACTATAATTTTTTGCAGCCCAGTCTTTTTCTTTAATGGCTATTATTCGCGCGAGTGAGTCGTTAATAGCCTGTGCATTATTTGCAATAAAATCTTCAGCAATTTCAAATTTTGGTAATAATACGTCGCGGCCTAATTTAAATTGCTCGATCTTATCTACAATTAAATTGGTATTGGTGAGCGCTTCAGGAAGATCTTTAAAAAGAGCAGCCATTTCGGCCGGCGATTTAAAATAAAACTCATCGTTTGGCATACCATATCTAAAGCCGCGGCCTTTACCTTTAGGGGTTTCCAGTTTCTCGTTATCTTTTACACATAATAAAATATCATGCGATTTAGAACCTTTTCTATCAATATAATAATTACTGTTTGCGGCAAAATACGGAACGTTATGTTTTTTTGCTAATGCTAATAACTGCCCGTTAGCAAAATCCTCATCCTGATTTTTATGCTGACGATTCAACTCAACATAAAAATCTTCTCCAAATTGTTCGAGGTACCATAAAAATGCGTTTTCGCCTTGTTGTTCGCCTAAGTTAATTATGCTGTATGGCACTTCAGAATTTAAAGATCCTGTAGTTGCTATCAATCCTTCTTTATATTTTACAAGAATATCTTTATCAATACGCGGCACATAATAAGCGCCATCAATTAAGCCCATTGAACTAATACGACAAAGATTTTCGTAGCCCTTACGATTCTTTGCAATTAATACTTGCGTAAAACCATTATCTTTTTTCGTTTTATCTTTATGATCAGCGCAAATATTCACTTCGCAGCCAATAATGCACTTTAATTCTGTTTTCTTTTCACCTGTGACCTCTCCTTTTTCGAGAGCCGCATTATGTTCTTTTATTTTTTTATTCTGACTATCAATTTCTTTCCAGAATAAAAATGCTCCGTACATATTGCCATGATCAGTTAACGCAACACCGGGGCTTTTAAATTCCAACGCTTTAGCTACAAGAGCAGCAACATCGCTGGTTGACTGCAATACGGAAAATTGCGTGTGATTATGAAGATGGCTGAATTTAAGATTGGCATCAACCTCTGTAATAACGGTTTCAACAGTTGCAATTTTGGCCGCATCTTCTTTTTCCTTAGCTTCTTTAGTTTTGCGGTCTTTCCAATATTGCTCGTGTTTAGTCAGTTCGGTAAAATCAGGTGCCACGTAGTTAATTGCAGGCAACATATCTGCCGAGATCTCGCGCACTTTTGTAATGCCTCTTTTTATGATCTCGAAAAACACTTTTGTTGTAGCTGCCACGTCAAATGCGGCATTGTGCGCTTCGTCAAAACCGCTATTAAATAGTTTTTGGTAAAGCTCCGTTAAAGTTGGCCATTTAAATTTGCCACCCCTGCCACCCGGCAAAGCACAATATTCTGTGGTTTGATCGTTCTTGGTGTCAATAAAAGCCTTGCTTTCAAGCACATTCGGCAAACCGCAACGTAATAATTCGGCGCCAATAATGTTAATATCAAATTCGATGTTGTGTCCGCACAAATAAGCGGTTTCGTTAACAACATCTATAAATTTTTGTAAAGTATCTTTTAAGTTTTGCCCTTCTTCGTTAGCGCGCTCGTTAGTGATACCGTGAATTTGTATGGTAGCAAAGGGAATGGTGTAACCTTCTGGCTTAATAATGATAGAATCATTTTGAAGCAGGTTTCCATTAGCATCGTGTAATTGCCATGCGATTTGCACCATACGCGGCCAATTGTCAAAATCGGTTAAAGGCGCGTTATAATTGCGGGGTAAGCCTGTGGTTTCGGTATCAAAAATTAAAAACATGCCTGGATATGGTGATTTTAGTTAAAATTATAGGGTAAACGGACTATAAATTTACGATTTTAAAGGCCTTTATTTTTGGTTGTTGAAAAATATGGAAAGCTTATTGGTAATCAGGGTTTAACAATCTTTTAAAAACCTTAAAATTTCGTTTTTCTGTTTCATTAAAACTGTTATCTTTGCCAGTCATAAAAATTTTGAACGAAATGAGTAAAGAAAAAAACATCCAGCAACAGGTTGATGCCGATAAGAAAAAGGAAAGCACCAGTATTTTAGAGAAGATCAGGAGAAGAACAGGTTTGCTTGTTGGGATTGTAGGTTTAGCCCTAGTTATTTTTATTTTAGAAAGCCTTTTAGGTTCGGGTGCCAGCATATTTGGCGGTAACGATCAAATGTCCATTGGCTCTATTCATGGTAAAAACATTGACAGGAACGACTTTTTAGCTAAAGTTGAGAACCAGTTAAATATCATCCGTCAGCAAAAACAATCTAACGATATTGATGATGCTACCCGCGGACAAGTGTTGGATTATGTTTGGCAACAATATGTTTCTGATATGGTAATTAAACCTCAGTATGCTAAAGTTGGTATTACTGTGGGTGAAGACGAAGTATACGAGCGCGTTGTAGTGCATCCGGTACCAACTATTTCTCAGCGTTTAACCGATCAAAAAACCGGAAAAATCTATGAGCAGTTAGCTGCCGCAGATGGAAGCCTTGATCCTGCTAAGTTCCGTCAGTTCGTTCAAAATGCAACGGGCGATCAGGAAATGTTCGTTAAGCAAATGGAAGAAGATGTTAAGAACATGCGTTATGCTGAGAAGTATGCAGCATTAATTCGTAAAGGTTTATATACAACTACTGCCGAAGCAAAAGAAGGCTTTAAAGCGCAAAACAATAAGATCAGTTTTAATTATGTTATTAAACGTTTTGATTCTGTAAGCGATAGCACTGTTAAAGTTACTGATGCCGACATTCAAAAATATTATAACGATCACACTTACTTATTTTTAAATACAGAAACAACACGTAAAATAGAATACGTTTCTTTTGATGTATTGCCGAGCCCTTCAGACATTGATACACTTTCAAAACAAGCATTTAGAATTGCACAGATGTTCAAAGAAAATAAATCTTTGAAAGAAGACAGCGCATTCATTGCAGCAGAAAGTGAAAATGGCGCAGTTAACATTCAGGATATGACCAAAAAGACGATGATCGTTCGTGATTCATCGATTTATACAGCTGCCCCTGGTACTGTATTTGGTCCCTATAATGAAGGCGCTTATTTTAAGATCTATAAATTAGAAGCAGTTAATTCAATTGCAGACAGTGCACGTGTTCGTCATATTTTAGTTGCTATTAACGACCCTCAAACGCAACAACCAAAACGCAGTTTAGCTGGTGCTAAAAAATCTGCAGACAGTTTATTAGCTTTAATTAAAGATAAAAAAGTAACCTTTGATACACTTGTTAAAACTTACAGTGATGATGGTGGAAGCAAAACAAATGGTGGGGATTACGGTTGGTTTGACGAGAACAAAGGTTTTGTTGAGCCGTTTAAAAATGCTGGTTTAATGGGTACCAAGGGAAATATCTCTGTTGTAGAAACTCAATTTGGTTATCATATTATTGAAGTGTTAGATGTAAGTAAAACAAAACATAACACGTATAAAGTTGCTCAAATATTTAAATTGATCGCTCCAAGTGATGAAACTAACCAATCAATTTTTGCACAGGCAAATCAATTTGCAGGCGAAAATAATACGGGCGAATTATTTGATAAAGCGGTGGAGACTAAAAAATTAACCAAACGTATTGGCGATAACATTAAAGAAAGCGATCGTCAGTTACCTGCTTTAGACAACGCAAAAGAACTTGTAAGATGGGTTTATACCGCTAAAAAAGGTGATGTGAATATTTTCACCTTTGGCGATAAACATGTTGTTGCAAAAGTGGCGGGCATTAAAAATAAAGGTGTTTTACCTTTAGAGGATGTAATGGATGAGGTAAAAACTTTAGCCATTAAAGATAAAAAAGCTCAAACTTTTTTAGCTGAATTTAATGCAAAAGCAGGAGCATCTAAAGATGTAAATGATATTGCCACAAAATTAGGATTGGAAGTTAAAAAACAAGAGAATTTACCATTAGCAAGTCATAATGTTGAAGGTTTAGGACACGATGATGTTATTATGGGAACAGCAAACGGAACAAAAGCCGGAGCTACCAGCAAAGCTATTGAAGGCGATAATGGTGTGTTTGTTTTAAACGTTGTAAGTATTACTGAAACACCGGTACCGGCAGATCTTAAGATGCAAAAAATGCAAATGGATCAGGCTAACGGAGGAAGAGCGGATTACGAAGTATTTGGCGCTTTAAAAGAGCTCGCAAATATCGAGGATCATAAATCCAGGGTAGAATAATAAAATTTTAAGATCCCCTCTTAACACAGAGGGGATTTTTTATTTATACACAAAACGAAAATCCTAATATGACCATCCAGGAAATAATTACAGAAATTGAAAATTTTGCGCCACTTGCCTACCAGGAAGATTATGATAATTGTGGTTTAATAACCGGACAAAAAACTCAAAATGTTACAGGCGCATTATTAACTTTAGATTGTACCGAAGAAGTTATTGACGAAGCTATCGCTAATAAATGCAATTTAATTATTGCGCACCACCCTATTTTATTTAGCGGTTTAAAAAAAATAAACGGTAATAATTATGTTGAACGAACAATTATAAAAGCCATACAAAATAATATTGCTATTTATGCCGCACATACCAATCTCGACAATGTAAAACAAGGTGTAAATAAAAAAATGGCGGATAAATTGGGTTTAAAGGATCTGAGCATATTAGCGCCTAAATCCAACCTCTTAAAAAAACTAGTAACCTTTGTGCCGGAAAGTCACCACCAAGCTGTGCTACAAGCCTTATTTGAAGCGGGAGCCGGTAACATTGGCAACTACTCTAACTGCAGTTTTAATTTGGAAGGAACAGGTACTTTTAAAGGAAACACAGCTACCAAGCCCTTTTTAGGAAAACCTAACGAATTAAGTAAGGAAAAAGAGATAAGAATAGAGACCGTTTTTGAATTCAATAAAGAGGCTGCGATCATTGCTTCCCTGCTAAAAGCGCACCCATACGAGGAAGTAGCCTATGATATTTATTCTATTGCCAACAAGCACCTGCAGATAGGCTCTGGCATGATTGGTGAGTTGGAAAAGGAAATAAACGAAGCAGATTTTTTAGCACATGTTAAAAAAAGTTTATTAAGTGGTTGCTTAAAACACACCAAAAAATTGGGAAAATCAATCAAAAAAGTGGCAATTTGTGGCGGAAGTGGTCGTTTTTTACTCAAAAATGCCATAAATAGTGGGGCTGACGCCTTTATTACTGCGGATTTTAAATACCATGAGTTTTTTGACGCCGAAAATAAATTATTGCTGGTAGACGCCGGGCACTTTGAAACAGAGCAATTTACGCCTGAAATTTTTTATGAGATTATTCAGAATAAATTTCCTACATTTGCAATCCGTTTATCAAAAACAAACACAAATCCGGTAAACTATTTTTAGAACATGGCTGCAAAAATTAAAGAAAAAATTGACGCTTCAGTTGAAGGAAAATTAAAGTCGCTTTATCAATTACAATTAATTGATAGCAAGATCGATCGTTTAAGAACAGTTAGAGGTGAATTACCTTTAGAGGTTAGCGATCTTGAAGACACAGTTTTAGGTTTAGAGACCCGTTTAAAGAATGTTGAAGAAGAAGTAGCTGAACTTGAAACTACATTAGCTGAAAAGAAACAAGCTATTAAAGATTTTACTGCAAATATTAAAAAATACGAGCAACAACAAGGTAAAGTTCGTAATAACCGTGAGTACGATGCCATTACAAAAGAAATTGAATTTCAAAATTTAGAGATCCAATTGGCTGAAAAACGTATGAAGGAAGCTAAAGCAAGCGTTACTATTAAAAGCGAATTGCTTGAAAAAAGCAAAGTAGAATTTGAAGAAAGAAGTAAAGATCTGAAAGCGAAAAAAGGTGAGTTAGATGAGATCATTGCTGAAACTGAAAAAGAAGAAAAAGAATTAATAAAAGAAAGCGAAGCAGCAACTGCAAATATTGAAGATCGTTTATTAAATGCTTACAAACGTATCCGTGCAAACTCTCGCAACGGTTTAGCGGTTGTAGCAGTAGAGCGTGATGCTTGCGGCGGATGTTATAATAAAATTCCACCACAACGTCAGTTAGACATTCGTTTAAATAAAAAGATTATTGTGTGCGAACATTGCGGTCGCGTGTTGGTTGACGGTATGTTGATCCCGGACGCAGGACTGGAAGATGTAAAAAAATAATTAATTATTTTTTGAATAATTAAATCTTTCCTTTACATTTGCACACCAAAAAAATTGGGAGCTTAGCTCAGCTGGTTCAGAGCACCTGCCTTACAAGCAGGGGGTCACTGGTTCGAACCCAGTAGTTCCCACTGATACATCAAACCCCGCACAAGCGGGGTTTTTTGTTTAGAGCAAATTCGAGTTGACTTGAAAATTTGCTACTAAACAAAAAAACCGTTTTACGAAGTAAAACAAGGGTTTGATGTTGACTCATGGAAGGACCTGGCATCATCGCCGGAGGCGATAACCCAGTAGTTCCCACAAAAAACCTCGCCTTTGGCGGGTTTTTTTTATTTATAGGATGTTCCATCTTTATATATTATGCTCTCCAACAAAAAACAAATATTATGTGGGTCATACAGGCGATGACCTGTTTGAAAGAATTCGTAAACACAATTCAAATCATAAAGGTTTTACCGGAGGAATTGGTGATTGGGAATTAAAATATTCAGAAGATTATGCTAGAAAATCTCAAGCCATGAAACGTGAAAAGGAAATAAAGAGTTGGAAGAGCAGGAAAATGATCGAGAAATTAATTTTAAATACTTAGCTCAGCTGGTTCAAGAGCATCCCGACTTTCAGTTGGGAGGATCACTGGTTCGTCCCGACAGCTATCGGGACCGGTAGTTCCCACAAAGCCTTATAGAAATGTAAGGCTTTTTTACTAATAACAAAGATAGATTCCTAATTGCATTTGCTTTCAATTTTCAGAGCCCTTAATTTCTATCGTTTTAAGAGAGAAATCCGAACCCGCCAAAATGTGCTATTGGCCGAATAGTGACATTTTCCGTCCATCCATGCTGCAAAGAATCCTGAAGATTTGTTAAGCCATAATAACCCCTTCCATGCTTAACAATTTCCGCTTTTTCCTTTTTGATTTCCTTTAAAATAGCTTTATGGACTTTTTTCCGAATATCATTTATTGATTCATCATTTATTTTATATTCTACTATTTTTTCTGCTATTCTTTTATAATGCATTTTATTTTTTTTCTCAAATCGAAGAATCCATTTAATAATATAGATCAGTTCATAATTTCCAGAATAAAGATTAAAATCAAATTTTATGTCATCATATATAATCAAGATATTTTTATTCTATAGTCAATTCTACCTCACAAACACAAACTCCACCCTCCTATTAAGGGCCTTGTTATCACTGATTGGTTTTGAATCACCATAACCATTGTAAGTAATGCGATTTGCTTTTATGCCTTTTGATATTAAATAATCTGTTACCGTTTTTGCACGGTTCAACGACAAGACTTTGTTCTCTTCTTTTACACCATTGTTATCGGTGTGCCCATTTATCTCTACTTTTATTTTAGGATCTTTACTTAAAAGGTTAAGCACTTTATTTAATTGTGTGAATGATTCAGCTCCTTCAATTTTATACGAAGCTGTTTCAAAATTTATACTCAGGTTAATAGATACTGTATTACCAAGATCGTTCATGATCTTATCGCCGAATTCTTTTTTTGCCCACTGCTCAAAGGAAATAAGCTTTGACGACATTATTTTAAATGATCCTGCTTCTAAAAAAATCGCCGAGTCATACAGCCTGTCGCCCACATCGGCAATGGCAATTTTAATATGATATTTCTTCCCCGGAATAACTTTAGCTCCTGCATGCAACACAACAGTAAAACCATCAAACTGAAAAGTGGAGGCCATCTCTCCCCCTGCTTTATTGTTCTCAAATTTTTGAGGATTTTCAGAATCCCAGGCATAATTCCGGATAAAATATTTTTTGTTTGCTATCGAATTAATATTGTCAACCGTTATTGGTATGTGGCGTTCTAATAAAGCTAAATTTCTTTTTCCCGGCGGGTCTTCGCTACTCAGAAAAAAACCGAAAATATCATTTACATTTTTACTTACATACTCGGGATATTCTTCTGAAGCAAAAAAATAATTAAAGGCAATACTGTCGTCTGCCGGTATAAAATCAAATTCTAAAATAGCTGCGTCATACGCAGGCCCTTTTGCAATTGAGCTTAGCGAAGCATCCGTATTATTCTGTGTTTTCGAGCTTCTGTCGGGTGTATCGTTAGGGCCAATAGCATGAAACACATTTCCGGTAGATAGAATAAGTCCTTTTGAAATAACTTTGTTATGCACCATAGAGCAATTAAAAATGCCCAGCGATCTTTTATAGCCTTTGTATTTTACATTCTCAATTTTAGATCCCGCTGCGTTATCGGCAAAAATAGTCTTCACCATTTCTTCGGGAGATAAAGTTGTATCAATACTTAATTGGGCGGTTGCCAATTTTGAAATAAAAAATAAAGTGCTAAATAAAAAGAAAGTAATAGTTTTAGCCATATTCTGAAATTCTCAAGCAATATAATGCACAAAATAACAAAAGATACTGAGCAAACCTTAAAATACCTCAGAAAATATTCCTGGCTTTTGTTTTGCTGAGAATTTTATTAACTTTATTACGCATGATAAAAATAACCAAAGGCAGCCTGGATGACGTTTACCTTATATCGGATGTAGGCAAGGTCTCATTTCTTGAATCGCATGGCATCTCAGGTCCTGATAAAGACATAAAACAGTATATAGAGCAAGCCTTTTCTTTAGAAGCCATAACAAAAGAACTGAACGATAAAAAAAATAATTATTATCTTATTTATTATAACGAGCGTATTGCCGGTTATTCAAATATTATTTACAATGCTGTTAACCCAAAAATTGAAAGTCCGAATGTTACAAAACTCGACCGCTTATATATCTTAAAAGAATTTCACGGACTTAAATTAGGTACCGCACTTTTTGAATTTAACATCCAACTCACTAAAGAGAATAAACAAATAGGTTTATGGCTTTATGTATGGACAGGCAATAAACCTGCCCTTTCTTTTTACAAAAAGGCCGGCATGGAAATAATTGCCGATACATCTTTTAAGATCACAGAAAATCACTCGAATCCAAATTACTGGATGTATAAGGTGTATTAATTTATTGTTTTATCAGGTTACAGTTTTGCTCAATTAAGCTATTGATCTCGACTTGAGCTGTTAAACTTTTCCGAAAAAATCAGAGTTTCTTTTTTTCCTAACTTAAATTGAAGTAACAATAAATTCTATGCGTGCTAAAGAGTGCCCCTTCTTGCCTGCTCGGCCTCAATTGATTCAAATAAAGCCTGGAAATTTCCCTTTCCAAAAGACTTTGCACCTTTACGTTGAATAATTTCAAAGAATAGCGTTGGTCTGTCTTCCACCGGTTTTGTAAAGATTTGTAGTAAGTATCCATCTTCATCTCTGTCAACCATAATACCCCATTTTTTTAATACTTCCATGTCCTCTTCAATAATTCCTACGCGATCTTTTACTGTATCGTAATAAGTTCCGGGTACGTATAAAAATTCAACACCGCGTTTACGCATTTCTGAAATTGTGAAAACGATATCATCAGTTGCAACAGCAATATGTTGGCAACCCGGGCCATGATAAAAATCTAAATATTCTTCTACCTGTGATTTCTTTTTACCATGAGCAGGTTCGTTGATCGGAAATTTAATACGGCCATTTCCATTCGTCATAACTTTACTCATTAATGCTGTATACTCGGTTGAAATATCTTTATCATCAAATGTTACAAGGTTTGCAAAACCCATTACCTCCGCATAAAAGCCAGCCCATTTGTTCATGGCGCCTAACTCAACATTTCCTACCATGTGATCTATGTATTTTAAACCGGTAGTGCCCGGCTGATATTCTGTTTGCCACTTTTCAAAACCTGGCATAAAAACACCTTTGTAATTTTTGCGCTCAATAAACATGTGAATAGTTTCTCCATAGGTGTGAATACCTGACTTTACAATTTCGCCATTTTCATCTTTGATCACTGTTGGTTCTAAAAATGATCTTGCACCGCGTTTTGTTGTTTCTTCGTATGACTTACGAGCATCATCTACCCATAATGCAATAACTTTAACGCCATCACCGTGTTTACGAATATGATGAGAAATTTCACTTTCCGGATCGAAGGGAGAAGTTAACACTAAGCGAATTTTATCTTGCACTAATACATACGATACACGGTCACGAGAACCGGTTTCTAAACCTGCATATGCTAATTCCTGAAACCCAAACGCTGTTTTATAAAAATGAGCTGCTTGTTTTGCATTGCCTACATATAATTCTACATAATCTGTGCCATTTATCGGTAAAAAGTCTTGCGCTTTTTCAAAAACTTTTTCTCCACTATAATCGTAGTTTTTTACCTTAGTTAAATCTGCTGTTGCCATACTATTTAAGATTTTAGGTTTATGAATTTTGATTGTCTATTATTTTTCAGTTCAACTTATCGAATTTTGAATTCTTAGTTCCGTGTTCCCACCCACTATGTTAGTTGCGGTTTACTCATCCAGGATTTATAATAATCCTTTACTTCGTATTTCATTGCCTCTGTGGTAATTTTTAAAGGGTTAAATGGATCGATCATTACAGCGAGCTCTTTAGTTTCTTTTTTACCGATACTGCGTTCAATTGCTCCCGGATGCGGCCCATGAGGAACACCTGCAGGATGTAATGTAAACTGGCCAGCCTTAATATTATTACGACTCATAAAATCGCCATCTACATAATATAATATCTCTTCTGCATCAATATTGCTATGATGATAAGGTGCAGGGATCGCGTCAGGGTGATAGTCATATAAACGCGGTACGAACGAACATATCACAAAGTTCCGTCCCTCAAATTGTTGGTGTATGGGTGGAGGCATGTGTATCCTGCCTGTAATTGGCTCAAAATTAAAAATAGAAAAAGCATAAGGATATACGTAACCGTCCCAACCTATCAGATCGAATGGATGTGTTTCATATGTATACGGATAAATCATACCGCGTTTTTTGATCATAATTTTAAAATTGCCACATTCATGGTGCGTTTCAAAACTGTGCGGCAATTTAAAATCGCGTTCGCAAAAAGGAGAATGTTCTAACAACTGCCCAAATTCATTACGGTAGCGTTTTGGAGTACGGATGGGACTGTGAGATTCAATAAATAGAATTTTATTTTCTGCAGTGGCAAACTCTAACTTATAAACGACACCCCTAGGAATAATTACATAATCGCCATATTCAAAATCAACCGTGCCATACATCGTTTTGCATCTACCACTTCCTTTATGAATGAATAGCATTTCATCAGAATCTGCATTCTTAAAAAAATATTCTTCCATAGACTTTGCAGGGCAGGCCATACCAATTTGCATATCGTCGTTAAAGAAAAATATTTTACGACTTTCTAAATAATCATTTTCAGGTTCCACATCATAGCCCATAAAACTCAAAGCTCTCAAACTCTCGTCTAAGGCAGCCTCGGGTTTAGCCCAATGCGCTTTACCAATTTCCTTAACCATTGTGGGAGGATTTAAATGATACACTAAAGAAGAAGTGCTGGAAAAACCTTCAGTTCCAAATAATTCTTCATGATACAATTCGCCATTTGGTTTACGAAATACGATGTGGCGCTTGTGTGGAACCTGTCCGTGTTTTTGGTATATTGCCATACTATTTTTTTGTAAAAGAAGTACTTTTTATTCGAAAGTAAAATGATATTACTCAGTCTCATGACTGACCATTGTCAAATTTCCAAAAATAAAAAAGCCATAACCTCTCAGTTATTGCTAAAAAATAATTACCTCAAAATTATTTTTTTAGAAATTCATAGATCGAGTCCTTTAAACCCACTCGTTTTTTTCGTAGTTCGTTCAAGTGTTCATCGGTTGTTGGTGTAGCGCCTGTTTCTATACTATGTATAGCATGGTCCACTTCATGATACTCGTCAAAAAACTTCCGAAAGCGGGAATCTGATGTTTTTAGCTCATGAATTTTTTCTTTCATTTCCGGAAACTCGTGTAATAGATCGTGTTTTTGCATAATATATGTTTTAGTTTTGTGGTTTAAAAATTGTTTTTTAGTGGCATTTAAAGAAGTCAAATATTTCTTTGCAGTTGGAGCATTTATATAATGCTTTACAAGCCGTTGAACCGAAACGACTAATTAATTCTGTATGTCTTGAATTGCAGCGTGGACAAACAACAGTTTCTTCGGCAGAAAATAATTTATTACATGCCGAATGATTTGGAGGAGCAATGCCGTACTTTTTCAATTTTGTTTTTGCTTCTTCACTCAACCAATCGGTTGTCCATGCCGGTTCAAATGTTAACTCTACTTTTATTTTATCAATACCTTTTGCAAATAAAATTTCTTTGATCTGATCTTCTATCATTTTCATTGCGGGACAGGCCGTATACGTTGGTGTGATCGTCACTGTATACGTATCATTTTCTAACCTAACATCGCGTAAGATACCAAGGTCTTTAATAGTTATTACTGGGATTTCCGGATCGGGAATTCCGGCAATAAGATCATAGACATCTTGAGTATCTAAATGAGATGTTACCATTTTGCATCCGGATAAGCTCTTTGCAAATATTGCATTTCAGATAAAATGTGGCCCAGATTTTCAGTATGAATTCCTTTCTTACTTCCAGTTTGCATATACGTATCTGCCGGAACCGATAAAGTAGCTTCAGTTAAAATTCTTTCCACTTCACTCTGCCATTTGCTTTTAAGTGCCACCGCGTCAACCGCTATGTGTTGATGCAATAAATATGTATCTATATGATCCATTTCAAATAATTCGCCAGTATACATCCACAGATCGTTCAGTGCTTTTTGCAAACGCTTATGACTTTCAGCTGTTCCATCTCCCAGGCGTAAAGTCCAATCGATGGCGTGTTGCATATGATACTTAACTTCTTTGGTGGATTTTTTTGCAATAGCCGATAACATTTCATCTTTACTGTTTTCTAATTCAGAAAAAAACAAATATTCATAAACCGAAATAAATAATTGACGCGCAATTACATTTGCAAAATCGCCGTTTGGCTGTTCCGTTATCAAATAATTATGGTAGTTAATTTCTGCCCGACGATAAGCGATATCATCTTCCGTATTTCCTTTGCCTTCTAGTTCAGCCGCGTACTTTAATAAAGCTTGTGCTCTGCCGATCATATCTAATGCTATATTAGTTAAGGCCAGATCTTCTTCTAAAATTGGGCCGCGGCTGCAAAGTTCAGATAAACGATGGCCGAGTATAAGAGCATTATCGCCAAGACGAATAACGTAGTTGTAAGTTGCCTCTTTTGTTGTCATACTATTTGCAGTTAAATATTTTTAGCGCCTTCCGGCATCACATAAAAAGTTGGATGACGATAAATTTTATCTTTCGAAGGATCAAATAACATATCACTGTCATCGGGATCAGAAGCCGAAATATGTCTGGAAGGAACTACCCATATGCTTGTTCCCTCGCCTCTACGTGTATAAATATCTCTTGCGTTTTGCATTGCCATTTTTACATCCGACGCATGAACGCTTCCCGAATGAATATAAGGTTGGCCCGATTTACTTTGAATAAATACTTCCCATAGATCTAATTGCGTATCTGTTGCCATATTATCTTCTTAAACAGTTTGTAACTCTTTTTTTGAATGTTTGATCTTATAAGCCTCCGCTGCTTCTCTTACCCATGCGCCTTGTTCGTGGTATTTAATGTGATGCTCTAAACGCTGTTTATTACACGGACCATGACCTGCAATTACTCTGTGAAACTCCTCCCAATTGATAGGACTTAACGTGTAATGTCCGGTTTTTTCATCCAGTTTAAAATTTTTATCCGGAATAGTTAAACCAATTAATTCCGCCTGCGGAATTGTTTTATCAATAAACTTTTGACGCAATTCGTCATTAGTTTCGCGTTTAATTTTCCATTTTACTGCGTCAGTGCTTCTCGGCGAATCAGAATCGTGAGGCCCAAACATCATTAATGCCGGCCACCACCACCTGTTCATTGCATCCTGAGCCATAGCCTTTTGATCTTTGGTGCCACGCATCATGGTTGTCATAATTTCGTAGCCTTGACGTTGATGAAAACTTTCTTCTTTACAAATACGAACCATGGCTCTGCTATATGGACCATAAGAAGTTCTCTGTAACGAAACCTGATTAACTATAGCTGCACCATCTACTAACCATCCAATTGCACCAATATCGGCCCAGTTTAAAGCTGGGTAATTAAAAATACTTGAATACTTAGCTTTACCTGATTGCAATTGTTCGATTAACTCTGCGCGCGAAACCCCTAGAGTTTCCACTGCACTATAAAGATATAAACCATGACCACCCTCATCTTGAATTTTTGCCAACAAAATTTGTTTTGCTCTTAAACTGGGGGCTCTGGTAATCCAATTACCCTCGGGCTGCATACCAATAACTTCTGAATGTGCATGCTGAGACATTTGGCGGATCAAATGTTTACGATAGCCTTCCGGCATATAATCTTTAGCTTCAATATGTTCTCCACTGTCAATCCTCGATTGAAAATGTGCATCAGAATGTTCGTTGTGCATAATGAAATTTTTAGTAAAACTATATTAAGCTAGGTGCTACTCAAATGACTTTTGTCAATGAAACTTATGATTGTAATCAGGCTTATATGTTTATTTGAGAAAATCTTTTGCATTTTGCATGCAAGTCCGACAGCTACAAGATTTTAGAAAAATTTAGAAATAAACCGGCTCTTTTAAAAAAAGCCGGCTTGAAAATAATTGTAAATACATCTTTTAAGATCGTAGAAAATAAATCGAATCCAAATTATTGAATGAGTAAGGTGTATTAATTTATTGTTTGATCAATTTACATTTTTGATCACTCATTCCATTAATAGCAAAAACATAAATTCCCGGCGACAGATCTAATATGTCTATTTGCATAGCTGTATAATTTATTTCGCCTGTTTTTACTACTCTACCTGTATTATCAGTTACAGAATAGATCGAACCAATCAGCTCATCCCTTAAATTTACTTTAATCATATCAGTTGCGGGGTTTGGAAATAAATAAAAACTTCTTGAAATTTTGTTTTCTGCCATCCCACTAACAGGCGCAGTGTAAAGCGAAACACCATCCATAGTACCAACCCACAAATTTCCTGCATTGTCAATAATAGAAGTATTTACAAGATCGCCAATTAAACCATTGCTTGTATTGTAATTTGTAAAAGCGCTGCCATTATATTTTGAGATACCAGCTGCATTTGTACCAAACCATTTATTGTTTGATTGATCGAAAGCAATAGCATGCACGTTGTTTGCAGGTAATCCATTTGTAGTAGTATAGTTTGTCCAAACTGTTCCATCAAACTTCTTTAAACCTGTTGATGTCCCGAACCAAATGTTTCCACTCGCATCTGGTTTTACAACATTCACATAATTTGCCTGCGAATAAGTTGTCCAATTAGTACCGTCAAATTTTGATACACCTCCGCCCCAGGTGCCAAACCACATGTTATTTGCATTGTCTATTGCCATACCCGGTACAATATTATTTGCCAAACCATTTGCAGTTGTATAAATGGTCCAGTTAACATCATTAAATTTTGAAACACCCATGTTGGTTGCAAACCATTTATTTCCGGTAGCGTCTATTTCAATTGCATATACAAGGTTGTTCGACAATCCCTCAAACGTGGTAAAATTTGTCCAAGTACTACCATTAAATTTTGAAACGCCACCGTCAGTACCGATCCAAATATTTCCTGAAGCATCAATTTTTATAGCTCTTACGTAATCATTTACCAAGCCGTCGTTAACAGTGTAGCTTGTCCAGTTAGTACCATCAAATTTAGAAATACCGCCGCCATATGTGCCAAACCATTTATTCCCAAAAGCGTCTATTGCAATAGCCTGTACATTATTGTTTGCAAGACCATTTGTTTCATTGTAAGAGATCCATGTTTGTGCTTTTATGAATAACCCTGCGATCATAAAAGCTAATACCAGTAGTTGTGTTTTCATTTTGTTTTAATTTTATTTTTCTAGTTATTAAATAATTTATAAAACAAAAGTCGGCTTAACAGGTCGCGAAAACTTACGGAAAAATAAAAGGGTTTTTGGAAGGTTTTTGAATTTTGAAAAAAAGGATATTTTCATCAAAATCAGCCCCGCCTTTTTTGCATTTTTTGCAAATATTGCTATTTCAGGCTCATTTTTTGCAAAATATACGGACAGAAATAAGTAATTCCTGCCAAAAAAATAATTGAATTCTAAATGGAGAGCCTATTGTCTTACGCCTATAACACAAACATTCCTTCGACTGCGCTCAGGATAAACTGACTCGTTTGTATTATAGTCTTACGCCTATAACACAAACATCGTCCACCTGCTCCAATGGACCTTTCCAGGCATTAAAGGCCATTTCAAGCACTTCTTTTTGGTCGTCCATAGACTTTGAAATGTTTGCCAGGAGAATATCCTTAAGCATTTTATATTTGAATTTTTTACCTTTTGGTCCACCAAACTGATCGGCTAAACCGTCTGTAAAAAGGTAAATGGTATCACCTTTATTTAATTGGATCTTATGCGTACTAAAAGGCTTTTCATTGGCATATTTTCCAATGGGTTGTTTATCTCCTTTTATTTCGTGAATGACCTCATCATTAGAAGAAACATACCAAATAGGGTTGTTAGCGCCTGCCCATTGCAATTCTTTTGTTTTTGTATTTAAGCAGCACAGACTAATATCCATTCCATCTTTTACCTCTTCACCACTTTTTTCGAATGTAGAAATAACTAATTCTCTGGTCTTGTCTAAAATTTTACCAGGATCAGTTACACCAAACTCTAAAACCGTTCTGTTTAAAGCGTTACTACACACTACCGAAACCAATGCTCCGGGAACGCCATGTCCGGTGCAATCTGCCACAGCAAACATAACCGTGTCGCCAATTTTTTCGAGCCAATAAAAATCGCCGGCAACAATATCTTTTGGTTGATAATAAAAAAATCCGTTATTAAAATTCTGACTCCAAAATATCTCAGCGGGCAAAATTGCTTCTTGCAAACGCTTGGCATATGTGATCGAATCAACGATCTCTTTTTGTTTTTCTTCAACAATATTCTTTTGCTGTTCAATAACTATTTTTTGTTTTTGTGTGACCTTAAAACGATTGAACATAAAACCTGCAAATATCAACACCAATAATAAGCCGCCGTACAAAGCATAACGCTGTGTTTTTTCCTGCTTTAATTTCACTGCTACTAATTTCTTTTCTTCACTTATTCTTACGCTATCAGCGGTTACCTTTCTGTCGTACTCATATTGAAATTGCTTTTTTGTACTCGACTTACGTGTTTCTTCACTATTAACACTATCCCTCATATGCACGAACAGTTCATGCATCTCCAATGCTTTTGCTGGTTTATTCTGTTGTTTGTAGATCTTATGCAATAATTTTGCAGCACTACTTATTAAACCCGGAAAGCCAAGTTCTTTAGACATAACAAGAGCTCCTTCGGCATACTCTAAAGCTTTTGAATATTCCTTCCTCTTAAAATAAACCGAACCAAGATTATTATAAGATCTTGCTACTCCATTTTTTTCATTTTGAGTCATGCGTAACTCAAGCGCTTTTAAAAAATAAGTAAGAGAGCTATCGTAAGTTCCTGAATTCTTATCATCAATTATTTCATAAATAGCGCCAATGGCTGTAAGTGATGCTGGAATACCTTTTTTATCTGCGAGCTTAAGTCGTATAGCAAGACCTTTTCTTGCATAGTTAATAGCTTTATTTTGATCTCCCTGGTTTTGATAAATAAGCGCCATATTATTATATGTACCTGCAATGGCTTTCTGATCATTTATCTTTTCTAAAACATTTAAACATTTTAAATAATTACTTAAAGCCTTGGCAGTGTCGCCCTGCCCCTGGTATAAAAAAGCGATGTTATTTAAGAGATAGGCGGTGTTCTGTTTATCGCTGATTTCTTCAAATATTTTTATTGCTTTATGATAATAATCCAAAGCCTCGCTTATATCACCGAGGCTTTGATAGATAAAACCAATATTATTTAATGATTCGCCGATGCCTTCTTTAAAATTTATTTCCTGTCTGATCTTTAAACTTTTTTTATAATACACCAATGATCTTTGAATATCACCATGGTCGTAATAAATAAAACCTATTATATGAAAACTGTGAGCAACTTCTTTTTTGTTACCAATCTCTTCAAAAATTTTTAAAGCCTTATTAAAGGCATCAAACGATCTGGTGGTATCAACGCCATCGATCTCGTCATACATTGTACCCAGTCCGTTCAAAGCAAGTCCTTCGTAGTATTTATAACCGCCTTTTTTTGCGTCATTTAAAATACTATCCCAATAAGAAGCTCTTACTATCGATTCTAAAATGCCAATTCTACAACGCAGACCCAGTTTTACTGTATCGTGTTTTGCAAGTTTTAATGCCTTGTACAAAGGTTCCACCTGCACATCCTGTGCGGGAATTTTTATTAAAAAAAAGAAAAGAAGAAGTATTAGAGCGCCTCTCATTTATTAGATAACTAATGTGATTTCTTTTCGATGGTCTTATGAATGTTATTTACTTCCATTACCGCTGCAGAGCCATACCATGGTAAATAATCAACTGCGAATAAATTAATTTTAATAGCAGGATCCTTCTCACATAAAAGTTTAGCTTCGTCAACAGTTTTTACATTAAAAATAAATATGCCTCTATAAAGATCGTTCTTGCCAAAAGGTCCGGCAAGTGCTAACTTTCCGGCATTTGCAAGACTAATAATATTATCCATGTGCCCCCTGAAAAGAGAATCAGATTCTTTTTTATCTTTTGCTTTATAAGTTCCTGTCTTTAATAATACCATGATATAGCTTTTCATGCCGTAATCATCGGCGCCAAGTTTTCTTGCCAAAACAGAATCGTAAACCGGTTTTGTTTGTGCAGTTAATTGACTTAAGCTAAATAGACCTAAAAAAAGAAATAAAATGTGCTTCATGTGTTTGTTTTAATTACAGTTAAAAATACAAATATTAATCAATAATTTATATTGGCTTCCTTTTTTATACGTTCCAATAAAAACTCTAAACCATTTAGTTTTATCTCGTATAAGGTATTTAGTAACACACCTAATTTACCCGAAGGAAAGCCCTTACGGTTAAACCATTCTAAATACGAAACAGGCAATTTATAAAGTATTACACCTTTATAACGCCCGTAAGGCATTGGCATTTTCACCAGTTCTAATAACAAGTTTGGATCTGGCTGCTCTGACATTAATTAATTATTTTTTCGAGATCGTTTAGATAATCGTTCTGAAGATCTGGATGCAAAGCGGTAATCAACGTATTGATCTTTTTTAGCTGCTGCTCCATTAAATTTACGAGCATCTGACTTTTGTGATATGGAATACCGGAGTGCTTTAATTTGGCACAAAAATAAATATACATTTCTGCAGAAAGCCCTTTGTCATCAACATACTTTGTATACTTGGTAATTATCCGCAACAATTTACGCAGGCTTTTTTTAACGTAATATAAATTAGATTGAGACTTTAGTAATTCAAAGTGCGCATCGATCTCTTCTTTTACCTCTTTTATGAATTGAATTTTATCATGTTCTTCAAATAACAAAAAACCCAAATACTCTTTATTGTCTTTTTTATATTTTGCTAATGCAATACAAAGTTCCAACAACTTCTTAGGTTCAAGAAATTCCAGTTCTTTTTTTATATCACTTAAACCCGCCGCTTTCATTTTTTTAATAAAAAACCCTTCCTGTTTTTGTTTTGCAGAAAGGGTTTTAAGAATTTTTAAAATTATCTTATTTCATATGCTTTTGTTTCACATCGCCAAAACCCGGGAAGTTATTATGATGCCAATTGGCTATCACTTTTCCATCTTTTACAAGCATTAAGCCCGGGTTACTGCGTATCATTGTTTTAAGAACAATCCCATCTACCAGTGCAAAATCAAACAGGGCATTGTGTTTATGTTTATATTCATCTATGTCGGAAGGCCCACTTGCAGTAAATGCCATAAATTTATATTTCTCTAGCGTAGCTAATTTGTAAAAATCATTGATCTTGGCAATAAGTGAAGGATCATCTTCTGTTTCTTTAAGATCATACATGATCAACCAAAAACTGTAATTCTTATCGTTTAAAACAGAATCGGTAATGGCAACACCATCTAAATTATTTACAGTAAAATCTGTTATCCTTGGCGCATCCACTGCATCTTTTATCAATACATTGTCTGTTGCTGCCCATTTCCAGGTAAGTGTATCCTGCCATGGATAATTCTTTAAATTAAAATGTTCTTTTTTACCTGTCTTTAAATTTTCATAAATAAAACCTGTTTCATATTCTGCAGGTTTATAGGTTGGTAAAAGTTTCATATTATCTTTAATACTCTCTCCCGGTGCATAAGCTCTAAAATCTAACGGAGGCAAATTTCTGTAAGCATAAATCGGAAAACCTATAGAGAAAACAACGCCCATTAAAAACAATGTACTGATGATCATTGGTGCAAATAATTCCTGGATATTATCTTTTCCGGCAAATAAAATGGTAATAAGGATCATTAATGCAATGTCTTTCCAAAAACTTTCCCATGGTTTTAATTTTAAGAAGTCGCCAAAACAGCCGCAGTGCGTTACTTTGTTGAAACAGGCAGAATAAAAAGTTAAAAATGTAAAGAAAGCGATCTGCGCGAACAATAACCATAAAGTTAGTTTTGTTCTATAACCTATTAATAACATCACACCCAGAATAATTTCGCTGGCGCAAATAATAATAGCCAATGGCAATGCAATATGTGCAAACCATTCAAAAAAGGCCATACCAGTATCGTTTTGAAATACCTCAAAATATTCTTTAAGTTTATAAGAAAACCCTAAAGGGTCATTCGCCTTAATAAAACCTGAAAAAATAAACAGACCACCAACTAAAAACCTTGCTACATGGGTTATCATCGGTATTTTTGCAATATAACCTGCCCCATTAATTAAGATCATTTCAACAGCAATTAAAATAGCTAAGGTTGTTTTACTAAAACAAGGCGGCGTTATCATATAAATGATAACTGCCAAACCGGCCGACCAAATAAAACGAAAAGCGTTTGAGGCGAAAAATTTTTTCATATTTTGATTCTATTGTTCTTAAAGATATCCTGTAATCTTTACTATAAAAGTTAAATTAATTTTTTTTAACTATTTGGCTAACTTAATTAAAGCAAAAACCGAATAGTTGATCATATCCATATAATTGGCATCAACTCCCTCGCTAATAATGGTCTTACCCTGGTTATCCTCTATTTGTTTTACTCTAAAAACCTTCATTAATATCAGGTCCGTTAGAGAACTTAAACGCATATCGCGCCAGGCCTCACCGTAATCATGGTTCTTATCTTCCATTAATTGTTTGGTTTGATCGGCGTATTTAATGTATAAATTGGCCACTTCGTCATAAGGCAGGTCAATGCGGGTATCATTCACTAAATCCAACTGAATAAGGGCTATAATGCAATAATTAATTATGCCAATATATTCTCCTTTAATGTCATCTACTATCTTTTGAGTGCCTTTTTCCTCTATACTCTTCACCCTCTGGGCTTTTATAAAGATCTGATCGGTTAAAGAAGTGGGTCTTAAATTGCGCCAGGCGGTGCCATAGTCTTTCATCTTCTTTAAAAAGATATCTTTGCATTGAGAAATGGCTGCGTCGTATTGTTTAGATGTAGTAGTCATATAGAGTATGGACAATAAAAATAGCGAAATTAACCCAATAGAATACACTTGTAATAGCAAAAGATTAACATTTATTAAACCGTTAATAATGGCTATTGTGAACATCACCCCCGATAGTTTTTACGACGGTGGGAAATACAGTAATGTAAACGACGTTTTACAGGATGTAGAGGAGAAAATTAACCAGGGAGCCGATATTATTGATATAGGGGCAGCTTCTTCAAGGCCCGGTGCAAAGGCAATTAGCGAGAAAGAAGAATGGGAACGATTAGAGCATTATTTGCCTGCCATACGCAATAAATTTCCTGATATTTTTATAAGCATTGATAGCTTTTACGCTTCTATCGCTAAAAAAAGTGCCGAACAGGGTGCCGATATTATAAACGATATAAGCGGCGGCGATATGGATCCTGCCATGTTTGAAACCGTAACTAAACTTAACTTGCCCTATGTTCTGATGCACATGCAGGGTACGCCTCAAACCATGCAGCAAGATCCGGTTTATGGAGATGTTGTGGCAGAAGTTAAAGATGCTCTTTCTAAAAAATTGGAAAAATTAAGTGCCCTTGATTTTAAAAAAATAATCATAGATGTTGGTTTTGGTTTTGGCAAAACGCAAGAGCACAACTACCGGCTTTTAAAGAATTTACACCAGTTTAATGATTACCCTATTTTAGCGGGCTTTTCACGAAAAAGTATGGTCAATAAAATAATTGGCACAAACCCGGTAACATCTTTGAACGGTACAACCGTTTTAAACACTATTGCTCTGATGAATGGGGCGTCTATCTTGCGCGTGCACGATGTTACAGAAGCAAAACAGGCAATTAATTTAGTACAATTCTACAAAAATGTTTAACTTTAAATACTAAATTTCTTTAAAGCAATGTCACTATCCTTTTTAAAAAAAATAACTTGTCTTTTTTTAATTTTACTTTTTAGTGAAGGAAGATCTGCCTTAAAAATTGGCGACTATTATACTATTCCGCCTTACAGTTTTCAAATTGCAGTGCTAAAATATAATGGCGGTGGCGACTGGTATGCGAATTTAGAAACATCTGTACCCAACCTTATTAAATTTTGTAACGATAATATTAAAACTACTATTAATCCCGAGCAGGCTATTGTTGATGCCGGAAGTGTAGAGATCTATAATTACCCTTTTGTACATATGACGGGCCACGGCAATGTCATCTTCTCTAATCAGGAAGCAGAGAATTTGCGCAATTATTTAATGGCAGGTGGCTTCTTACACGTAAGTGATAATTACGGGATGGATAAATTTGTGCGCGTACAGTTAAAAAAAGTATTTCCCGAATTAGATCTTGTTGAATTACCTTTTAACCACCCGGTGTATCACCAAAAATTTGAATTTGCTAATGGTTTACCAAAAGTACACGAGCACGAGAATGCTGCACCAAAAGGTTACGGCTTAATTTACAAAGGTCGCCTGGTTTGTTTTTACGATTTTGAGTGTGATCTGGGTGATGGCTGGGAAAGCCAGGAAATACACAAAGATAGCGAAGAGACCCGCACCAAAGCTTTAAAAATGGGTGCTAATTTAATTTCTTATGCCTTTATGGGCTTCGACAAAAAATAAATTTGGTTGCGGGCTATGCATAAAAAAATATTGATCCTACTTTTTTTTGCCAGCAGCAATTTTTTAATTTCTCAACAATTTATTCTTTCAGGAAAAATAACAGGTAATGGCGAAAGCCTACCGTTTGCTACCATTTATTTAAAAGGTACTACCAAAGGCGTTAATAGTAACGATAACGGAAACTACTCTCTAAAGTTAGATGCAGGAAAACACATTGTTGTATTTCAATACATTGGTTATTCGAAACAAGAAATTGAAATTGATCTAACCGAAAATAAAACACTGGATGTAAATTTAAAACTGGATGGCGTGGCCTTGCAGGAAATAACCATTAAAGCCGGCGAAGACCCCGCCTACCCTATCATGCGCAAGGCTATTAAGCGTCGAAAATTATATTCTAACCAGGTAAACGAATACACCTGTCAATCGTATATAAAAGGTTTACAACGTTTGACCAATGTTCCTGAAAAATTTAAAAAATTAGTAAAGGTCATGAGCGGCGAAAAAATAGATTCTACTTTATACGGCGTTATTTATTTGAGTGAAAGCGAAAGCAATTATTATTTTAAAAAACCAAATAAACAAAAAGAAATTATGTTCAGCAGTCGCGTAAGTGGCGAAAGTAAAAGTTTTAGTTTTAACCAACTTGGTCAGATGAAATTTAATTTTTACGAGAACTTAGTTCCAATAAGAGGTATCAGCGACAGGCCATTTGTTTCGCCGCTAAACAAAAATGCTTTCTTATATTATAAATTCCATTTGCTTGGAACAATTACTGAAGACGGAAAGATCTTTAATAAAATTGAAGTAAAACCAAAACGTAGCACCGACCCTTGTTTTACAGGTATCATTTATATCCAGGAAAATTCTTGGCGCATAACAGGTATTGATCTTAAATTATTTAAAGAAAATAAAATAAAATTTGTTGACACGCTTTCCATTACGCAGCTCTATGCTCCTGTAGCCGGCGATAGTATATGGATGCCGGTAAATCATAATTTTGGTTTTCATTTTGTATTCTTTGGGATCTCGGGTGACGGATACTTTAACGCCACTGTAAAAAACTACAATTTAACACCAAACATTCCCGACAACTTTTTTAGCAACGAGGTATTTGTTGTAGAAGATGGTGCCAACAAAAAAGACTCTAACTACTGGAACATTAACCGCCCGGCGCCATTAACACGAGAGGAAAATAAAGATTATCGCAAAAAAGACAGTACCGAAAAAATAAAGGAAACAGACAGGTATAAAGATTCGGTTGATAAACGTGGCAACAAGTTTAGGGTAAATGATATCTTTTTTGGCTACACCTACAATAAAACAAAAAAAAGAATTAGCGTTGCCATACCCGGTATAGTTACAAACGGTATACAGTACAATACGGTTGAGGGCTTTAACGTAAGTTACAAGTTCTCGGTAAACAAAGAATATGAAAATTTAAAAGCACATCGCTTTACCGGACAAGTGCGTTATGGTTTTAGTAATTATTTATGGGGCGGCGAAATTGGCTACAATTATTTTTACCGGCCAAAAAAATTCTCGCGTGTTGGCATTAAATTCAAATCCATCTCCGAACAATACAACCAGTTAGATCCTATTTCACCATTGGTAAACTCATTATACTCGTTATACCTCAACGAGAATTTTATGAAGATGTTTAAAGAGACCGGCGTTGAGACCAGCTATTTTACTGAAGTAGTTAACGGCGTTTATTTTTCGTCGCTTGTAAAGTATGTTGAACGCGACGCATTAAAGAATAGTTCTGATATTTTGTTTATAGATGACAAAAAGAAATTATTTACCAGTAATGATCCAAGGAATGAATTTAATCACGACTCTTTATTCACCACCAACAATGCCTTTACGGCCGAGATAACATTTTCGTTCCGCTTTAAGCAAAAATATGTAACACTGCCTAATCAAAAGATAATTACAGGAAGTAAATACCCTAGATTAAGTGTGAGCTACAAAAAAGCATTTCCTGTTTTAAATACCACAGCAGATTATGACCTGGCAAGTGCTATGATCTATGATGAATTAAATTTGGGTTTATTTGGGCGCCTTGGTATCAGGTTAAAAGGCGGCGGATTTGTAAACACAAAAAAATTGCTGTTTATGGATTTTAAATATTTTTTAGGGAACCAAACCTTATTTAATACCAACGATTATTTAAGTAGTTTCAGGTTGTTGCCCTATTACACGTTTAGTGCTGACAAATGGTTTGCAGAAGCCCATGCTGAACATCATTTTAACGGTTTTATCATTAATAAGATACCGGTACTAAAAAAATTAAAAGTGCAGGAAGTAGTTGGTGGGCATTTATTAATGAGCAATAAATTAAAACAGTATTACGAAATAAATTTTGGCTTCGAGAATATCTTTAATGTTCTGCGGGTTGATTATGTTTTGGGTTATGGTATTAATAATAAAGTCAACTCTGGCTTTACTATAGGTATTAATACGAGTTTATAACTGGTCTCAAATTGTTCTCTACCGGCTTTTGCTTTTCTTTTTTTTGGATTATATTTACATATGCTTAAAAAGTACATATTTTTATTTTCGGTAGCTGTTAGCTCAGTATTTGGTCAAACCTCAGCTACTAGCCCGGAATTTGAAGCAATTGCTATTGGCGGAAAAGAACAAATAGAACGTGTACTGGAAACACAGTTAACCTTACCCAAGATCCTTTTAACCTCTAACTTTGATGTGGAGATAACCACTTTTTTTGATCTTGATTCGGCGGGGAAAGCCGTGAATATTAAATTTGAAGGGCTAAAGAACAATAATAACAATGTTTTGCGTAATGAATTGACCCGCATGTTCAATTTTTGGAAATTCAATAAAACAATACATTTACCAAACGAGAGCAGGCCTTATTTTTTGATCTTTAAATTATCTACAGAAAAATATAACCGCTACTTTAAACAAAAAAATAAACTGAATCTTAAAAAACCGTTACCTGCAGATAGCAGTTATGCAATATATACCAAAGCAGATAAATCGCCGGAATATTATAAGAACGGCGACGATGGACTAACAGACTTTATACTTTCTCAAATTGAGTATCCAAAATTAGCGATCGAACGATCCGTTGAAGGAACCGTGGTAATTGAATTTGTTGTTGAAACAAATGGCTATATAACAGGCCTAACTGTTAAACAAGGCGTAAACACGGGCTGCACAGAAGAAGCGTTAAGGTTGTTAAAAGAAACAAAGTGGCAACCCGCTGTACTTAATAATAAATTTGTGCGTTACAGAACCAATTATCCTATTACGTTTAGTTTAAGGAATATTAATAAAGACGCTTCGGGTGCGTCAGGGCAAGTAGGACAATAACTTAAAAATTTAAAAGAAACCTTATTTGTAGTAGCTATACCCTATCAATAAGCTCATTATTCCAAAAAAGAAAATAACAACGTATAGCGCTATCCCGTTGCAGAACATAACAGATTCGTGTGGATCTTTTGGGTTAACAAAAATAGAAAGCTCATTCTCCATTTTGTCAATCACCTTTGTAGCAGCAGCCTGCGTATGATTGGTTTGCCCTTTGATCAGTTCAACTAAATACACTTTATCGTTTTTGTATTCACTGCCATTGTAATTATACTTATACTCTACAAAGATGCCATAAGGTGAATTTCTTGTAGATATTTTTTTATGTAGCTCAACCTTTTTTGAAATAATAGTTGCATTTACTTTTTCCCAGGCATTTACTTTTAAATAAAGCATAATCAGTTTAATGCTCGACCAAAAGCAGGCAATAGCAATTACAATTGAAAAAATAAGTGTAAATGTTCCCATATTAGTACTTTTTTAAAGCGGCGTTCTCTTTGCTTCTCATAAGCTTAGAGTCTTTCTCGTTTTTATCTTTATAGCCGCATAAATGCAATACACCGTGAATGATCACACGCTTAATTTCGGTCTCAAAGTCTGTTTTAAATTTTTCGGCATTTTCTTTCACTCTTTCAACAGAGATAATAATATCACCATTGATCTCGTTTTCTTCGCAGTAATCAAATGTAATAATGTCGGTGTAAGTATTGTGTTTTAAAAACTGAACATTTGTTTTTAAGATCTCTTCATCGGAAGTAAAAACAAAATTCAGGTTGCCCATTTCCTTTTTTTCAGATCCAATAATAGTTTTGATCCAGCTTTTAATTTTTATCTTTTCAGATAATTTAAATTCTATACTTTGGTTTTGAAACGAAATAGCCATAATTACAAAGAAAGTGTGTCTTTTATTATCGTTGGCAATTGCCCGTTATTCCTGGCTTTGATAATGTCTTCCACGCCCTTTAATGAGGTTTTAAATTCCTGCAGACTGGTATAAAATAGCTGCTGTTGCTTTTGACTTGCTTCAATTAAATTACCCGCTTCTTTTTTTTCCTGATTGGTAAATTCAATTAATTTTTCTTCAGCAATAGATCTGTTCTTCGCGTCTGTTTTTAATTTTTCTATTTGCGAGTTAATTAAGTTCGTTCTCGCTTTAATGGACCTTCTGTTAATGGCAAAATTTTCTAAACTGGTGCCGCTTGTATAAAACTGTTGCGTAAAATCTGCTTCAACTTTTGTGAGCGTATCTTTTACATTTTGTTGAATGAACTGTTTGTATTGGTTAAAGCGCGAAATGGCTTTATCTAAAATAACGGTATCGGTTTTATCTACTTCTTTAGCCGAGCTATTTACGGCGCCACTTAAACTATCTAAGGACTGCATTTTAACAGCGTAAATATCTACCCTGTTGCAAGATTGAAATAATACTCCTGCAAAAAATATAATTACGAATGTATTTTTAGCAGTCTTTATCATTTTAGTTGATCATATCAAAACCGCAGTACGGAACCAATACTTTTGGAATTTTAATTCCTTCTGGCGTTTGATTGTTTTCTAATAAGGCTGCAACAATACGTGGTAATGCCAAGGCGCTACCATTTAAGCTATGCGCTAACTGTGTTTTACCATTTGCATCTTTAAAGCGGCATTTTAAACGGTTGGTTTGAAACGTTTCAAAATTACTTACACTACTTACTTCTAACCAACGTTCCTGTGCTGCACTCCACACTTCCATATCGTAAGTTAAGGCACTTGCAAAACTCATATCACCACCGCATAATTTTAAAGTGCGGAAGGGCAATTCTAATTCTTTTAAAAGACCTGCAACATACTCGCGCATTTCTTCTAACGTTTCGTAGCTTTTATCAGGATGCGTAATTTGCACGATCTCCACTTTATCAAATTGGTGTAAACGGTTTAAGCCGCGTACATCTTTTCCGTAGCTGCCTGCTTCTCTTCTAAAGCAAGGCGTGTAGGCGGTATTTTTAACAGGTAGATCTGACTCTTTTAAAATAACATCGCGATAAATATTTGTAACCGGCACCTCAGCAGTTGGTATCAAATATAAATTATCGATGGTGCAATGGTACATCTGTCCTTCTTTGTCAGGTAACTGACCAGTACCATATCCGCTATCTTCGTTCACCACAATTGGCGGTTGAATTTCTAAATAACCTTTTGCTGTTGCACGATCTAAAAAGAAATTAATTAAAGCGCGTTGTAAACGAGCGCACTTGCCTTTGTATACAGGAAAACCTGCCCCGGCAATTTTTACTCCCAATTCAAAATCAATTAAATTATATTTTGTGGTAAGGTCCCAATGCGGAACATAACCTGCTGCTAATTTTGGTTTTTCGCCATGTTCAAAAACAACAGCGTTGTCTTCAGGTTTCTTTCCTAAAGGCACAGTTAGGTTTGGTGTGTTTGGAACCAAAACTAAAAGTTGTTGGATCTCGTCTTCAACAGTTTTTAATTGCTCGTCAAGTTCTTTTTCTTTTTGTTTTAATTCAGCAGTGCGAAGCTTCACTTTTTCAGCTTCTTCTTTTTTACCGCCCTTCATCAACTCGCCAATTTGTTTGGCAATTTGATTCGATTCTGCTTTTACAGCATCACCTTCTTGTTGCAGCGATCTACGTTGTGTGTCTTTTATCAAAACAGAATTAATAATGGTTTCAGCATCTTTAAAATTCTTTATGGCAAGGCGTTTTAAAACCTCATCTTTATTTTCCCTGATATAATTTAATTGCAACATAAAGTTCTGTTTATTTTAATACAAATTTAATTTTTTAAATGATGATTGATGACAATAGTAAAAACAAAAAAAGCCCACCAATTAAATGGAGGGCTTTATTTTATATAAAGTATTTATTACCCCTCGATAGGAACAACCGATACGTACGAACGATCGTCTCTTTTCTTTTTGAATACTACTTTGCCATCAATTAAAGCATATAAAGTATGGTCTTTTCCCATACCAACACCTTCAGATGGATTGTGTTTAGTACCACGTTGACGAACAATAATGTTGCCAGCGATACAAACCTGACCTCCGAAAATTTTAACGCCTAAACGTTTACTATGCGAATCGCGACCATTATCTGATGAACCCGCGCCTTTTTTGTGTGCCATTTTCTTTTATTTTAGATTTATGATTTAAGATCTAAGATTTTACATCTTAAATCTGACTTCTTAAATTGATTAATCTTCTTTTTTCTTAGTTACTTTTTTTGCAGGAGCTTTTTTAACTGCTGCCTTTTTAGCAGGAGCTTTTTTCTCAACTTTTGCTTCGCTTACAACAGTCTCAGCTTTTTTTACCGGACCTTGTGTACGAACTTTACGCACTGCAGTTAATTCTGATTCTAATTTGTCGCCTTTAGCTAACACACCTTGAATAAGGATCTGAGTTAAAGATTGACGGTGATTATTCCATTTTTGATAACCTTTACGGCGTTTCTTTTTGAAAATGATCACTTTATCTCCTCTTAAGTGGGAGATCACTGTGGCTGCTACTTTAGCGCCCTCTACGGTTGGGTTTCCAACTGAAATTTTGCCGCCGTTATCTAATAAGAAAACTTTGTCAAATTCAATCTTAGCGCCCTCGTTAGCCTCTAGGCGGTGAACGTAAACTTTGTTTCCACGTTCCACTTTAAATTGTTGCCCGGCTATTTCTACAATTGCGTACATTTAATTTGGTTTAAATTGTTAATAATACCCTTAAAAAGGGGAGGCAAATATACTCAATTGATATGAATCAACAAAATTTAATCCCGGTTTATTAAATAAACGCTCAAAATGATGACCACAATACTAAAAATTTGGTAAAAATTGACCATTTCACCATCAAAAAGTCCCCATCCAATGGCCACCACGGGGATAAGGTAGGTGCAACTGCTGGCAAAAACAGTACCAGAGTTCTTAATAAGGATATTATAGGCAATTACAGAAATAGCGCTACCAACAATGGCCAAAATGCTAACATAGCCTAGCGACGACAGTGCCATGGGCGAATCTGCCATGTGCACGGCAAAATCCGAGAAACCAAACAGGTAAATAAGGGAAATTGGCCCCGTTATACAAAAGGCCCAAACCGTTGCTGTAATTGAGTTTATATCGCTCAGGTACTTCTTAATACCACAAACGCTAATAGCATAAAAGAAGGTAGCAGCTACCACCAATAAGCCGTATATAATGTTCTTGGAACTACCGCTGCCCGCATCAAAGATCATAAGACAGGCGGCGCCAATAAAACCGACAATAATGCCCACAATTTGCATGGCTTTCGGCTTCACTTTTAGCCAAAACAAGCCAACTAAGACCGTAAATAAAGGCGTTAATGCGTTCAGCATGCCAGTTAAACTGCTGCTGATCTCCGTTTCGGCTTTGGTAAATAAGAAGGCGGGAATAAGATTCCCAAAAACACCCATTAAAACCAGCCCGCGCCAGTATTTTTTAAGATCTATTTTATAATATTTAATTAAAAATGGTGCTAAAAATAAAAAGGCAATGGAGATGCGCAAAGCTGCCACTTCATCGCTGCTAAAGGCATCCAGGCCACGCTTCATTAAAATAAATGAGCTTCCCCAAACAACCGATAAAATGATAAGCAGCGCCCAGGCCAGCTTTTTATTTTGCATGTGCGAATTTAGGATTAAATCCTAATACGCCTGAACTTAATTATTTTGCTTTTTGCGCATTTTGGCAATCTAATAAGTGGGTTGCTTGACCGTCACTTCTTTTTCTTTAAATACTCTGTTAAATGGCTTTCTTTTACTCATGTTTAATTTTTAAAATGCTTTGTTCCTGTATAGAGAACACAAATTTTTATAAGTGGCTTAAAATAATTGGCCCGATAAAATCATAAACTAATAGCACTTTCAAACTTTCTAAACCTTCCAAACTTTTAACTTCGGTTTAAACCGTATCTTTGCAGTATGATAGAAATTGGAAGAATAAACACACTAAAAGTTTTAAGAGAAACCGAAGTGGGTTTGTATTTAGGAGACGAAGAAAAGAATGACGTTCTGTTACCCGCATCTTACGTTAAAGAAAAATATAAAGTCGGACAAGAAATAGAAGTTTTTGTTTATCCGGATTCGGATGGTAAAGCAATTGCAACAACTTCAAAACCTTACATACAAATAAATGAGTTTGCTTATTTACGCGTGGTTTCGGTTGGCGAAGTTGGCGCGTTCTTAGACTGGGGAATAGAGAAAGATCTGTTAGTTCCTTTCAGCGAACAAAAGCATAAATTAACTGAAGATAATTTTTACGTGGTGTTTGTGTACCTGGATGAAGTAACAAATAGAATTGTTGCATCCACTAAAATTGACAAATTCATTGATAACGAAGACCTGGAATTAAAAGAAACCGAAGAAGTTGATCTTATTGTTTACGAAGAATCCCCACTTGGCTTTAGTTGTATTATTAACGGGCGACACAAAGGGTTGATCTATCATAATGATATTTATAAAGATGTGGAGATAGGTGATGAAATGAAAGGTTTTGTAAAAACCATTCGTGAAGATAAACTCATTGATATCAGCTTTCAAAAAAGTGGTTTTAAAAATGTGTTGGATTCTACAGAAGTAGTAATGGAGTATCTTGAAAAAAACAATGGCTTCGTAAATCTTCATGATAAAAGCACGCCAGAAGAGATCTCTATTCGTTTAAGTATGAGCAAGGCAACTTTTAAAAAGGCTATTGGTATTTTGTATCGTCACCGCAGGATCTTAATTAAACCAGATGGTATTTATATTGCCAAAGAAGAAGATAAAAAAGTGGAAGAAAAAGATGTTGAAAGTTAGATTTCAACAATTAAAATTTGAATATTAGAATTTATTATTTTTATACAAAATTATTAAAATGAAAATTGCAGTTGTTGGCGCAACCGGATTGGTTGGCACAAAAATGTTGGAAGTTTTAGCAGAAAGAAACTTTCCGGTAAGTGAATTAATTCCGGTTGCATCAGAAAGATCAGTTGGAAAAGAAATTACATTTAAGGGAAACAAATATAAAGTGCATTCTATGCAACAAGCCATCGACGCTAAACCTCAAATAGCTTTATTTTCGGCCGGCGGTGATACTTCGAAAGAATGGGCGCCAAAATTCGCAGAAAAAGGTATTACAGTAATTGATAATTCTTCGGCCTGGAGAATGGATGCAACAAAAAAATTAGTGGTACCTGAAGTAAACGCAAATGTTTTAACAGCTGATGATAAAATAATTGCCAATCCAAATTGTTCTACCATACAAATGGTGGTGGCGCTAAACCCGCTTCATAAAAAATATAAAATAAAACGTGTTGTAGTTTCTACATACCAAAGCGTAACAGGTACAGGTGTAAAAGCTGTATCACAATTGATGAACGAACGCAAAGACGGTAAGAGCGATGAAATGGCTTACAAGTATAAAATTGATATGAACGCCATTCCGCAAATTGATGTTTTTATGGATAACGGTTACACCAAAGAAGAAATGAAAATGGTAAACGAAACCCGTAAAATAATGGGCGACGATTCTATTGCTTTAACTGCTACAACAGTTCGCATACCTGTAATGGGTGGCCATAGCGAAAGTGTGAATATTGAGTTTGAAACTGAATTTGATGTTAAAGATATTTTTGAGATAATGAAAAACACTCCTGGTATTATTTTACAGGATGATATAAAAAATCAAGTTTACCCGATGCCAATGAACGCGCATAATAAAGATGAAGTTTTTGTTGGTAGGATAAGAAGAGATGAATCGCAACCAAAAACTTTGAACATGTGGATAGTTTCAGATAACCTGCGCAAAGGCGCTGCTACCAATGCAGTTCAGATAGCAGAACATCTTATTGCATCAAAAATTATTGCAGAAGAAAAAGTTCTCGCTTAACAATTTTGAATCTTTAATTTTAAATCTTAAATTTAGAATATGGTAACACGTCCGTTCAATTTCAAAAAGTGGATCGAAGAAAATCGTCACTTATTAAAACCCCCTGTAAATAATAAAGTTGTTTACAAGGATGCTGAATTTATTGTTATGGTTGTAGGTGGACCAAACTCAAGAAAAGATTATCACTATAATGAGAGTGAAGAATTCTTCTATCAACTGGAAGGAGATATTATAGTTCAGATCCAGGAAGATGGAAAAGCAGTTGAAGTTCCTATAAAAGAAGGTGATATATTTTTATTACCTGCAAAGGTTCCTCACAATCCCCGCCGCTTTGCCAATTCAATTGGTTTGGTAATGGAAAGAAAACGCAGACCAGACGAAAAAGATGGTCTGTTATGGTTCTGTGAAAAATGCAACCACCCATTACATGAAGTTTATTTTATGTTAACTGATATTACCTCTCAATTCCAGACAGAATTTAAACGTTTTTATGAGAATAAAGACCTCAGAACATGTAAAAAATGCGGAACAGTTATGGAACCACCGCCTGTAATATCTTAATTTTTCATTAATTGTTATTTAGATCATTTGCTTTTAATGAAATAAATAAACCCATTTTATTGAAAAGCCTTACCTTTACTGTAAGGCTTTTTTTTATGGAAAAAATTGATGCATTTAAACAACAACTAAATACCGGTTACACAACAACCGCCGGTGCTATAACACTTGGCGCTGCTCTTTTTGAAGGCCAGCCACAAAAAGATGTAGCTATTAAGATCCCTTTAAGAACACTTAACAGACATGGCCTCATTGCAGGTGCAACTGGAACAGGAAAAACGGTAACCTTGCAGATTATTGCCGAAAGCATGTGCCAGGCCGGGATACCCGTTCTATTGATGGATCTAAAAGGAGACTTGAGTGGTATTGCAAAAGCAGCAACGCTTAGTCCAAAAATTGAAGAACGTCACAAATTAATTGGTATGGATTTTAAAGCCAATCCAAATACAACTGAATTTTTTACTTTGTCAAAAGAACAAGGCGTTAGATTGCGGGCCACTGTTTCGGAATTTGGACCGGTATTATTTTCGAAAATATTAGACCTTAACGAAACGCAAAGTGGTATTGTTGCAATACTTTTTAAGTATGCTGATGACAAAAAATTACCGCTTTTAGATCTTAAGGATTTTAAACAATTGCTTCAATATGCTACGGGCGATGGAAAAGAAGAATTAAAAAAAGAATACGGAAATATTACCAGCACAAGCACATCAACTATTTTGAGAAAAATAATTGAATTAGAAAGTCAGGGAGCAGAATTATTTTTTGGAGAAAAAAGTTTTGAAGTTTCTGATCTTGTAAGAACAGATAATAATGGTAAAGGAATTGCCTCTGTTATTCGTTTAACGGATATACAGGATAAACCAAAATTATTCTCAACCTTTATGTTAAGCCTTTTGGCAGAAGTGTACGCCTCTTTTCCCGAAGCTGGTGATCTTGAAAAACCAAAACTTTGTATTTTTATTGACGAAGCGCACTTGATATTTAACGAAGCTTCGAAAGCATTATTGGATCAATTAGAGTCTATCATAAAATTGATACGTTCAAAAGGAGTTGGTATTTATTTTATCACACAAAACCCATACGATGTGCCAGATGCGGTGCTTTCGCAATTAGGTTTAAAAGTGCAACATGCTTTGAGGGCTTTTACTGAAAAAGACAGAAAAGCCATTAAAAAAACAGCAGAAAATTATCCTATATCCGAATTCTATAAAACTGATGAACTATTAACAAGTCTGGGAATTGGACAAGCTCTTGTGAGTGCATTGAACGAAAAGGGCATACCTACTCCACTTGCGGCTGTTCATTTGAAAGCACCAGGTAGTAGAATAGGCATTTTATCTCCCGAAGAAATAGCTGAGAACATAGCAGTCAGTAAAATTGCCGCGAAATATAATGAAGTAATTGATCGGGAAAGTGCTTATGAAATACTGACCGGAAAAATAAGTGAAGCCGAAGAAGAGAAAAAAGAAAATGCCGAAAAGCCTAAAACAAAACAAAAAGCCGAAAAATCTATAATAGAAAAAGCTTCAGAAAACACCATGGTAAGGCAAGTGGGCCGTACTGTAATGAAGGAGGTTGCCCGGGGCTTGCTGGGTGTATTAGGACTTGGTGGAGGCAGCAAGAAGAAAAAGGGCTGGTTCTAATATGTATTAACAGTATGTTAAAAACCCTTGTTTTTTAAGTATAATTATTTGGTAATTTTGTATCCTAAACTATTTATAAAATGAAATTTGGCGTTGTTGTATTTCCCGGTTCTAATTGCGATGAAGATATGGTGTATGTTTTAAAGAATATTTTAAAACAGGAAACCGTTAAACTTTGGCACAAAAATACTGACCTTGAGGGTTGCACACATATTATTTTGCCTGGAGGATTTTCTTATGGCGATTATTTAAGAAGTGGTGCCATAGCAAGATTTTCGCCAATTATGGAAAGTGTTATTAAACACGCCAATAACGGCGGCTTCTTATTTGGCGTTTGTAATGGTTTCCAGATCTTATGCGAAAGCGGTTTATTGCCCGGCGCTCTGTTACATAACAATACGCGTAAATTTATTTGTAAAAATGTTTACATTAAAGCTGCAACAGCTAATTCGTTAGTTACATCTCAGGTGCCAAAAAATAAAGCATTAAAAATACCTATTGCTCATGGCGAAGGAAAATATTTTGCTGACGCTGATACTATAAAAAAACTAATTGCGAACGACCAGATATTGTTCAGGTATTGTGATGAGAACGGAAACATCACAGATGAGGCTAATCCGAATGGCGCAACTGATAATATTGCTGGCGTTTGTAATGCTCAAAGAAATGTGTTTGGCATGATGCCGCATCCAGAACGTGCTGCTGATAAAGAGCTAAGCAATGAAGATGGAAGATTCTTATTTGAGAGTATCTTAAACATGGTTGAAGCTTAATAGAAAATTACTTTACTCCCCTTTATTTTTATTTTCAAGCTCTGATCTTAACAAGGCATGCTCTTGTGCAAGATCCTTTATTTGCTTTTGCAATTTAGAATTGATCACCGATAAATGCACTAAAAATAAAATGATAGCAAAGATGGCACCTAAAAAAATAAGTGCCGGGGCATAGTACACGCCTAGTAATTTTGCAATTATATCAAGGCCGTTACGCCAAAAGGCAAATACCAAAAGAAATAACGTACAAATGATCCAGATGATGGAATATTCTTCTCTTAATTTTCCTTTTACTATTAAACGAAAAATAAAGAACATAAATAGCAATGACCCAATAATGCTAAGTATTTGAATTTTATATGGTATTACGTTTTCCATTTGCTTTTAATCTTACGTAAATAAATAATATGCCCAAGGTTACTTTTATCATATAGTAAATACTCGAAAAAGTTCCGATAGATGAAACGCCCGCCTCTCTTTCTTTCATGATCACAGGAATTTCTTTAATTTTTATTTTATTTAATTGATATAAAACTATTGCTTCCGGCTCAGGGTAAGTATCCGGGTAATAATTGCAAACAAGGTCAATCGCTTGTCTATTAATGGCCCTAAAGCCTGATGTACTGTCAGTAATCGTAATTCCTAATAAAGACCTGATAAGGTATTTAAAATAGTTGATACCAAACCGACGCATCGTTGAAGATTGGAAGCCTTCTTTATTTAAAAAACGTGAACCAATTACAACGTTAGCAGTATTATTAATAATAGGTGCAATAAGATCATTGATAGATTCTGGCGGGTGCTGACCATCACCATCAAATTGTATTGCTATATCGTAATTATTTTTTTTTGCGTATTTAAAACCCGCCTGAACCGCACCACCAATACCAAGGTTAATTGGCAGGTTAATCAAATTTGCGCTGTGTTTTTTTATTTCTTTTAATGTATTGTCTTTTGAACAATCATTTACCGGTAAAATAGTAAAAGTTACTTCCGGAAATGATAAGTCCCGTAACTGGCCAATAACCCGGGCAATATTGCCTTCCTCGTTATAACAGGGAATAACGATAAGCACTTTTATATTATTGGTTCCGGTCTTCTCCACTTTTTAATTTATCGTAGTCAGGTACGTTTAACGATTGCCAGTATCTCCAATAATGATCGCCATCAATATCATATTCGCCAAATATTTTCCAATACACTTTTTTTGACATTCCTGTAGAATGGATATAATTTCTAGTATACTGATATGTTTGGCCTATGTTTAAACTGATTCCAGAAAAAACAAACACAAAAAAAGCAACTTTTATCAATTGAAAAACAACACTTTTATTTTCTTTATTTACGATATAATCCGTTAAAGAAGCTATAGGAATTGCCATAAAGGCGATATGCTGGCTAAATCCCCTTGCCCCAAAACAGCCACCAAAAAACCAATCCCACCAGCAACTTAACAGATACACATTAATACAAACAAGGGCTATTAACACTCCGCGCAATTTTTTTACTTCTCCTTTCATAAAAAAGAAACCTACAAAAGCCAGTGTAATAAGTGGTGTGTATACAAACCAACCTTTCCGGTAACTAAATAGTATATTAAATATCTGGGGATCTCCCCAAAAAAAACGCTCTCCGTTAGCGGCGTAGGGAGAATAAACATATGCTCCTGTCAATTCCTTCCAGTAAATAAATTGCGGTATCCATATCAGAACACCGATAATAAAAATGATCAAAAGATGAACCCAATTTTTTAAAAAGAAAGCGGCTTCCGTTTTAATATCTTTTCGACTTTTAACATTCCAAAAAACAAAGATCAAAAATACCAGTATTTCGGAAGGCCTTATTAAACTTATAAAACCAATGATCAAACCAATAAGTATTGTTTTTTTATACGTTACCTTTTCGTGCCAATGATAGGTAACTAATAAAAAAGCACTTATAAGAAAGAACAAATACGTATGTGTCATTTCATTATTTCCCACGGTGTAATAAAACAACATAGTGCCGGCGAAAACTATCATCAGCGTTAACGCGGTGACGACCTCTGAGAAAAACTTGAGCAAAAAATTTCGTAAAAGTATTAGTCCAATAAATCCGTACAAGATACTTATCCAATGTAAACAGATGGCAAAAGGTTCGCTAAACCCATCCAGACTTTCATTGGAATTAAAAGCGATCTTGTAACCAAGTGCAAATGCGGGCGAATAAAAAACTGCCATGCCATAAGTTACTTTAGGCATTCGTTTCCCTGTTGCAGAAATAGTTAAATAATCTTCAGAAGGGTTTTTAAAGTTAAATGAACCGTTATTGCAAAATGCCGCAGGTAAATAACTATAATAATTGGCAACATCCCAATAAAAATTTGTTTTATCATAATGCCAAGTCCGCCACAGATCCATAGTAAAAGAACAAAAACAAAAACAAAACACTATTACCAGACCTGATGGTTTGGTAATTCCACTTATATCAAAGGTCTTTTTCAATTTTACTTCTGATAATTACAGTGCCATTTCTTTTATATCACCCTCTACAATCAATTTTCCGGCAGTTGCATTTTTTATCTCGTCTACACTAATTCCTGGCGCACGCTCTAACAATTTAAAACCGCCGCCTGAAACAATTTCATACACACCTAATTCAGTAACGATCTTTTTTACGCATCTAACCCCGGTTAAAGGCAGATCGCATTTTGGCAACAATTTTGACTGACCAGCTTTATTAACTTGTTGCATAGCCACAATAATATTTTTTGCGCTAGCAACAAGATCCATGGCCCCGCCCATACCTTTTACCATTTTGCCGGGTATTTTCCAATTGGCAATATCGCCGTTCTCACTTACTTCCATTGCACCAAGTATGGTAAGATTTACTTTTTGAGATCTTATCATGCCAAAACTCATAGCGCTATCAAAAATACTTGAACCTTTTAGAAGGGTAATAGTTTGTTTACCTGCATTAATAAGATCGGCATCCTCTTTTCCCTCCTCGGGAAATGGACCCATACCTAAAATTCCATTTTCTGATTGAAGCACAACATTAATACCCTCAGGTATATAATTTGCAACTAAAGTCGGGATACCAATTCCCAAATTAACAAACATGCCATCTTTTACTTCCATGGCTATTCTTTTCGCTATTCCGTTTTTGTCTAACATAATTAATACGCTTTTTTATATTCTTTTGAAAATTGATCTTTTAATGAATTGGCAACATTTTTAGCAATTGTCATTCTGCCTTTATAACCATAATGTTCTGTGGTCCAGGTTTGATCTGTAAATTCAAGTCCGTTTACTAATTCTAAATTATCAACTACTTTACAATTTCCTCTATTATATCTTTTAACTAAATAATCTCTGTTTTGCTTCATTAAAAATACTAATTCTTTCCCAACTAAACTATCCGCATATTCAATGTTTTCGGCCAGCAAATTAAGATATAGATTTATATTATTTTTTTGACACCAGTCCGCGATCTCATCAAAATCTTTTATTCTCGGATTATGCTCATTTAAATTAAATGCATAAGCTTTAATGTAATGACATGTTAAAAGTATTTTGTTTTTTTCAGGCGTACCGTCTGCCAGACCCCATCCATATTGTCCAAATGATACATCCCACTCCCTTACCGTTTTATATTTAAAATCAAAAGGAAAAACCAATTGAGTATTCAACCAGTCGTTAAGCATATCCTGCTCTCGCTGTTCATTTGTTTTATTATCAAAAGCCTGTAACGAAAGTAAGAACCTGTTAATTAAGTTAGGATAGGGCTGTACCAAAACTACCGATTCTTGCAACTGCGTTTCTAATACAGAATGTATCCAGGCAGCATCAAAGGAGCGCAAGTTTAAAGTAACAACTATTGCTTTCGGCTTATTTACTTCTAAATTAATACTCTTTAGCCACACCTTATAAATACCGGCGTGGGTTGCCGGTTTATTTATAGCGGTGAGGTTTAATGACGGAAAGAACATGGCTGTAAGATCAGAAATGGTGCTTTGTATTGAATCTGTTTCGCGCGTATTAAAATTAGACGATTCAGCAAAATAAAAAATATCCGTCTCAGCTTGTTTATCCCTTATTTCAACAATTTGTTCGCATTTTTCGTTCAGGTCCTTTTTATATAAGGTAAAATTGTAAATAAAATTTAACCCGATCAGAATTATGATCAACAAAGAAATTTTTATGACAATTTTTTTGAACATTAAAATTGAAAATAAATAAATGTGAATTTTTGAGTGCCCGACAGAGCCATTAAACAAAATAGTAAAACGGTGTAAAATGCCCAGCGGTAAGGCGTTTTAAAGGTATTTATTTTCGCGTCGAAACGAGAATTGTATAAAAAGAGGTCCATCATGATCATTAAAGCAGTTACAATTACAGGCATTAACATACCTAGTTGCAGTGGATACACATTTTGATTCCGCATTAATGCTTTAAGAATATCTTTTGCATTTTGAAAACTTTCTGCTCTGAAAAATATCCAGATAAAAGAAGTGATAACAAAGGTTTTCACTGTCAAAAAAACATTTAAAGCACTCCATTCTTTTTTAATTTCAAATTTAAAGAGCATCGAAAAGTATCTTTCCAATAATAACATTATACCATGTAAAGCGCCCCAAACAACAAATGTCCAGCTGGCGCCATGCCACAGGCCGCTTATCATAAATACGATGAGTATGTTAACACTCCATCTCGGAATTTTTACACGATTACCACCCAATGGAATATACAAATAATCGCGAAACCATGTACTAAGTGAAATATGCCAACGCGACCAAAATTCTGAAACACTTTTTGCCAGGTATGGTGTTTTAAAATTATTCATAATGTTAATACCTAATAATTTTGCACACCCTAATGCAATAGTAGAGTAGCCAAAGAAATCAGCATAGATCTGGAAGGAAAATAAAAAAATAGACATCAACACTTCAAACGAGCTGTATTTAAGGGGGTCCAGGTAAACCTGATTCACGTATGGCGCAATGTTATCAGCCACTACCATTTTGATAAACAACCCAAACAGCACCAATCTAAATCCATCAGCAAAATTTTGATAAATTGGCTTATGAACTGCTTTTAATTCGTTACCAAGAGTTTCATACCTCTCTATGGGTCCAGCAACCATTTGCGGGAAAAATAAAACATAATTAGCAAAATATCCCAGGTGTCTCTCGGCTTTTTGTTTACCCCTATAAACTTCAATGGTGTAACTCATCGATTGAAACGTATGGAAAGAAAGTCCGATTGGTAAGATGACACTTAAGTTTATGGGATGAAATTCTCTACCAAACAGAGAAAAAACAGACACTAAATTTTCGTTCAAAAAATTAAAGTATTTAAAAAACGCCAGAAGGCCAATATTTGCTGCAAGGCTGGCGATAAGGTAAAACAACTTTAATCTTCCGCCAACTTTTTCTATGGTGATAGCCGCCACATAATCAATTAAAATGATCAAAAAAAGAATAAGAATATACTTTGGCACAAATACCATGTAAAAGTAGCAGCTGGAAATAAAGATCAATATCCATCTGAATTTTTGAGGCAATAAATAATAGAGTCCAACGACTATTGGAAGAAAAAATAAAAAATGTATTGAATTAAATAACAATTTAAATTATTCTTTAAGTTTAAACACTTCTACACGAGGTTTTTTTAAAATACACGTGAAATAATTATGAATTGCGCCATACGAAAGCGTGTTCTTTAATTCAGGATCGTAAAAAACCAAATATTTCATTTTTTTGTCCACAAAAGTTTTGATGATACTTGAATCGGCAAGAAATTTTTCGCGCGATACTGTATAGCCCTTTTGATCCATCAAATAAAGTGATACATCAAAGCTTTCATCCGGAATACTTAAAGTAAGATCTTCTCTTTTAATTCCTAACTTTCTCATTTCAGGTGTTATCGTTTCAAGCGGAAGAAACGTAGCGTTGTACCTCCAGTGTAAATATTTGGCCAAGCCCTTATCCTCTTGCGAAAGAAAGGGGTACCAAGCGCACAATTTATCATCTTCGATTGTTCGTGAACGAAAAACAGCTGCTGAATAAAAAGCATTAAAAATAATCAAAACCACTACACAAGCGGTAAAAAACGTCTTATAGTCACTTTTAAATTCAGTTTTAAAAATAATATCCTGCACGCAAAAAAAAGTAATTACCGGAAATATCATTAAATTATTTAAATAATAATCATGCGCATGAAACACCTGGAAAAAAAACAAGAGATAAAAAACAAAGAATAAGGTTGAAAAAACCATACAAAATCTTAGAAATACCGATAGTTTTTTAAAATTGCTGTACACAAAAATGATCGCAACAAAAAACAAAAAGAACATAGGCTTACTAAAAAAAATAGGGAACATGATATTAAACAAAGCTTGTAAATTAGTAAGAATGACACTCTCACCCATTTCCCAAATTGGCAACACCGTTAATAGAAAAACACTATTTGCACTTTTATTATAGTCCACAGCAAATTTATACCAGCCAACAACAATTAATATAGAAACAATAAACATTATTGAAGGCATTACTTTTTTTGAAAATAATTTTTCGGTCTTAAATATCCTGTTGAGATTGAAAATATCTATAATAGTAAAAAACAACAGTAAAGCAAATGGCATTACGGCACTGGCTTTTATTAAAACAGCAAGTGTAGATACAAATAAACACCAATAAAAATATTTTAAAGATTTGGTTCTATAGAACGATGCTAAGAAGCAAAATCCCATTATTGCCAAAGACAATGCAGGAACATCTGCGAGAAAGTTAAAGCTATAATATACCAGTAGTGGTGAGGTTAGAAATAAACTTACCGTAAAGAAAGAAAATACCGGCGAAGAAGAAAAGTTTAACAGTGTATTAAAAAAAATAAATATGCTCAGCAAAAATAAAAGATACTCTATCAATTTGTATATGAATTCGTGTTCTCCAAATATTTTCCACAAGCCGGCAACTGTATAATTTAAGATAGGAAACTCACTTACAGCATTTCCATTTAAATTTCCCTGGAAATGAATCTTAGGATTGAAAAAATTCATTCCTTCTTCATAATAATTCTTTGTAATAGATAGGCAATCCGTTTGTCGCCATTGGTGTATAATTGCAGGTCTTTTAAAAAAAGTTGAATTATATGCATTCAAGAAAAATAACCCAATTACAAAACACAATAAAAGAAGATTTAGATTTCTTTTTGATTTACCACTAAAATTATTTTTAAAAGTAGTCTCCTGGGTCATTTTTTAAAATCTAGTAATAAAACCATCTTACGGTTTGTTAGGTTTTTTTTATTGAAGTTTAAGAAGTTGATGTTTTACTTTTTATTAATCAAGATATAATTATTTTTTTCTTACAGTTCTTTGCTCAATTCTCTTTTCATATTTTTGTCCTTGGAATATCCTATGCACATAAATTCCGGGAGTATGAATATGATCCGGATCTAATTCACCAGCCGGTACTAATTCTTCTACCTCAGCAATAGTAATTCTTCCTGCCATGGCCATTAATGGATTAAAATTGCGGGCTGTACTGTTATAAATTAAATTTCCAGCAGTATCGCCTTTCCAGGCTTTAACAATAGCGAAGTCGGCTTCAAATGCTTTCTCCATTAAATACTCTTTTTCTTCGCCGTTAAAAGTAAATTTTCTTGTCTCTTTGCCAATTGCCACCTCTGTACCCACACCTGCAGGAGTAAAAATAACCGGCATACCATAACCTGCAGCCATGCAACGTGTAGCTAAAGTCCCTTGGGGTACTAATTCAACTTCTAATTCGCCACTTAACATCTGACGTTCGAATTCGTCATTCTCTCCAACATAACTCGAGATCATTTTTTTGATTTGTTTGGTTTGCAACAGTAAACCTAATCCAAAATCATCAACCCCCGCGTTATTACTAATACAAGTTAAATTCTTAACACCTTTCTTCACAAGCTCTGCAATACAGTTTTCGGGTATGCCACATAAACCAAAGCCGCCAACCATTAAAGTATTTCCATCTTTAACATCTCTTAAAGCCTCTTCTACATTTTTTACAACTCTGTTGATCATAATTATTGGTCTTTTAAATTATCAAATTCATTTTCTTCTCCAGACACCTGGTAAAGGTCATTATCATATTTACTGCAATCCATTTCCAGATTCGGATCTAAATTTTTCGGACGAATAAAATCAGCCTTACTAACCTTCAATTTTGGATCAGCGTAAACTTTGCTGAAAAATTTACCCCATATAGGTAATGCCATTGTTGCGCCTTGCCCTTCAACCATTGAATTAAAGTGAATGCTTCTGTCCTCTCCGCCAACCCATGCACCGGCTGCTAATTCAGGTGTTAAACCAATGAACCAACCATCGGCATTCTTTTGTGTTGTGCCGGTTTTACCCGCTATCTGGTTCATTAATTTGTGACGAGAACGTAAACGACTACCTGTTCCACCATCTACCACACCACGCATTAACTGTATCATCACATACGCTTTTTCTTCACTAAACACTTCATCTGTTGTAGGAATGAATTCTTCCAATACCTTTCCGTTCTTATCTTCAATACGCGTAATAAATGTTGGTTGAATATATGTGCCTTTGTTTGCAAACGTTGAGATAGCACCAACCATTTCAAATACATTTATATCTGGTGTTCCTAAACAAATGGATGGCACTTCAGGAATTTCGGAAGTTACACCCAATCTTTTTACGAGAGTGACAACCGCATGCGGACCATATTGCTTCATGATCCAAGCCGTTATGTAGTTAATGGAATTAGCCAATGCTTTTTTAAGCGTGATCATTTTCCCATTATTTTTATCGTTTGGCCCATCTGAATTACTCGGACACCAATCTTTACCATCAGGTAAAGCAATACAGGTTCTAACATTTGGCACCTGATGACAAGGTGAGAATCCTTCTTGAATAGCTAAAGCATAAACAAAAGGTTTAAACGTTGAACCAACTTGCCGTCTGCTCACTTTTACGTGATCGTATTTAAAATGTTTGTGATTGATACCCCCAACCCAGGCCTTAACATAGCCGGTTTGCGGTTCCATAGCCATAAACCCTGTTTGTAAAAAGCCTTTGTAATATTTAATACTGTCAAATGGGGTCATCAACGTATCAATTTCACCACGAAGACTATAAACGGTCATTTGCGCTGGCTTATAAAAAGTAGCTATCGCATCTGCATCGCTCATGCCCGCTTTTTTTGCTGCACGAAATCTATCACTTCTTTTGATGGAGGAGTTCATGATATTTTCTATTTCCTGTTTATTTACATTCCAGGCAAAAGGCGCATTCTTTTTTGTGTGAAGGTCTTTATCAAAAATTTTCTGAAGATCCTGCATGTGCTCGTAAACTGCTTCTTCAGCATATTTCTGCATACGCGAATCAATTGTAGTATAAATTCTTAGGCCATCTTTGTAAACGTTATACGGTTTATTGGTTTCTGGATTAATGTGTTTTTCGCACCAGCCTTTTAAGAAATTATCACGAATGTATTCTCTTAAATAAGGGGCTAAACCATCGTTATGATCTTCGGGACGAAAACTAAGATCTAGAGGTAACAACTTTAAGCTATCGTATTTTTGTTTTGTAAGGTAACCATACTTCACCATTTGATTTAAAACAACATTACGGCGATGCATGGTTGTATCCGGATGACGAATTGGGTTAAACAAGGAAGGGTTCTTTGCCATACCAATTAACATGGCAGCCTGTTCAATCTTTAAACTATCTTGCGAACGGTTAAAGTAAATTTGCGAAGCTGATTTTACACCAACCGCTAAATTTAAAAAATCAAATTTATTAAGATAGAGTGCTAAAATTTCATCTTTGGTATAATATTTTTCTAAACGTGTAGCAATGATCCACTCTTTCATTTTGCGAAAAACCATTTGGAATTTACTTAGCTTTTCGCGAGGGAACATCATTTTCGCTAATTGCTGAGTAATTGTACTTCCCCCGCCCTTACTACCGCCTGTGACAGCGCCAGATAAAGCACGACCCAATGCTTTAATATCAACACCATTATGCTCATAGAACCTAGCGTCTTCAGTAGCAATTAAAGCTTCAACAAGATCTTTATCTAATTGATTGAAATTTACATTTACACGATTTTCGCTATAGTATTTACCTAAGATCTTCATATCACCGCTATAAACGATGGTAGCCAAATTATTCTTAGGATTTACAAGTTCTTCAACGTTAGGCAGGGCGCCAAAAGTACCCATTCCTGTAAGCGTTACAACAACGAAAATTATTAAAACAGGACTTAAGAACAGGATCCAGAGCCACTTTACGTATTTACTTGATTTTTGAGCCATTTTGAAAGGGTAAAAATAGCAAAAACCCTTAATCTAAAAAGTGAAATAAAGTAAAAATAGTAACAATATTATGCCATAAAAGCACATTATTTCTAATATTCGCCTTCAAAGCTATTTACAAGTACTTTTTTGATTTACTTACCAGGATTTGGAACTAAATTACTTTCTCTGACAAACAATTTAAGGGTATCCATTTTATAGGGGAAATACCGTTGAAATTCGTATGGTTTTAAAAGTACAAACCCATCTTCTTTCTTAAACTGAATTAGATAATCAAAGCTATTCAGATCATCGTAATTGTACCACCAATTTTCTTTTCCATCATTCCAACAATTAACTTCGAAGCCACCATTAATTTTTTCAGCATTAGTATTGGCCTTTTCTTTAATATAGTTGTAGGCATCCCATCTTGTGCGATTCAACGTTAAATAATCTTTAGTGCCCAAAACGGAAACATAAAAAAAACAAAGCAAAGGAATTATTGCAACTTGAAAACTCAACTCGTAATGTCTATTTATATACGCTAGAAGAAATAAAGTTATTGTGATTAACGGTATATGATATCTATCAAAATAACTTTCGGTAATAAGTATTAGAAAAATATATGAAATTAAAAGACCCAATAAAAACAAAATATTTGCTTCGATCTTTAAAAAATTAAATCGCTTTTTAATCAATAAAATAAGATATAATAGTATCGTTGTTAGTGTAAATGCCGGTAAGATCCATTTTAAAAGATCACAAATAGTTGCGAAACCCTCAGAGTAGGAATGCCTTTTTATTGGCGTTAAAGTTTCGCGAAATGTCTCAGCACCTAAAAACATATTTTCAAAAACATTATGATGCGGAAATTCTACATTTTGAAAGATCCAAAATGAGATAATTGCACTAACAAAAAAAACGCTAATTGCTATATACACTTTAATATCCTTAATGAGGCTTCTAAGAAAAATAAGTGCGACAGGAGATGTGTATAAAAATATATGAACAAGGATAGGTTTGTGCCTTATTTCAAAATTCCAAAAAAACAGATCCCAAAATTTTTTGTCGGTTATATGCACATCATTAGAGAACTTATAAGACGAGCCTGGGGGCAAAATTGTAGAAAGGTAATTTTCATAAAATTTAAAAATAAAATAAACTACACACACGCCTAACAAAGAGAACAAAATGGGCAAGCCTCTTTTTTCTTTTATAAACAGACAAGCTACTAAAAAACACAAAGGAACAACTATCCCAAATTGACGAATGAGAACCAATAAAATTGAAGTAATAAAGAATAAAATAAAACTCGATTTACTCTTTGTTTCAAAAAAATTATATGCAAAATAACAACACATAGCCAGTAAAGTATTAAAATTCACGTCAGTCATGTATGTATTAGTAAGATTAAAAAAGAGGGGGTTAAATAACAATACCAAACAGCTTAGAAATCCTAATACCTGATTATTGGTGATCTTAACAACCAGCTTGTTTAGGAAAAATAAACCTATAAGTGCGGAAATTAAAGTAGATATTCGCAACACGGTAAAAGAAAATCCGAAGATCTTTGTAAAAAGTGCCCCCCACATTAAATGCGTAAATAATGTCATCGCACCAAAACTACCTATCGTATAGCTCTTATTTAGAGTATAAAATACTGCTTTACCATAAGACCAATCGTCGTTTAACGGAAAATTTCCAATAGGGTTTACAATTATTTCACTAATAATAAATATTAAAAGTAAAAATAAAAAGTGTTTGTATTTGAGTACAAAAAGCTTCACAAATTAATTTTATACATTATTCTTTTATAAGCCTAAAGGCTTGTTTTTGCAGGCTATTATTTATGCTTAAAAAATAAATACCTTTAGGTAATTGTTCTAATTTTAAGGTAGAATTTACTTCTTTAATTTCAGTTTTAAATACCAGTTCGCCAATTGAATTATAAATTCTCACTTCTGTATTTTCATAAACATTTTTTAATGACACAACAATTTCGCTTGAAAAAGGATTGGGATAAATGTTTACAAAAGCATTTATTTTCTCAAACCTATTAATTCCCGTGCATAAAGAAACGGATTGTGTAACAGTTGCAGAAGAAAAACAGCCATTGCTTCCTGCACCGGTTACAGTATATGTTGTATTTGTAGTTGGATTAACCGTTATGCTTGGAGTTGTGCCAGTTGTATTCCAACTATAACTTAATGCGCCATTTGCCGTTAATGTTGCAGTTTCACCAACGCAAATTATACTTGTATTTGAAGTCACGGTAACAGTAGGTGATGGAATTACTGTAATTGCAATAATAGCCGTGCCCGGACACCCTGTGGCAACTCCACCTGTTACAGTATATTGAGTGCTCGTTGGCGGCATAGCTACAACCGTTGGCCCTATACAAACAGTCATTACACTTGGGGTACAAGGACTCCAGTTATAAATACTTGCGCCAACCGCATTCATTGTAAAAGTTTGTCCAGCACAAATTGAAAAACTACTTTGCGTTACCTGAACATTTAAAGGAGGTCCTAAATTAATAGAAGTAGATGTTGTTATAGAACAACCTTTATTATCAATAACCGTAACGGTATAGTTACCTACTGGAAGTCCCGCAGCGACACTTGTGGTTTGGGCAGACGGCATCCAGCTATATGAATAACCAGGAGTTCCTCCTGCAATAGTAACTGTGGCCGAACCATTCGAGCTTGGACATGCGGCGGTAGTATTTAGCGACTGAATGGCTAAAGCCGGTGGGTCTGTTAATGTATATACACTATTAGTAGTACAACCTTTAATATCAACTACGAATAAAGTGTATGATCCAGCAGCCAAATTACTAACTGTTGAAGTAGCTGGTAATGCTGGTGACCAGATGATTGAATATGTTGGAGTGCCGCCAGAAATACTCATAGCAATTTGCCCGTTTGCATAACCAAAACAAGCATTATTTACAACTGTATTTGTAGTTACTAAAAGTGGTAATGGTTGTGTAATACTAACTGTTTTGGTACTGACGCATCCATTCGCATCTGTTACCGAGCAAGTATAAACGCCACTTTGAACACCAGTTAAAACAGAGTTGGTTTGTGGACTTGGCGACCATAAATAATTATAATTAGGAGCGCCGCCCGAGGCCGTTATTTGTGCGGCACCATTGAATTGACCATTACAGGCAATATTGGTTACTGAAGTTATAGAAGTTATCAAAGCAGAGGCGGCCTGTGTAATATTTACAGTAGCAGACGATGTACAATTTGCCTGGTCGGTAACAGTAAGTGTATGCACACCAGCAGGCAAATTATTTACATTTTGTGTTGTTTGTGAAAGATATGACCATAAAAAAGTTAACGGTGCAATGCCACCACTGGCAGAAACTGTAGCTCCTCCGGTAGAAGAGCCAAAACAATTTACAGCCGTTGTATTTGTAACAGCAACTGTGGGGCCGGCGATATCATTTATAATTGCAATGGCAGACTGTGTGCAGTTATTAGCGTCTTTTACAGTTACAGTATATGCTCCTGCAATTACGTTACTCATTACAGCATTTGTATAGCTTGGTCCGGCACTCCATAAATAGGTGTAGCTAGGTACACCACCACTGACATTAACAGATGCGCTACCATTAGATTGATTACAATTCGTTACGGTTGCGCTTGTAGATACTAATAATGCCGTTGGTTGAGTGATAGAGATTGTTTTTGTTATTGAGCATCCATTGGCATCTGTTACAGTAACGGTATGCGTTCCTGGATTTAAATTGGTTGCTAGAGATGATGTATTTAAACTAGGTGTCCATAATACATTATATGGACTGGTTCCACCTGTATATGTAATTACGCCCATACCATTTTGCAAACCATTACAACTTACATTTGTAGCTGTGGCATTTGCAGTTAAACCAGTCGGTTGTGTAATTGTAGCAATTGCAGTAGCAGTACAAAATTTAGAATCGGTTACAGTTACTGTATAATTTCCGGCTACTAAATTACTAGCGGTTGCTGTTAATTGACCACTACTCCAACTGTATGTATAAGCGGGAGTCCCACCACTTGGAGAAACTGTTGCAAAACCATTACTGCCGCCGCTACAGCTTACAGACCCAATAGCGGTAATGTTTACCGACAGTAATGGAGGTTGAGTGATATTGATTATAGTAGTGGATGTACATGAATTTTGATCGCTTGCCAACATGGTATAAGTTCCTGCGCAAAGACCACCAACGGTTGCCGTTGTTACTGAGATCGGTGACCAGAAGTAAGAAACCGTTCCAATTGCATTTGTTAACGACGTTATTGCTGAGGCATTACATGCACCAAAGCAGCTAACATTAGTACCACTCACAGACGATAACATTTGCCCTGGATTAGCCAAGGCAACGGAACCCTGTACAATACAACCTTTACTATCAGTTGCCAACACATAATAAATTCCTGGCGCCATTACACTTGGCGTTGAAGTAGTTCCTCCGGCACCTGGCGTCGGCGACCAGGTATATGTATATCCTGGCGTACCGCCTAAAACATTCGCTGTAGCTGTGCCATTGGCAGCATTAAAACATTTTGGGTTGGTGCCACTTACATTAATTGTAAGAGACGAGGGTTGCATAATCGATACACTGGCAGAAGCGACACAGCCGGCAGCATCTGTTAAAGTAACAGTATAAACTCCCGTTAATAAATTTGTTGCGGTTGGCGTATTTTGCCCGTTGCTCCAAATATATGTTGGAAAGCCCGGGCCGGATGAACCTCCACTTGTGGTTGTAGTGGCAATTCCATTATTACTCCCAAAACAACTCGGATTTGTAAATGAAGAAATTCCTACTATTGGCCCTGAAGCATTTGGTATTACAACTGTAGTTGTAACTAAACAATTATTAGCATCTTTAACATTCACAGTATATGTTCCCGCAGTTATATTTGACAAGGTTTGTCCTACAAATCCCGTGCTCCAAGTATATGAATAAGCAGGTACACCGCCGGAAGCTGTTGCCGATGCAGCGCCATTCGACTGACTGCACGCTGCGGTTATAGTGCTAGTTGAAATTACCATTGAACTAATACTGACACTTGAAGAGGGACTTGCGCCACAAGCGTTATTGGCAACAACAGAAATAATTCCACCATTACTAACGGTTGGCACACTGACGTTTGTAGTACTTGGGTTTGTCCAACCACTTGGAAAAGACCAGGTATAAGAAGTTGCTAAAGGATCGTTGGTTACACTATAGGTTTGTGAAGAACCGCTACAAACTGTAAAATTTCCGGCAATGGCAGAGGGTTGTGCCGGAGGCGAACCAATACAAGTATTATATTTCGCGAAGAAAACATCATCACTTCCCAGGCTTGTTAAGTTAGCTGTTGAAGCGCTGAAATCAAAATCGCCTGTACCGGCAAATGTACCGGCCACATATAAAGATGAGTTAACACATAATCCGTTTCCTATTGAAGCGATCGTTGGAGAAGAAAGTGATAAAAAACTTCCTGCAGAGTTATACGAAGCAATATACATACAACTTGACGCAGAAGTTAATAAAGCAGAAGAGACGCTTGGATCAAAATCAATATTTGTACCTTGAACTTTCCCGGTGATATAAACATTGTTGGAAGCATCCAATCCTAATCCAAAACAATAATCATTTGTTGTTCCACCTGTTCCGATTTTCCAGGTCAAATTTCCCGAGACATCATACTTTGCAACAAACAGATCTCCCTGCCCTGCACTTGTTAAAGAATTTACTGTTGCAGTAGGGTCAAAATCGCAGGTAGACGAAAAAACACCTCCTAAATAAATATTACCTGATGCATCAGATTTTATCTGGTAACCAATGTCCACGCCAATACCACCAATTTGTTTTGCGAACGTGTATAGACCCGCTGATGTATACTTTGCGAGAAAAATATCCAGCTGTGTTAGGCTACTTGTAGAAAGATTTGCCGTTGCAGCGCTTGGATCAAAATCGTTTGTTGTTGCGTAAGAACCGGTTAAATAAATGTTTCCGCTTGCGTCCACATTAATATCATCACCTTCAGAATAACCGCCAGTAATTTGTTTTGCAAAAATATATGCACCAGTAGAAGAATATTTTCCAATATATGCATTGTAAGTTCCTGAAACATTTAAACTCGCTGAAGATGCCGAAGGATCCATATCTGCATTGCCACCAATAAAACCTGTTACATATACATTTGAAGACGCATCAATAGCGATGGAGGTAACCCTATCGTTAACTGTGCTGCCAATTCTGTCAACCCATGATAAATTTCCGTTTACATCATACTTTGCAAAAAAGCCATCTCCATCCGTTCCCCCTCCCAAAAAGGTGATATTATTTACTCCCGCATTTGGATCAAAATCTACCGTTCCTAAAAAGTTGCCGGCTAAATAAACACCACTTGCATCTGCAACCAAGTCGTAAGGTTTTTCAGTATTTGTACCTGCAATTTGTTTCACCCAAATAAATGCTCCGGCAGATGTATACTTTGCCAAAAAAATATCCTGGCTTCCTGAAAGACTAGTAAGGTTAGCTGTTGCAGCGCTAGGATCAAAATCTACCACACCTGTAAAAGCACCTGTAACATATACGTTACCTGAAGGATCTGATGCAATAGCCTGTCCGTATTCCGAATTAGCAGATGATCCCGCCGAGTTTGCCCATTGGTATGTTAACTGTGCTTTTGAAAATAAAATGGAGAATATAAAAAATAAAAATAAAACTCTTCTTTTCATGTTATTTAATTGAGTTGCTAAAATAGCAAATAAAACGATGCTTTATCGGAAGAAACTACCTTAAAATAAGCAACCTGTTTGAGTCTAGTTTAATGAAAATAAACAATAATATGGTGAAAGACCATAAGGAAGAGCCTCCATAACTGAAGAATGGCAAGGGAATTCCAATAACCGGCATTAAACCAATGGTCATACCAATGTTTACAGCAAGGTGAAAAAACAGAACAGATGCAACGCCATAGCCATAGATACGACTAAAATCAGAACGCTGCCTTTCCGCTAAAAATATAACACGAAGTATCAAAAATAATTCTAAAAATATTACCACTGTACTTCCAACAAAACCCCACTCCTCGCCAACTGTACAAAAGATAAAATCCGTGTCCTGTTCAGGCACAAAATCATATTTGGTTTGCGTGCCTTGTAAATAACCTTTTCCCAAAAAACCACCACTACCAATGGCAATTTTTGCCTGGTTAACATTATATCCCTCTTTTTTAAGATCTACTGTTCCTCTGCCCAACAACACATCTATCCTGACTTTTTGATGATCTTCCAAATGATTATACACGTAATTGGTTGTGAGCACAACGCCTGTGGCCGCAGTAAAAACCAGGGCAATAAGAATTAAATTTTTACGGCTTCTATTAATAAATAAAAATGAAGAAGCGCTAATTACTGCCAACGTTATTAGCAAGCCGCTAATGCTTGTCACCACCAATGCCATAACAAACAAAACGGCGGTCAGTATTCCAAAAATTAAAAATCCTACACTTAACCCTTCGCGATACAAAACAATAATAAAAGCAATAAACACAATAGCAAGGCCAGTCTCATTCTGAAGTTTAATAATTAAAATTAATGGTACAACAATAAACAATAACGCAAAAACCGTATTCTTATAATTCTTGATCAGATCCTTTAAACGTAACCTGAATTGTTGATTGATAATAATATTCTGATTACTTAAAAATTTTGCGAGCGCGAGACCGGTGGCAAACTTCATAAATTCGGCAGGTTGTATACCGGCGTTACCAAATCTAAACCAGGAGTGGCTACCTTTAATTTCTTTTCCTAAAAATAAAACAAGAATATTCATAGCAAGAAAAAATCCATAAAATCCATAAGAGAAAGCTGTGTAAAAATTGGCATCTATTAATAAAACACTAAACGCAATTACCGCCGCACCGCCAATCCAGATCAATTGCTTACCATATTTTTGCGTGGTATCAAAAATATTTTGATGTTCTTCGTCATATACAGCGGCGTAAATATTTAACCAACCCATAATAACCAACAATACGTAAACAACTAATGTTACACGATCAACACCATAAAATATACTATTTTCGTTACGTGCCAATTTGATTAATGATGCTTTATTTTTATTGCGTCCTTTTTATTGTTCTTGGTTATAAGATCTCCTTCTAACATTCTTTTCTCCACTTCCGGCCTTTCGGTTTTTCCTTTTAAATATTTTTCAATCATCAATGTTACGATTGGCGCGCTCCAGGTATTACCAAATCCGGCATTTTCAACAATACAGGCAATAGCAATTTTTGGATTTTCTCGCGGAGCAAAAGCTAAAAAAACAGCATGGTCATCTCCATGCGGATTTTGTGCCGTACCCGTTTTACCGCACACTACAATATCCTTTAACCTATTAGTGAATGCAGTGCCACCAGGCTCTAAAGCACCCTGCATACCATCAATAACATTTAAATATGCTGTTTGATCCTGTACAGCCACATAATGTTTTACCTTAAAACGTTTATCTAATTTTCTATCTATACCAACACCTTTAATACTATGTGGGGTAAAATAATAACCCCTGTTAGCAATGGTGGCAACTACATTTGCCATTTGTAAAGGCACCAATGTTAACTCTGCCTGCCCTATACCTAATGAAACAATAGTGTTGCTCCGCCAACCGTTCTTTCCAAAAACTTTGTTGTAATATTCAACAGAGGGAACGTTTCCAGGTTTGTCGTATGGTAGATCTGTACCCAAACGTGTACCCGGACCAAAAGTTTTAACTACATCGCGCCAGTGATTATAACCATCTATAAAATGTGGGTATTTGCGTTGATCAACAATTTCGCGAAATACGTAAGAGTAATAAGAATTACAGGAAGCCGCAATAGACCCGGTTAAGTTTTTTCCGCCACCATGTGCGTGACATTTTGGTTTACCGCCCATTGGCGGATAACCCATTTGACAAGGATAAACCGTATTACGATTTATCAATCCATCATTTTGCGCAATCAATGCATCAATTAATTTGAAGATGGAACCGGGAGGATACATAGCCGTTAACGCACGATTAAATAATGGGCGATTTAAACTATCGTAATACAATTTTGTAAAATTCTTAGAACGTTCTTTACCACCAACTAATAAATTTGGATCGTATGACGGACCGGAAACCAAACATAAAATTTCTCCCGTAGATGGTTCGATTGCAACAATCGCGCCTTTTTTTCCTTGCATTAATTTTTCACCATACTCTTGTAGATCCCTGTCAATAGTGCAATACAAAGCTTTACCGGCAATTGCTAAGGTGTCGTATTTTCCATCCATGTAGCGACCAATAATTTTATTGTGTACATCGGTAATGGCAATTTGCGTTCCTTTTTTTCCGCGTAGTACATCTTCGTAACTTCTTTCTAAGCCGGTGATCCCAATATAATCTCCTTCTTTATAATAAGGATCTTTTTCTGCCTGCTCTTTTCCGATCTCACCAACGTATCCTAAAAGATGCGCGGCTATTGGTTTTGGATATCTTCTAACCGTACGTTTTTGCACAAAGAAACCTTTAAAGCGGTATAATTTTTCCTGAAGTGCTGCATAAGTTTTAGCCGACATTTGTTTTTCAAAGATACTTTCTTTGCGAGGCGAGTTTGGAGCCTGACAGGCTTTTTTCATTCGTTTTAAATAATCTTGCTTTGTAATTTGCAAGACTTCACAAACGCCCAAAGTATCACAACCTTTTGTCTCGCGTGGAATTACCATTAGATCATAAGACGGCGCATTAAACACCAGCAACTTTCCCTTGCGATCGTAAATGTAACCACGCACAGGATACTCAGTCATGTAACGAAAAGCATTCTTCTCCGCATCTAATTTATATTGAGGATCTATTACCTGGATATAAAATAAACGGCATAAATAAATTACAACGATCAAACAAAAAAATCCGCCGATAATTAATTTTCTATTTCCCAGTTGCGAATTTGTACTCATGATCTTTTACGCTCGGTGAAAAATAAAAACTGGATAAGGTACACCAAAATAAAAGTTCCTATACTGCTAAGTACAGCTCTGAAAAACGTTCTGAAAAATTCGTTGAAACGGAACACTTCAAGATAAAAAAAGAAAAAATGATGGATAATGATCAAGGTGCCTGCATAACTTAAGAACCAAGCCAAACCCATGTCGTTAACGGTTGGCTGAACACCAATATCGTACCCATCGCGCGGCGAAATGAATTTTAAAACGTAATACCTACCAAAGCCCATTAAGGTGCAGGCGGAAGTATGTAGGCCGGAAGAATCGAAAAAATAATCGATACAAATACCTAAGAAAAAAGAAATAAGTAAAACTGTTACACGAGATAATTCGAACGGTAATAAAATAATTACCAAAACATAAGGCAACAAAATAATGTAACTGGATAAGTTAATATTTTGGATAATAAGAACCTGTACCAGGATAAGTAGTATGAAGCGAAAAATATTTTTAGCTATATCAGTCGTCAATTTGTTTTTGTGTTATAGTTTCTAATGAATCGCGTTCTGTTTTAAATTTATTTTTAATAACATAAACATGATTTACTTTTTTAAGATCGGCACTTAATTTAATTTTTGCAGTATAAAAACCTTCGTTCTGACGGCGCTCAAAACTTTCAACTACACCAACCATAATTCCTTCTGGAAAAATACCGGATAACTCACTTGTAATAACTGTATCTCCAGCCTTTATTTTTGCATGTGTTGGAATATCTGTAAGTAGACAATAACGATAATCTTTGCCGTCCCAAATTAACGGACCATAACTACCGTCTTTTTTTAACTGGCAATTTACGCGCACATCTTTATGCAAAATACTCATCACACTGGAAAAATTGGTTGATGCGTTTGTAACGATGCCTACAATACCTTCGCTGCTCATTACAGCCATGTCCTGCCCTATCCCTTGATTAGCACCCAAATTCAACGTTAAAAAATTACGACGTTTGTTTACTGATGAGTTAACTACTTTAGCGCTCATAAAAGAGTACTGTTGTTTGTAAAGCGTATCATTTTTTTTGAACTCGCGCAAAGGCAAAATAGAATAATTTGATTTTAAAAAATTTCGTAATACTGAGTTTTCCAAAGCCAGTTTATCGTTCTCTTGTTTTAATGAAAAATAATCTTTTGTATTTGCTGCTGCTGTGTAAATACCAGCTACAACCTGATTAGAAGAATTTAAAACCTGCGAACCCTGGTACCCGTTGTTGTGTACCATGAACCAAATACTTATTGTTTGTAGGAACAAAAAAATAAATATAAAGTGATGTTTTAGTACAAATGCAAGTAAGTTTCTCACGTGTTAAATTATTAGCGAGTGAAACAAAAGATCCACTACTTAAAGCTACGATGTGCTTAAGGTTTTTACTTGATGAGGAAAGGGAATTTATGAACATTTTTAAGTGCAATTCCCGTGCCACGCGCAACGGCACGAAGAGGGTCTTCACAAACGTGAACCGGCAATTTTGTTTTCATAGAGATACGTTTATCTAAACCTCTCAATAACGAACCACCACCGGCCATAAAAATACCTTTACGATAGATGTCTGCAGCCAATTCCGGCGGCGTCATCTCTAACGCATTTAAAATAGCTTCTTCAATTTTTGAAATTGATTTATCCAAGCAATGTGCTATCTCAACATAACTGATATAAACTTCTTTTGGGATACCACTCATTAAGTCACGTCCTTGCACAGCAAAGTCTGCGGGCGGATTGTCGATCTCTGTCATGGCAGCGCCCACTTCAATTTTTACTCTTTCTGCACTACGCTCACCAATTAAAATATTATGTTGACGACGCATGTACTCTTCAATGTTCGCATTAAAATCATCACCAGCGATACGCGTAGATTTATCACAAACAATACCACCTAATGCAATTACAGCGATCTCGGAAGTACCACCACCAATATCAATGATCATATTACCCATAGGCTCTTCAACATCAATACCCATACCAATTGCAGCTGCCATAGGTTCGTGGATCATATAAACTTCTTTTGCACCGGCATGTTCTGCGCTATCGCGAACGGCACGTTTCTCAACCTCAGTAATACCACTTGGGATGCAAATTACCATACGCAATGATGGTTTAAAAAAACGATTTCCGGGATTGATCATTTTGATCATGCCTTTTATCATTTCTTCAGCTGCCTGGAAATCGGCGATAACTCCATCTTTCAGCGGACGGATTGTTTTAATATTCTCATGTGTTTTACCATGCATCATTTGTGCCTGGCGACCAACGGCTATAACTCTACCCGTAGTTCTATCAACTGCAACTATACTGGGCTCATCAACAACAACTTTATCGTTATGAATAATAATTGTGTTTGCAGTTCCTAAGTCAATTGCAATATCCTGGGTTAAGAAATCAAATAAAGCCATAAAAATTATAAAGAATAAGTTGTAAAGTTATAAAATAACAAAGCCAGTTGCTAATGGAAAAACAGCATTTCCAAGAAAGATTTAAAGAAGAAGTTAACAAGTAAATTTCATGTTTCTGGTTTGATGTTTCTGGTTATTTCAAGAAAACAGGAACTAGAAACACGAAACTAGTAACCAAGAATTTTGAGCATGCTCTTATAGCTTTGTTCTTTTGCAAAAAGACGCGTTGAGATTTCTCCGTCTGCATCTTTATCAATTAAAACATGTTTTGGAGCAGGTATCAAACAGTGCTGTGTGCCGCCATAACCGCTCAAAGCCTCTTGGTAGGCACCGGTATGAAAGAAGCCTATGTACTGCGTTTGCTTTTGATTTTTTTCGATCAGAGGCAAGAACACCTGATTAGTGTGTGCTTCGGTATTATAATAATCCATGCTATCACAGGTCATACCGCCTAAGTTGACCGGCCCGTAAGGCTTATCCCAATTATTAATGGCCAGTAAAATAAAACGTTGATTAATGCCCCAGGTGTCTGGAAGTGTTGTTATGAAGCTGCTGTCAATAAAATACCAGGTCTCGCGATCGTTCTGCTGCTTTTGATCTACAACAGAATAAAGGGTTGCGCCACTTTCTCCAACCGTATAAGAACCAAATTCTGTAAAAATATCGGGCTCAGGAATATCGTTTTGTTTGCAAAATGCTTTTATCTGCTCAACGATCTCTTCTATCATGTATTCGTAATCGTATTCAAATCCTAAAGAAGTGCGGATAGGCATACCACCACCAATGTTAAGTGAATCGAGGGTTGGGCAAACAGCGCGCAATTCTTTGTATATCTGCAAACACTTGTTCAATTCTGTCCAGTAGTAGATCGTATCCTTAATACCGGTATTGATGAAAAAGTGAAGTAGTTTTAAACTGAATTTTGGGTTGGTTTTTATTTTCTCATTGTACAAATTCATTATCTCACTGCTGCGAATACCCAAACGCGAAGTGTAAAATGTAAAAGACGGTTCTTCTTCTGTACTTATTCGAATTCCAATATTTACATTATCAACCTTGCTATACTTTTTGTAATGGTCAATTTCATCCAAATGATCCAGAACCGGGATAACGTTAAAACCTTCATTTATTAGCTCTACAATGTTCTGTTTGTAGTTTTGGCGCTTATACCCATTACAAATAATATATGTATCTTTGCTTAACGCTTTTTTTTGAAATTGCTCTTTGATAATATTTAGGTCAAATGCAGATGAAGTCTCAATATGGACATCATTTTTAAGGACCTCATCCAGTACAAAACTAAAGTGCGAGCTTTTAGTGCAATAACAGTAAACATATTTGCCTTTATAGTCTACTTTGGCCATGGCAACGTTAAATAAACGTTTCGCCTTTTGGATCTGAGAACTAATTTTTGGTAAATAGCTGATACGCAATGGGGTACCGTATTGTTTAATTATATCCATTAATGGGATATCATTGAAGTACAATTCGTTGTCTACCACATCAAAACCTTCCTGGGGGAAGTTAAATGTCTGGTGTATGAGATTAGAGTATTGGTTGTTCATCTTAAATGCAAGTTAGTTACTTGGTTAAATATTATCTAAAGTAAGTGGTTTACTTTATACAAAAATAAGGCTTATTATTAATAAAAAGTTAAGTTATATGATAAAACCTATCAAAATTATAGAAGTTAAGAGTGAGATCGGTGCAGGTACACGTGGCTCGAGTATGGGTGTTGATGCTATTAAGATAGCAGCTTTGGACTTTGGTAGCGCCTTCTTCAAACGTTACAAGTCGGTTGAGATACCAAATGAGAACAACCTGCTTTTAGAACCCGTGGTACATGATTACGCTAAACGTATAAAAGGTATATTTAATCTAAATGAGCGTATTGCCAAAGAGATCCAGAAGACATTAAAGGCGGACCAGGTGCCAATTGTACTTGCCGGCGATCATAGTTCTGCATTGGGAACGATAAGCGGGATACGCATGGCTTACCCCGATAAGAAGCTTGGCGTGATATGGATCGATGCCCATGCTGACCTTCATAGTCCTTACACTACACCAAGTGGTAACATGCATGGTATGCCGTTATGCTGCGTGTTGGCGGAAGATAACCGAGATAGGCAGATGAATAAACCTGATGATGAAACGGTTGAATATTGGGAAAAACTGAAGAATTTAGGGGGCATTTGTCCGAAAATATATTATGACGACCTGGTTTTCATTGCTTTACGTGATTTTGAACCTGCTGAAGACCACCTTATTAAGAAGAATAAAGTAAGAGTATTTAATTTACAAGAGATTCGCAAAAAAGCGGTTGAACGTGTTGCTATCGAATCTTTAAACTACCTTGATCATTGCGACATTATATATGTAAGCTTTGATGTAGACAGTATGGATTCAAGAATTTCGAGTGGAACCGGCACACCAGTACCGAATGGAATTACCGAAAAAGAAGCGGGTAATCTTATATACTATATCATGCGTAGCAAAAAAATTGTTTGTTTTGAAATGGTAGAAATAAATCCAACATTAGATAAAGAAAATTTAATGGCTGAGAATGCTTTTGAGATCCTTCAAAAAACAACTAACCAATTAAGTAACGATTTTTAATCGATCACTATTTTTTTTATAAGGCTTGTGTTATTTGACGAAGTGATCGTTAAAAAATACAAGCCTTTTTTTAGTTGAGAAACATCAATAGAATTGTTTATCATTTTTACTTCAAAACTCTGCCCGAGGCAATTTGCAATTAAAACAGATTTTAATTCAACTTCAGATTTAATTGTAATAAAATCTTTTACAGGATTAGGATAAACCGAAATTTTTTGAGAAAGATCCGTTTCTTTTATTGAGGCTGTATTGCAAACCAATTTATTTATATAATCCCACAGTACGTTGTCAAATGCAGAAGCTGCTAAATTAAATCCACCTGCTGTATTGCCTTGCCTAATAACAACAAGCTTTTGGCTAGGTACAACATATATTTTTTGATCGTTCTTTCCTAACGCAGCAAACATATCGGTTGGCGCATTTGGCATTAACACTCCCGGAAATACAATTTGAGAACCGGGAGTCATAAAGTCGGCCTTACCATTTAACCACCACAAATATCCATATGCCTTGTTAAGGTTCTGCGATGAATTGGTCATATTTTTAAAATAAAGTGAATCTTTCATAATAGTATCATTAGCCCAAATTCCTCTATTTAAGTTTAATAAACCAAAACGCGCCATGCCTCTTGCTTTGCTATAATAGATCTGATCAAACCAAAAACCATCCATTCCTATTTTATTTTTTACCCAGTTGGTTGTAACAGTATTATATGATTGGCCCGCTGCAGCACTAATTACACTCTGCGTTTTTTTATACGCTCCTGTATGATAAGCCCATCTTGTACTTGCATTTGCCTGATAAAGTAAACAAGTTTTGGCTGTGTCTTCGTTATCGCATGGGGCCGGCGGCCCGTCATCCAAACCACTTGTCATTTGTAATAAATTTTTTACAGTAATTAAATTCTCTTTTACCAATGGTGCACTTGTCCAACCGGTGCCAATATATTGAGACACTTGATTGTTTATATTTATTAATCCTTTTTGTTGCGCAACGCCGGCTAAAAAACCGGTAAGACTTTTACCTGCCGATGCCCAGTAAAATGTCGAATCCATTGTATAAGTGCCAAAATATTTTTCCAACACAATTTTACCGTTTTTTAAAACTATAAAAGATTTAGTGTTTTTTACTTGTAGATAATTATACAAAGAATCTATACGTTGTTGACACCAATTAAGGCTTTGTGGTGACATAGTATCCCATGCAGTTCCGGTTAATGGCGGGAAATACAAAGATTGTGCATTTAATAAAGAAAGGCTAAATGCAAATAAAAAACCAAAGTAAATTTTTCTCATATTTATTAGACTAATTAAAAGTAGTAAAGTTTAACAGACCATAATAATAATTTTGATTTAAGCCAATTAGTTACGTAATTTGGGTATTACAAAAAGTATGGATAGTTTATTTAAAATAGAAACAAAACAGCAATTTATTGAGCGTATCAATAAGCTAACGCCACAATCGCAGGCGCAATGGGGTAAAATGAATGTTGGTCAAATGCTAACACACGCTCAAAAACCTTTCGAGATCGCTTCCGGCAAATTAGTGCCTAAAGTAAATGCGCTTATAAAATTATTATTTGGTAAAAGTGCAAAAAGATCTATTGTTAATGATCCTCAATTCAAAAAAAATATTCCAACTTTTGCTGAAGCAAAAATTACCGATGAACGTGTTTTTGAAACAGAAAAGAAAAAATTATTAGAATCGCTGGAATATTTTCACAGCAAAGGTCCTGAAGGAATTACGAAAGCACCGCATCCTTTTTTTGGAGCAATGACCGTTGAAGAATGGGATAAATTGCAAACCAAACATCTTGATCACCATTTACGTCAATTTGGAGTTTAATTTATTTATAAAAAAATATGAGTTTTATTTTAACCGAACAAAAAAACAACGTTTTAGTTATTACGCTAAATCGTCCTGATAAATTTAACAGCTTTAACCGCGAGATGGCTTTAGCTTTAATTACAGAATTAGAAAAAGCAGAAAAAGATAAAAGTGTTAGGGCAATTGTGTTAACCGCTACAGGAAAAGCTTTTTGTGCCGGACAAGATCTTGCAGAAGCAATGGACCCAAATGGACCGGGAATAAAACGAATTGTTGACGAACATTATAATCCTATTATTCTAAGGATACGCAATATTGAAAAACCAATTATTGCAGCTGTAAATGGTGTAGCTGCTGGCGCCGGCGCAAACATTGCTTTGGCCTGTGACATAGTATTGGCAGGCAAGTCGGCTAGTTTTATACAAGCTTTTTCTAAAATTGGCTTGATACCGGATAGCGGTGGAACTTTTACATTACCGCGTTTAGTAGGCTTTCAATTGGCAAGTGCATTAATGATAACCGGCGATAAATTAACTGCGGAAGACGCTAAAGGTTTTGGCATGATCTATAAACTATTTGAAGATGCCGAGTTAGCAGAAAAGACTTTGGAATTTGCGACTACAATAGCTTCTATGCCAACATTGGCAATTGGTCAAACAAAACGTTTACTAAACGCAAGCGCTACCAATAATTTACAACAACAATTAACTTTAGAAGGAGAGATACAAGTTAAGTGCGCTAACAGTTATGATTATAACGAAGGCGTAAAATCGTTTTTAGAAAAACGTAAACCGGAATTTAAAGGGGAATAATTATATATCCCTAACTTATGTTACCGCCCGTACTGTTTTGATTTATCAATTATAATTATTAAATTTATTGATCATGAGATCATTATTTTTGATTTTCCTATTACCTTTTATTCTACTTTCATGTAGGAAGGATCCCGATAAAAAAGAATGTGTTGTAAAAATTTACCCACACGATGCTTATATCAAATCGTTAGATTTTAATTTAGGCAGTTATTGGGTTTATCAGCTACAGGGATCGCCAACTGTTTTTGATACCATAAAAGTAAGTCAACAGTCGCTGCGATCTTCAAATTACGAATATTATTCGGGACCAACTTATAGCAACGTATGCGATAATACATATACTCAATACGCCTACTCCGAAATTTATTTTAAACACAGTTATTATACCCCAATTATTAATGATTTTTTTTATAGCTTAAATAGTAATATTTTGTGTTTAAATAAAAAAAAATATTTTAACGACCTACAGCTTTTAGGTTTCTTAGGGGAATGGGAAGGCACAAACGATACTTTAAGGTACTCGTCTGATAATCCAGTAAAAAAAGTTTTTAAAGAAGCGTTTATAACAAGCATAAGCATCCAATCAATAAACTATACTAATGTTACAAAAATGTACTACTATCCAAGTTATTCTAATTTTTCAAAAATATATTGGTGTGAAGGAGTTGGCATCATTAAATTTGAATTTATTAATTCAGCAAATCAAACAGAGGTTTGGGAGCTAGTTAATCACTCAGTAGTGTATTAAAAATATTTCTATTTAAACCAACTACTGTACATTAAATAGTTGTTGGCTATCCTGTCTATTTCGCCACTAATTAATTCCTGCGAAATATCTTTTACTTTTTTTGCGGGCACGCCTGCAAAGATACAACCGCTTGGCACTATGGTCCCTTCGGTAACAACAGCACCTGCGGCGATAATAGTGTTACTTCCAATTTCGCAATTGTCCATTACAATGGCACCCATTCCTATTAACACGTTATCATGCACAGTACACCCATGCACAATGGCATTATGACCGATAGAAACATTATTACCTAAACTTACTTTTGTTTTTTGATAGGTGCAATGTAATACTGCCCCATCCTGTATGTTTACTTTATTACCAATTCGAATACTGTTTACATCACCACGAACAACAGCGTTAAACCAAACACTACATTCATTTCCCATAACCACATCACCAACAATTGTAGCATTGGGTGCTACAAAACAATTCTCTCCTAGTTTCGGCGAAATGCCTTTTACCGGTAATATTACAGCCATAATTTATTTTTTTAATTCCATTTTACAATTGTCCAATCCAGGACCAAAACCATCTTTTTCAACACTTACTATTTTAAAACCATACTTTTCGAAAAAGCCGGTAGTATGTTGTGAGGTAAAATTTACAATTGTTTTGCCTGGATACGTTTTTTCTATTTCATTCAAACGAAATTCTAAAAGTGACTTTCCTAAATTTTGTTTGAGATAATCATTGTGAACCATGCCCCAGCATAAAGAAACAGTATCGTCCTCATTTAAAGCATATCCACCTGCACCAACTATTTTTTCACCCAATAACATTAAATAAAATGTACGGTGAAACTCAGGAAGATCTTCGATAAGATCTTTTTCTTCAAAATCAAAAAAATATTTTGGAATGTTACTTCTAAAAATAGAAATAACTTCGGGCAAATGTTTTTCGGAATATTTTTCAAAACGTACCATTACATTCCCGGCAACAAACCTCCCGCAGCTTTTTTCATTTCCTCTTCATTTAATTTATCGGCAGCTTCAATAGCCTTATTAATCGTAACAGTTAATTGTTCTTCCAGTTCTTCTTTGCTACCATGTTGCAGCGCAGAATCAATTCTAATATTCTTTATCTTTCTATTACCGGTAATTTCAATTTTAATGTCCCCGCCGGCACCTTCAACATTTAATGTAATGCCATCGAGTTTATTTTTTATCTCGTCAGCCTTTTGTTTCATCTCCTGGAGCTTTCCAAGCATATCGCCCATTTTTCCAAACATAATTTTACTTAAATAGATTACCCAATCCGCCCATCACATTTCCTAGTCCACCTGTTCCACCAATATTTTTCATTATATCTTGTAAATCAAAACTAGAATCATTGGGGTCGTTTGTTTTTTTTGTAAAACTTTCTAAAACTTTTGGAATTAAAGCGGAAGCAATGCCAGAGGCCGCTGAATTATCAATACCAAATTTTTTTGTTAAATCGTCAACAACATTTGAATTCATGGATTTTGAGAGGTCACCGGAAGCGGCGTTATTTTTAAACATATCCATTATTCCACTCAAATTTCCAGACGAAGCTTGCGATTTTAACGTATCAAAAATTGAATTAGCCGTAGAATTAATAGCTGCGTCGTTGTGTTCGTTCGGAATTGCTTTGTTGTTAATTATAGCGTCTCCTGCGTTTTCTTTTACGAGATTAATTAAGTTTTCTAACATTATTTATATTATTAGGTTAATATTTATTTTAAATTTTGCGGTATTAAACAAACAGGAATAGCGTTTATTTTGTGTTTGTTTGCATTGTGTCTTGAGGTATAAATATGCAATACTTCTTTTTGCCTTGCATCCAACTCTGTTGTATCTTTTTTTGCAAGATATTCCATCGCCCATTCCAATTCCCGATAGCTGGCCCCTATTTGGTCTTCGTCGTTTCTTCCATCATCAAACAAACCATCTGTTGGTTTTGCTTGTTGAATATTATTTACAACTCCCAACTCTTTTGCAAGTGCGTAAACTTCTGTTTTATAAAGGTCAGCTATTGGACTAATATCCACGCCTCCATCGCCATACTTGGTAAAAAAGCCAATACCAAAATCTTCCACTTTATTTCCCGTACCAGCAACCAATAATCTATTGTGCCCAGCAAAAGCATAAAGAGTTGTCATTCGTAAACGCGCTCGTGTATTGGCCATAGTTAAATGATCCTGGATCTCATTTGGAAAAGATTTTTCAAGACTTTCTAAAGTAGCAGTAAGGTCTACAGTTGCAGTTTCTACATTTTTATACTTTGAAATTAGCCAATCAATATGTTCACTACTTAAAGCAAATTCTTTTTTAAATTGTCGAATAGGAAGATTTAAAACTATAACCCTTTTTCCGGTTAAGGCGCATAGGGTAGAAGTTACCGCGCTATCAATTCCTCCAGATACTCCCACTACAAATCCCTCTGTTCGCGACGTTTCTGAATAACTTTTTAACCAGCTAACAATATGATCTATTATGGGTTTTCCCTGCATTTTAACTAAAATATGTTTGTAAAGTTACAACTTTAGGTAAATTATTTATACTAAAGATAATTAAATTTACCATGTGGATCCAAGAGCGCTTCAATATCAACGCAATTCGGCAATATTAAAAAAATATTTGCCAGAAGAGACCGTAGGCACTATTGCCGAGTGGATCATTGACCTTGATTTTAAATTAAAGATCACCAAAGAACGTAAAACACGTTTGGGAGATTACATGTCACCGCATAGCGGATTAAATCATACGATCACTATCAATCATAACTTAAATAAATATGCTTTTTTGATAACGTTGGTTCACGAAGTAGCCCATTTGGTAACCTATAACGAACATAAAAATTCGGTTAACCCACATGGCATTGAATGGAAGAAAAATTTCCAAAAATTAATGCAGCCTTTTTTGAGTACAGATATTTTTCCGTTAGAAGTTTTTGCTGCACTACGTAAATATCTTCAAAACCCCGCCGCATCAAGCTGTAGCGATATTCAGTTATTACGCACTTTAAAATTGCACGATGAAGATAGCAGCACTATTTTTTTAGAACACCTGCCTTTTAACACCTTATTTTTATACAATGGTGAACGTATCTTTAAAAAAGGTGAACGTATTCGCAAAAGATTTAAATGTATCGAATTAAAAAGCGGAACCGTTTATTTATTTAATCCCTTAACAGAAGTTGAATTGTTCGATACAGAAGCTACCGCTCAATTAGTTTAGTGGCAAGCACAATATTGGATTTATTGGTCTGCTTTCCATCCATGATATCCAACATCAATAACGACGCATTCTTTCCTATTTCTTCTACGGGTTGGGATACCGATATAATTGGTCTATCAATAATATTAAAGAGCTCAATATCATCAAAGCAGGCTATTTTTATTTTCTTTCCTTTTTCAACAAACTCTTTTTTCTTTAGAACATTTAAAATAGCGGTAGCAATATTATTATTCAATGCAAAAATTGCATCAAGATCTGGCTGCGTTTTTAATAGTTCAGTTACAGCTTCTTCCACGTCGCTTTGTACTTTTTCAAAATTAATTGGACGTAAAAGCAATGGATCAAATTTTAATTTATTTTTTGTTAACGCGTCTTTATAACCATTCACACGATCTTCGATCGTACTAATAAAAGAAGGTGTAATAGAGAAACAAGCAATTTTTTTACAGCCTTTGCCGGCTAAATGATTTATTATTTCGAGCGCACCGCCATAATTATCAATAACCACGTAGTTGGTATTGAATAATGGAAGCACACGGTCAATAAATACTGTTGGAATGGAAGAATATCTTGGCTGATCGTAAAAAGAAGAATCTTTAAATGTAGAAGCAATAATTAAACCATCAACCCCTTGTTGGTTGATCATCATTTCTACTAAGCGTTTTTCTTTTTCCTCATTTTCATCGGTACTACAAACCATCAAATTATAGTTCTTCTCAAAAAGAACGCCTTCAATGTTCTTTGCTATCTTGGAATAGAATGGATTAGCAATGTCTGCTACAATTAATCCAATAAAATTACTTTTACCAGTTCGTAGTGCTTTCGCAAATTTATTTGGAGTATAGTCTAATTTCGCAACGGCATCTAAAACTTCTGCTTGCGTTTTTTTACTAATACCATATTGATTTCCTTTACCATTTAACACCATCGAAATAAGGGTCTTTGAAAACCCAAGCTGCTTCGATAAATCTTCTAACTGCAGTCGCTTCATAATAAAAAGGCTTTAAATTTAAAAAGGTAAAAAACACATCATTAATACCTTTGTTATACAAATCTAAATAAAATTTAGGGTAATTAAAAGGATTTAGACGGGAGTTTGCTGGAAATAGACCATTTAGGCTAAATTAAAGTTAAGAACTAATAATTAACATATCAACATTTAATTTGAATACTTCTAAAATAAATCTAGGTTTGTAACCTAAATTTAAAAAAAACAGGGGAAAATACAGCAAAATGAAGGTTTCTAAGCTAGCAGAGAACATTATTGGGTCAGAAATTATAAAATTGGCCGGTGAGGTAAATGAGAAGATAAAACAGGGAGAAAAGATCTATAATTTAACTATTGGCGACTTTAATCCTAACGAATTTCCTATTCCAACGGAATTAAAGCAATACATCATAGAGGCATATAACGCTAACCAAACCAACTACCCTGCTGCCGACGGTATGCTTGAATTGCGCACCGCTGTTAGTAATTTACTAAAACAGCGTGGTAATTTGGATTACAAAGCAGACGAGATCTTAATTGCAGGTGGCGCAAGGCCCATTATTTACAGCATTTTCAGGGCTTTAGTAGACGCTGATGATACCGTGATATTTGCGGTTCCTTCTTGGAACAACAATCACTACACCTATTTAAATGGCGCAAAACCCGTTATTATTGAAGCTACACCGGGGCAAAATTTTATGCCATTGGCAAAAGATATTAAACCGCATATTTCTAAAGCAACTTTATTAGCGCTTTGCTCGCCTCAAAACCCAACAGGCACAGTGTTTACAAAAGAAGGACTGGAAGAGATCTGCGATATGATCTTAGAAGAAAATAAAAAACGTGGTTCTTCGCAAAAACCTTTATACCTCATGTATGACCAGATTTACTGGGCTTTAACCTTTGGAGATATTAAACATTATGATCCCGTTAGCTTAAGACCAGAGATGAAAAATTATACCGTTTTTGTTGATGGCATATCTAAATCGCTTGCGGCTACCGGCGTACGCGTTGGCTGGAGCATGGGACCAAAATTCATTATCGATAAAATGAAAGCTATTTTAACGCACGTAGGCGCTTGGGCACCGAAAGCAGAACAAATGGCAACCGCAAAATATTTGTCGGATCTTAAAACTTATGATGCCTTTATAGTAGAACAAAAAGAAAGAATTGATAAACGTTTACAGGGCTTTTACGCAGGCTTCCAGGAATTAAAAGCTGCCGGTTATAAAGTAGACGCCATTACGCCACAAGCGGCAATTTACTTAACAGTTCAATTTAGCTTGCACGGCCAAAAAACGGCGGATGGAAAAACATTAGAAACAACATCAGACATTACAAAATATTTATTGGATGAAGCTAAATTGGCCATTGTTCCATTCTCGGCATTTGGTGCATCGGCGAATTCGAGTTGGTATCGATTATCCGTTGGAACTTGTAAAGTTGAAGATGTAAGCGGTGTAATCAGTAATTTGAAAAGTGCGTTGAGCAAACTGTCCTAAGCTATTCTTTTATTAATTTTCTTACTTCCGAATAATTTTCACCTTCAATTTTAAGAAGATAAAAACCTTGTTGGATCTTTTTTGTGTCAATTATTATTTCGGTACTATTTATTTTCTCAACATAAATTAATTTACCGGTAAGATCAAAAATAGAAATGGTATTTATCTTTCGGGTTGATGAAATATTTAATTTAGAATTAAAAGGATTAGGATAAATATTTGATCTTTCGGTTATAAAATTTTCATTCGTACCTGTAAATGTGGCGCAATAGATAGAATCGCTAAATAAAATACTTTGGGAGTAAATAGATTTTGGTTTTAGCAGATTAACAACTTCCTCTAGAAACGAACAAGTATTTGAAATTATTGCAGCGGAACTGTTATTAACAGTTACAGAAGAATTTGAACAGGCAGTATTGAAGTTAGTGTCGAGTTTAATTATAAAAGGCATTGCTGAAACAGGATTGTTATTGTATTGGATCCCTCCAAGATACATTCTATTATTCTTTCTTAAAATAGTTGGTCCTTGAGTCCCATATCCATATGCAGTATTCAAAACATGTTTTGCATCTGTTATACTCAAATTAAGGTCTAGTGACATTGTAACGAATTTCGCTGGACCACCTGTAGGATTAGCTAAACAATTCATTAAGAAACCATTTGTATTATTTGGTGTAAACGACGTAAGATCATCTTCGTTATAAATGTCATATACCTTTGAATTTATTGCAACCCCATTTGTATCAAATGTACAGGCAAAAAAATCTTGATTCGAATTTGTCGAGTTATACATGTTGCCTGCAACTCCCAACAAATTATTACCACATTTGGAAATAAACAAGCCATTCGGATTAAAATTAATATTACTGAAATGATATCGTTTAGACCACATTGAAGTTCCATTTGGCCCTATCTTAGTGATTAAAAATTCACCAAGCGTATCAAATGTATTAAGAGTATTGCCTAATAAATAAACACTTCCATTATTAACTAATAAACTTCTTCCCGACTCGTCTCCAATGCCTTTCAGCAATTTTTCAAATTTTATGTTACCATTTTTATTAAAAGCATAATAATATATATCATTGCTACCTTTATAATAAGATGAAACTCCAAAAAATATACTATCGTTAAGTTCGACAACTTTTAAACCATATGTCCCTGCACTGTCAATACTTGATTTTGACCACATCACATTGCCCAAACTATCGGTTTTTAAAATAAAATTAAAAACACTAGTTATAGTATCCATTACATGAGAATGTCCGGTTAGATAATAACTTCCATCTTTAGATTCAATGATATCTGCTGGCTGCACGTCATCTGGATTTCTAAAAGTTTTCGAGAAAATTAAGTTTCCATCATTATCGGTTTTTAGAAATGTTGAAAAAGTATATAAACTAAATGCATTATCAATATAGGCTTTAATGGCTCCCAATACTACCTTATTACTTTTAGTAATTACGATACTTGTATTGGATTTATTGTCTGCTATCATGCTCGATAGCGTGTACGGATACTTTTTTACAAATAAAGATTGTGAGAATGATATTGCATAAACAAGAAAAATAAAAGTGAATAATAAGAAAATCTTGATCTTCATAACTGGAAGGTATCAAATTTCCTTTATAATCACAAGTTAAATGTTAGTTTAATCTTATAAAATATATAACATATCCAGAGCTAAATTCAGTGATATTTCCTTATATTTATCTCTTATTTTTAATACATGAAGATCTCATTCAACTGGCTTAAAACCCTTGTAAATATTGATATTTCTGCGCAGGAAACCGCAGACCTTTTAACGGCATCAGGCCTTGAAGTAGAAGCTGTTGAAAGTTTTGAAAGCTTAAAAGGCGGCTTAAAAGGTTTAGTTGTTGGTCATGTTTTAGAATGCATCAAACATCCTGACGCTGACAAATTAAAATTAACCAAAGTAGATATTGGCGCCGCAGAACCTCTCTCCATTGTTTGTGGCGCACCTAATGTTGCAGCGGGACAAAAAGTAATTGTTGCAACCATTGGTACGAAATTATATCCAACCGAAGGTGAACCTTTCGAAATTAAAAAATCAAAAATTCGTGGTGAACTGAGCGAAGGTATGATCTGCGCCGAAGATGAATTTGGTTTAGGAAAAAGTCATGAAGGTATTTTAATTTTACCGGCTGACACAAAAACCGGTTTGCCAGCAGCAGACTATTTTAAAATTGAAAACGATACTGTTTTTGAAATTGGTTTAACACCTAATCGCAGCGATGCAGCTTCTCATCTTGGTGTGGCGCGTGATGTTGTTGCAATTGTAAATTCTGTAAAACATACTGCCAATTACCAATTATATTTAGGTGGATTAAACCAATTGCCTGAAGCAAACAACTCCGTTAAGTTAGATGTTGTTGTTGAAAATAAAGAGGCTTGTCCGCGTTATTCAGGCATAGTAATTAGCGGCATAAAAGTTAGCGATAGTCCTGATTGGTTAAAGAACCGTTTAAAAGCAATTGGCTTGCGCCCCATTAATAATATAGTTGACATTACTAATTTTGTCTTACATGAATTAGGTCAGCCTTTACACGCTTTTGATCTTGAAAAAATAAAAGGGAACAAAGTTGTTGTAAGAACGGCAAAAGAAGGCGAAAAATTTAAAACGTTGGATGGCGTTGAACGCACTTTGCGTGCGAATGATCTGATGATCTGCAACGAAAGTGAGCCTATGTGTATTGCCGGAATTTTTGGCGGACTGGAAAGTGGTGTAACAGAAAAAACAACTTCTATATTTTTAGAGAGTGCTTATTTTGATGCAGGTTATATTCGTAAAACGGCAAAACAACACGCGCTAAAAACAGATGCGTCGTTTAGATTTGAACGCGGAACAGACCCGGATATGACAGTAACTGCATTAACACGCGCTGCCAATTTAATTTTCGAAATTGCTGGCGGCACATTAAGTATGAATGTTGTGGACATCTATCCTGAAGTGCTGGAACCATATCGTGTTGCCTTTTCTTACTCAAACTGTAATGCCTTGATCGGAAAAGAAATTGACAGGGCAACCATCAAAAATATTATTACCAATTTAGGAATTGCGGTTGATTCAGAAGGATCGGATGGCTTACTTTTATTGGTACCTAGATTTAAAACAGACGTAACACGCGAAGCGGACGTGATAGAAGAAGTGTTACGAATTTATGGTTACAATAATGTAGAAGTTAGTAAAGCTATTTCATACACAGCTTTTAACGAAGCGAAAAATAACGATGTGATCGTTGAAAACAAAACCGCGTCTTTATTGGAGGGTTTTGGTTTTAGCGAGATCATGAGTTTATCGTTAACAAAAGAAACCTATTATCCTGCAGAAAATAACAATGTAAAAGTTGTAAACCCGCTTAGTAATGATCTTAACGTGTTGCGTGGCGATATGTTATTTAGCGGGCTCGAAGCAATTGCTTATAACATTAACCGTAAAAATTCCGATCTTAAATTCTTTGAGTTTGGAAGAACTTACAGCATTGTAGACAAAGAAGCTCCAAAATACGCCGAGCAAAAACAATTGACCTTATTTGTTACCGGAAATGCTTTTTCCGAAAATCCGTTTCACTTAAGCCAAAAAGCAGATCTTTCGTTCTTGAAAGCTGCAGTAAATAATTTATTACAAAAATGCGGTATTACTAATTATAAGTGCATAGAAAGTACTTATCCGAATTTTGATTACGGTTTAAGTTACATTGTAAACACAAAACCATTAGTTGAATTAGGCGCCGTTTCAAAAGCGCAATTAAAAGCATTTGATATTAGCCAACCGGTTTATTATGCCGTATTTAATTGGGAGGCTTTGGTAAAAACATTTTCAAAACAAAAAGTGGAGTTTGAAGAGATCAGCAAATTTCCTTCCGTGCGACGTGATCTTGCATTATTAATTGATAAAGCTGTTAAATACCAACAAATAGAAGAGTTGGCCTTTAATACAGAAAAGAAATTATTAAAAGAGGTAAACCTCTTTGATATTTACGAAGGCGAAAAATTAGGCAACAAAAGATCATACGCTGTTAGTTTTACTTTATTAAATAACGAAGCCACATTAACCGATAAACAAATTGAAGGGGTAATGGAAAAATTAATTTCTAATTACAAGGAGAAGTTGGGTGCAGAGTTGAGGTAACGAAAACATTTTCTGCCGTGAAAGACACTTTTAAAGATCTTAAGATAATTGAACTTGCAGCTGTACTTGCGGGGCCAAGCGTTGGTCATTTTTTTGCAGAGTTGGGTGCTAAAGTTATTAAAGTTGAAAATCCAAAAACAAAGGGCGATGTTACCCGCAGTTGGAAATTAAAAACCGAAGATCCGAAAGAAGATACCAGCGCCTATTTCTGGAGTGTAAATTCAAACAAAGAATTTTTATCACTTGACATTTCTAGTCCAACACAGTTACAAAAGTTATACGAACTGATAAAAGATGCTGATATTCTTATTGGTAATTTTAAAAGTGGCGATGACCTGAAATTAAAAATAGATTACCCTACCCTTTCAAAAATAAATCCGCAATTGATTTACGCGTCTATCAATGGTTTTGGTCACGATAACCCGCGTACCGCCTACGACTTGATATTGCAGGCCGAAAGCGGTTTTATGTTCATGAATGGTGAGCCAAACAGTAAACCCGTTAAAATGCCGGTTGCATTAATTGATATTTTAGCCGGGCATCAATTGAAAGAAGCAATTTTAATTGCTCTACTGAACCGCTATAAAACTAAAAAAGGTTGTCACGTTTCCGTTTCATTATTCGACAGTGCAATAGCATCGTTAGCTAACCAGGCAACCAATTGGTTAATTGCAAAACAATTACCAAAGGCTACGGGAAGTCTGCACCCAAACATTGCGCCCTACGGCGAATTGTTCGACACAAAAGATAGCCAACTAATAACATTTGCTATTGGAAGCAATGCGCAGTTTAAAAATCTGTGTGAATTGATGCAGTTCCCATCTCTTGCAACAGATATAAAATACGCTACCAATCAATTACGGGTGCAAAACAGGATACAATTATATCACATCATTTATAATTACATAAAACAATATAATTTTAAAGACCTTTATAAATTATGTTTAGAGCGCGAGATCCCCATTGGAAAAATAAGGGATCTGAAAGAAGTTTTTGAATTACCGGAAGCAAAAGCTATGATCAATAAATTTTCTTTTCAAAAAAAGGAAATACAAAATGTATCAGGAATCGCTTTTAAATTTTTGAGCTAATGAATGTAAAACAGGCAAGCAATAAAAAAGAAATTGAAGCTATCATCGACCTGCGCGATAAGATCTTGCGTAAACCCTGGGATCAGCCACGAGAGACAGCCACAGATACTTTAGAAGAAGTAAGTGTTAATGCATTTATTGAAGATGAAAATGGAAATGTTTTGGCTTGTGGAAGGTTACAAGAGAATGAAAATAAAATTGGCCAGATCCGTTTTATGGCAGTGGATGATTCGCAGCAGGGAAAAGGTTTAGGAAAAAAAATTGTCGAGTTCCTGGAATTAAAAGGAAAAGAACTTGGCCTGAAAACAATTGAATTACAGGCAAGAGAAAATGCGGTTGAATTTTATAAAAGTAACGGTTACACTATTAAAGAAAAATCTTTTTTATTATGGGGATTGATCCAACATTATTTAATGACGAAAGATCTTTAAGAACTTATTCCCAAAAATTCCACTTTTGAGGCCAGCAATCTATTGTACTAACTTCAAAATCCCTAATGGTAAATTTTTCTCTAGCTGCATTCCAAATAAAAAATCCACATTTTGAATTATCCTTCATTTTTTTGAAGGATGTACCACAAAAACTATTTGCATATACCGTGATCGTCGAATCCGGTCGCATTAAAAATTTATCTGTTGATCCGGCATCGAAGATAGCAGGCAGATCTTTATCACTGCTATTAACAGATATACAGGCGCGGATATCATTTACACTTTTGTTTACTTTAAAAGTGGTTTTTAAACTCAATACCTGCCCCTCCTTTGAAGCTAGTTTATTTAGCGCCGCGCTTGCTTCAAAAGGGTATTCATTTGCAGAATCAACCGGTATAGAAAGCCAGGCAACTTTAGTTAGAGGAGGGCCTTTCTTAAACTCAAGATCTTTTTTATCAAAATAATTGGCAGAATAAATTACGCTCTCACCTTCAACGATCTTATTTTTATCTTCCGGCCTTTTAGAATAGAGCTTATAATTGATAGCCTGTGTTTGTATATTCTCAATTAAATAAGGATAATAGTCTGATGCGATAGATTGATACAATGGGTAAGCCGATGTCAACACCAGGTAATCGGTTTTAAGAGCAGCAACAAATTCAGAAAAATGTTTAACGGAAAAAGTGACTGAATCCTGTGATCCTTTATAATCAAAGCTTCCTTTATACTTTCCAAAATAAAGTTCTTCCATTACTTTATCTGAATCAAAAAATACTGGATATACATTAGCATCGCCGTATGTTTTTTTATGTTCAAAAGTTCTCTCGTACTGGTATTCAAAAACTGTTTTTACACATTGATGATAATAATCTTTTTTATAATAGGTCTTAAAGATCAACACACCGGCAATAACGACCATTGCCATATTAAAGTATAGTTTATTTTTAAAGTCGAGCATTGAACTTATTAAAATAACTATTGCAACCCCTGAAAATAACATGACTGAGTTTTGAAAGATAGGCGCATTAAAAATAGAATAAGCATACACCACTAAAAAATTTATTAAAAAAACAGTAAGTAAGTATAATTGCTTTCTACTGAACATGATTTTTTTGTTCAACACAAAACAGGTCATTATTAAAATTAAGAACACAAGGTAAGTTCTCCCTGTACCCATAAGGATCTTAAAAAAACCAATTACAGAATTAAGTTCGGGTTTTGGCAACCAGCCCCCCTGCTCGTATCCGATACCGCCAATACCCAACTGGTAAAGCGTTACAGGCAGATGCGGCAGGTAAGCTAATACAGTTATTACTAATGTAATGGTGTAGATCTTAAAGTTTTTTTTATTTAAAAAGAATATCCCGGAAGCACAGACAGTAAATGCAAAGAGTGCGTTCACATGCTGGTTAAGTCCCGAAAGCAATGCAAACAATCCAAGAAAGAAATAATTTTTCTTTTGAAAATTGTTTAAAAAAAAGATCTCGAAAAAATAATACAACAAAGCCATGCTAAAAAATACACCGGGAATATACATCCTGGCAATGGGTGCATAAAAAACAAATACCAACGAAAAACTGAAAATTACAGCAGCAATATTGCCAACTTGTTTAGAAAAATTACGGATACAAAAAAAGTAAGCGTAAATAATTGCTCCAAAACCGCAAAGCAAAAATGGTAATTTAATTATCCAGTTAGTGTAACCAAAAAATTTAGAGAGATAATAAATAAGAACCTGGATCAATGCCGGGTGAGCATCGATCTTAACACCTTTTTCAATAAGCTCAGAAAAAGAGCTGAAATGCGTTCTGTCAATTCCACTTAATTCATCTAAGGTAAACTGGTAATCAAATAACGGTATTGTTCTAAGAACTATACAGGCAAATAAAATAAAAACGAAAACAAGATGTTCCTTTATAAATTTAATTACCATATGTATGAAAAAATAAAAGCTGAGTTGTGTTATCTCAGCTTTCAAATTTAATAAAATTTAATCTTTATACTTTCATCATCCAATGCAATACATCTTCAGATTTTCCTTTACGGATCAGCCTCAATGTCTCATCAACTTTAGTTGAGAATTTTCTCTCCTCTACCGGAGGTAAAACAAAGTCTTTTCCTTCAAAGCCAATACCAACTATTTGCGCAATTGTAGCCGCTGTTCCGCAACCGAAAGCTTCTTTTAGATCGCCTCTTTCATAAGCTTCAGCCACCTCTTTTAAACTAACTTTTCTTTCTTCAACTTTCATGCCCCATAGTTTTGCCAATGCAATAACGCTATCGCGGGTAATGCCGGCTAAAATTGTGTCACTTAATGCGGGTGTTAATAATGTATCGCCTATTACAAACATTAAGTTCATTGTTCCGCTTTCTTCAACAAAATGATGCGTGGCACTATCTGTCCAGATCACTTGCTGATAACCTTTTTGTTGGGCTAATTTTGTAGGGAACAAACTTCTTCCATAATTACCGGCAGCCTTCACAAAACCAACTCCACCATGCACAGCTCTGAAATAATCAGTCTCAACAACAACTTTAATAGGCTCGCTATAATATTTACCTGCCGGGCATGTAATAATAATAAATTTATATGTTTCGCTTGGCTTTACACCAATAGCTTCGTCAGTTGCTATTAAAAAAGGGCGGATGTATAAGCTACCCGACTCACTTGTTGGTACCCAGGCAGAATCTAATCTTAATAGTTCCAACAATCCGTTCATAAAAATTTCTTCAGGAACTTCCGGCATGCACATGCGGACTGCACTTTTATTCAAACGCTTAAAATTTTCAAGCGGACGGAATAAGGAAACTTCACCTTTATCATTTTTATAGGCTTTCATACCTTCAAAAATTGCCTGCCCATAATGCAAAGCACTCATTGCATAACTCAATGGCACATCGCCATAGGGGCAAATGGTAGAACTCTGCCACTTACCATCGGCATATTCTGCAACAAACATGTGGTCGCTAAAACATTTGCCAAAGGGCACGTTATTTACATCGTAATCTGTAACCCTACTTTTCGCAATTTTATCAATGCGAATATTCGCTGTGCTTATCATAAAATATAATGTTGTTTAACAAATAACTATAAAATTTTTGAATTTGCAAATATTTTCATCAATAAATAAGGGGGTTTTGGTCGATATTTTGAGCGAGAATGTGCTTTATTCAACAATAAAGGCTTAAAACTTGGCTATTTTTCGAATTTCTTAAGCGCAAGTGTTTCGCCGTCGAACACAGCATAGGTTCTGTAATTGATCCATTCGCCCAAATTAATATACCTGGCTTTTCCATCAACATCTAACTCTAATGGTAAATGACGATGACCAAAAATAAAAAAATCTACTTTGTGATCTTTTAAATAATCTCGGCTAAAAAGAAAAAGCCACTCGTTCTCATTGCCTAAAAATTTTTCATCAGAATCGCCTGTTGTAATTCTGCTTCTTCTACTCGTAAAACGCGCGAACCAAAAAGAAAAATTAGGATGCAGACGCGAATATAACCAATGACATACTTTACTTGTAAATATGATCTTTAATAATTTATAGCCCTTATCGCCTGGCCCCAAGCCATCGCCGTGACCAATAAAAAAGGTTTTGTTATTATATACTTTAGTTATGGGTTGATGATGTATAACAACATTTAATTCCTTAATAAAATAATCCTGCATCCAAAGATCATGGTTACCGGTAAAAAAAATAACTTTTATTCCAGAATCAGTTAACTCAGCGATCTTTCCCAGCAAACGGGTGAAACCTTTAGGGACAGTATACTTGTGTTCAAACCAAAAATCAAAAAGATCTCCAACCAAATAAATCTCTTCCGCATCTGCTTTAATAAAGTCAAGCCAACGACAAACAGCTTTCTCACGCTCCAAACTACTTTCTAGTGTTGGAACTCCCAAATGAAGATCGGAGGCAAAATATATCTTTTTATTACTCACTTAAAAAAAGTTGTCTTTTACAATATTTTTAGGGACTAATTTATGAATATTAATTGTAAATCGAACTGTCTTTATACCTCTTACATTATTCAACTCCAAAGTTTTTTTAATATCGCTATTATAAAGAAACGGAATATAAACGTCTACAACATCTTTTATAATGGGCGTATTTATTCCCAGATCCCATAAAAAAGGATCTGTATTTAACGCTCTTCCATCACACACGGCTATATCTGCAAACACCTTAAAAGGGAAAATAAAAATGGTTGGAGATTTTATGTTAGCAGACACCAACCATTCAGGGGATTGGCCTAAAGGGGTCCATACTTTCAGGGCTCCATCCACATCTGCAAACTGACTAAATCCAAAACCGCTATACTGGTTGCGCGCAAGAAAATTTGTTTCAAATAAATAATCCTGGTAACCGCTATAACCGCTTGCCCTAAAAGCATAATAACTACGTTCGGAATAAGAGCCTGCTAAGAATGTTCCAGCAAACAATCTTATATCAACAAATTGCTTTTTTGAAAATGTTATTTGATAATTAAGTGTTGCCGAAATTTTTGCCATGCTGGCTGTATGCTGCAAATTGACATTTAAGTTAAATGGGTTTATGGTTCGTTTATTATTTAAATTATAGTTCAACTGATTTACAAAAGAAAATGTATTTTTTTTATTTGGCACAAATGCTATTATCTGGGAATTGAAGGTTGTATTTAAACTATCTATAAATAAATTATTATTGGTATAAGTAATATATTGATGAATTGGGCTTCTTGCATTTTTCTTTTTGATCTCGAACTGTAAATAAGGCGCAATTTTGTAAAAATTAAAAACAAGATTTTGATACTCGGTGCCGTTAACCTGGTTATTGATCTCTGCATTATAAAAATCGTAAGAAAAAGATTTTGCTTTTGCTCCAAAAGTAATTTGTTGAAAAATATTTTTTGGATACAAGTTAACATTGAACTCTGCAAAACCAACAGGGCTCATGGTTTTAAAAGCGTACATGGGTGTAATTGCAAATTCAAATCTACGCTGATATAAACCGAAATTATGAATAGTAGCGCCAGCCATAAAACCATTATAGTAATTAGCGCCAATTACCGGCAAATAATTTATCTGGATCTTTTGCGGGTCTTCATATTTGGTTAAAAAATTAAATTGCAACGGTTTCATTTTTTTGAACAAGCCTTTTGCGCGTATGTAATTATTCCTTCTATTAACATCCGGCATTTTATCCAAACCATCTATTTTAAAATAATCTACATCAATTGGTGGAAACTCAATTGTTTGTTCTTTTTCAAAACCATTGTACCAAATTAGACCGACAGATTTTTTATCTTTAAATCCGTATACATTCACTGGTGTAGCAATTCCTGTTTTGTTCTTTATTTTTATTCTGAAACTTCCGTCTTTATTTTTTTTGAGATTTTTTATCTTGTAATCGATCCTATCCGTTGAAGAGATCAAATGTGAGGTGAACCAATTCAGGTCAAGGCCACTAAAAAAGTTCAATGTTTTAGAAAGGTCTTTTGGCGAGGGGTGTTTAAATTTAAATTGGTCATAATAAAACTTCATGGCCTTATCTAAATTATCCTCGCCCATGTAATCCATAAGGTAATCGAAGATCACAGGTGTTTTACTATAAACAATACTGCCATAATTAAATTCGGTAAAATCCTGCGAAGGAAGGTCCAAAGGTTGATCGGTTCTTGATTTGGCAGAGATAAAGTAGGCCATTTCCTTTTCACGCCAATAAGCCACTTTATTTACGCCAAACAAATTTAAATTCTCATCAATACCAATAAGGTCTGATATTTTTTTATCAGGATATTTAGCGCGCATATATCGCATCTCGTAAAATGAATTCAGTCCTTCATCCATACCCGGGTGATCGCGTTCGTTACTCCCTAAAATACCATAGAACCAGTTATGACCTACCTCATGCGCAATAGTAATATCCAAATCAAACTCGTTGCTCATATCGCCAATAACTGTAATATTAGGATACTCCATACCGCCTCCGGCCATAATGGTGCCATCAACAGCGGTTATATGATTATAAGGATAATCGCCGGTTAAATATGAATAAAAAAGTGCGGACTCGTTTACATAAGTGATCGCGTTTTTCCAGAGGTTAAAATTTTTATTGGTAAAAAAGACCCATGTATCGATCGTTCTTTTAGTTCCGGGAAGTTCTATCTGATCATGCAATACATTAAAACGTTTATCGGCAAACCATGCAAAATCATGCACCCTGAATTGTTTAAAGCGAATAGTCTTTGTTTCAGTTGATGAAGCAGGAAACTCCATATCCTCTGCTCGAAAATCACTTCTATCCAAACGGTCGAGGGTGTGTTTTACGTTTTCATTTAAAAAATATTCTTCATCATCGGCGTCAATTCTATCACCAGTAGCCGATAACAAATAATTTTTTGGCAAAGTTATTTTAACGTCAAAACTTCCGAACTCGCTAAAAAATTCTCCCTGATCCAGATATGGCATTTGGTGCCAACCGTCGTTATCAAAAACCGACGGCTTTGGATACCACTGCGTAATAAAGTAAGCTTGTCCTGTGTGGCCTAATCTTGAAAATTTGGCGTCAGGAATCTTTACAAAAAAAGGAGTTGTAATTGTTATTGTATCTAACGATCTTAAAGGTTCATTTAATATTAGTTTACAGATATCTATATTCTCTTTATCAAACTCTAACTGAATTGCTTTACCATTTACTTTAAAATTTAAACTATCAATAAAGCCTCTTTCTTCAGGTTTAGAAAAATAAAAATCTGTTTTCTTTTGTTGGAGTAATTGGCTGGCAAGAGCAGTTGAATGATCTTTGTAAGCATTTGGCCACAGGTGGAAATAAATATAGCTTAACGATTGACTAGAATTATTAATATACTGAATCTCTTCTGTTGCCCGCATAGTATGCGAGACATCGTTCAATGTTACATCAATTTTATAATTTACTTCCTGTTGAAAATAGGTTTGTTGTGAAAATATATTATGGCTAATAACAAAAATCGCCACAAGCCATTTGCAGCGATCAAAGTTTATTATGTTTATGAATTTATTCAACAATTATTTTGCTGCTATTGCTTTTTCAATAGCTTTTTCTAATTCGGCACCTCTCAAATTTTTCGCTATTATCTTTCCTTCTTTATCTAACAAAACAGTATAGGGAATTCCTTCTACTGCATATAATTTAGCAGCGTAACTATCCCAGTATTTAAGATCGCTCACCTGCGGCCAAGTAATACCATCCTTCGCAATAGCATCAACCCAACGCGTTTTATCCTGATCGAGAGAAACGCCATAGATCTCAAAACCTTTATCTTTAAATTTAGCATAAGCTTTTACAACATTTGGCATTTCCTTTCTGCAAGGACCGCACCAGCTTGCCCAAAAATCTACCAAAACAATTTTTCCTTTAAAAGAAGAAAGTGCTAATTCTTTATCATCCGGCGTTGGCAAAACAATTTCAGGAGCTTCTTGTCCAATAGTTGTTGCCAACATTTTATTTACTACTTCATGGAAAATTTTTACGCCTTTATCTTTAGGAAATTTTTTAGTCAAACCTTCATCTAATTTTTTGTATACATCAGAATATTTGTCTGGCTCCATTCCCTGTATCGCTATCATAGATGCATATTTATCGTAGTTCTTCATGATCTTATCCCCCATAGAAGCATTATATGCATCCATAATACTATTAAATGGTTTCTCGAAAATACCACTTAACGAATCCATTTTTAGAGAGTCCATTTTAATAGTTTGTACAATTGCCTGAAAAGCCTGATTCAAAGAATCCATCTGGATATTCTTTTTCTTAGTGATCTCGTTATACTCAACAAATAATGTTGTTTCGGGAGAGCCCTCTACTTTATAGGTGTTACCAAGATCTTTAATATTAGCTGTTACTTTAATTTTATCATTACTATCTAAAACCAACATTGCAAAATTTTGTTGATTTAATTTTATGCGATAAAAGCCAATATTTGGCGTGTAGTTCATGAATTCAAAATTACCCTTTTCATCTACCACAGTGCTATCAACCGTTACCGGTTGAGGATTGATCAACTTTTCTAAATAAATAGTTTCGCCATTTGAGTTGCTTAAAGTTCCCTTTAACTCAAAATTACCGTTCTTTTTAGTTTCGCCGCAAGCTGATAAAATTACTATAACCGCAATAGCGCTAATTGTTTTAAACATATTTTTATTTTTCAAGTGTTTCTTTTAATAATTGATTTAATAATTTTGGATCGGCTTTGCCTTTACTTGCTTTCATCACTTCACCTACGAACAAACCTAGTAAACTGGATTTACCCGCTTTGTATTCTGTCACTTTTTCCGGAAATTTTGACAAGGTAGAATTTATAAGACTTTGTAACTCGTCGCTATTACTATTTTGTAGAAGGTCCAGATCTTTTGCAATTTGCTCAGGTGTTTTATTTTGATCTTTCATTAGTTCGGGAAAAATACTTTGCGATGCAGCTGCATTACTAATTTTTCCTTCATCAATTAATAAAATTATATCCGCGATCTTTTTAGGATCTAAAGTAAATTCAGAAATAGTTAAAGCTCTTTCGTTTAGATATGCCTTAACCGGACCCATTACCCAATTAGCGGCGCTTTTATAGTTAGATGTATACGTTACTAATTTATTATAATAGGCGGCAACTTCTTTCAGGTCTATTAATTGTAAAGCATCATATTCGGTAAGAGAATATTTTTTTGTATATAAGTTAAAAAGCTCATCAGGCAATGTTGGCATGTTGGCTTTTATTTCATTAATATATTCTTGCGTTACAAAAACAGGTTGCAGGTCCGGTTCCGGAAAATAACGGTAATCATTAGCATTCTCTTTACTTCTTAAAGAAAAAGTTAATCCTTTAACAGCGTCAAAACTTCTGGTTTCACCTGCAATTAATTCCCCTGCCTCTATAAGATCTATTTGTCTTTTTATTTCAAAATCTATGGCGCGTTGAACATTCCTAAAAGAGTTCATGTTCTTAACCTCAACTTTTTTTCCGAATTCTTTGGCGCCTTTTAGCATTACAGAAATATTTGCATCGCAACGTAAAGATCCTTCTTCCATGTTTCCATCGCAGATATCTAAATAACGAACCAACTTTCTAACTTCGGTTAAATAGGCGTACGCTTCTTCTCCACTTCTAAAATCAGGCTCGGTAACAATTTCCAACAATGGCGTACCTGCGCGGTTAAGATCTATCAATGTTTCAAATGGATCAATATCATGTAAACTTTTTCCGGCATCCTCTTCCATGTGAATGCGGGTAAGATTGATCTTTTTTGTTGCTCCATCTTTTAATTTAGCTACAATATATCCGCCATTACAAATAGGCGTTTTATCCTGTGTTATTTGATAACCTTTAGGGAGATCGGCGTAGAAATAATTTTTACGCGCAAATTGATTTTCCTCGCGGATATTTGCATTTACAGCAATACCTAATTTTACAGCAAACTCGATTGCTTTGGCATTTACTACAGGCAAAGTTCCGGGGTGACCTAATGTTACCACGCTGACATTTGTATTTGGCAGCGCACCATATTCTGCTACATCGCTACTATACATTTTGGTTTTTGTAAGCAATTGGATGTGGCACTCTAAACCGATAACGGTTTCGTATTTATCGTAAACGCTCATAATTTTGCGCTTTAAAGATACTATTTTTACCTGTAAACAATTGCCATTAAAACAAAAAAGGCGTTCCGGATAACCGGAACGCCTTTTTAAAAATTAGGGGTAACTTATTCTTTTATTAATTTACCTTCTTTGATCGCAACCTTAGTTGTTAAAGAAGTGATCTTATAAGTATACATACCATTAGCTAATTCTTTAATGTTTACAGCGCTTTCAGACTTGTTTAAAGTAGTTTTATAAACTACTCTTCCTGAAAGGTCGTGAACCTCGAATACATAACTACCGTTACTATTCTCAATTACAACATTAATATTTCCGCTATTTGGGTTTGGATAAATGAACGTGTTGTTATCTATCACAGTGCTCTTAGCTATACCAGTACAAACAACCACAAACACAGTTACGTTTGAATTAGTACTACAACCAGCTGTATTTGTTGTAACAACATTGTAAACAGTTGATATTGCTGGAGTAACGCTTATTGCAGCAGTAGTTTGACTACCAGGTGACCATGTGTAATTACCAGCACTTGAAACACCTGTTAATGTTGTGCTCATACCTGGACAAAGTGTTAGAGAAGGAGCTGCAGATACAGAAAGCGTTGGAGATGGCTTAACTGTAATACTGATAGTTTTAGTATCAGGACAACCTGGCGCATTCTCACCAACAACAGTGTATGATGTAGTTACTGATGGCGTAACTGAAATAGAACTTGTTTGAGCAGTTGTATTCCAAGTATATGTAGTTGCACCAGATGCAGTTAAATTAACCGAAGCACCATTACAAATTGTGGTTTGCGAAGCAGAAAGGACAACAGTTGGAGTTGCACATGCACCCGTAATGTTTATACAATAGTCCTCAGTTTCACCATAACCATAAGAAGCACATTCAAGAATTCCCACATTACTTTCAGCGGCAATAACTCTCATACGTGTTATACCTAAAGATGCGCTGGCAGGAATTGTAATTACAGTGCTGTTTAGAGTTCCGGCAACAGCCCATAATGTACTTGGCGAAGCATAAACCTGTTCGCCTGGATCAGAGAATAAACCATTACTGTTAAAATCCATATAAACGGTAACACCACCAGAATAAGCAGTTGCATTACATTGTCCAACTGTTACATCAAGAGTATAAGTTGTGTTTTGTGCAAGATTCGGAGCAGCAATTATACCAGTGTAATTTGAATATTTACTTAATGTAGAAGTTGGTGCACTACCTGTTTGACTACAATTTGAAGTATTATTTAATGTACCAATGGTCACATTAAAAATTTCATCGTCAGCAGTTTGCGTTGGCGCAGATGTTAAGCAATATGCAGAACACTGACAAGGACTACCACCAACTACTATTTGAACCGGAGTTGCCGTTGTGCTTGCAGGACCATTTGTACAAGTAATTACCGCTTGGTAGAAAGTTGTAGTGGCAATGTTTGTTGCAGAATATGCTGTTGCAGTTGCACCTGAGATAGCTGTATAAGGACCCGAAAGAGCAGGCGCCGAGAACCATTGATATGTTAAACCTCCAATAGTATATGTAGTAGTTAAACTTAAGCTAGTAGAAGCATTAGGGCAAACATTCGTTGAAGTTGCAACGACAGCGTTTGCTCCAGGCGCTCCGGCACATGGTGTGGCAGGAGTTATATTTATACAATAATCTTCAGTTTCACCAGCAAAATAACTTCCACAATCTGGTTGTGCGGTTGAACTTTCAACCTCAACAACTCTCATACGAGTAATACCCGAAGTAGCAGATGCAGGAATTGCAATAACGCCATTAAGTGTTGTTCCGGTTACAGCAAAAGAAGTGTACGGAGATGTATATACTAATTCACCTGGATCTGTAAATAAACCATTTTGGTTAAAATCCATATATATAGTAACAATACCTGAATTAGCAAAAGTCGCATTACACATGCCAACAGTTACACTAAAATTGTAATTAATACCTGCAGCTAAATTAGGTGCCGCAATTATACCAGTATAATTAGAATATAAATTTAATGTAGATGTTGGGAAACTACCTGTTTGATTACAGTTTGATGTGTTATTTAAACTACCAATAGATACATTCAGGATCTCGTCATATAAAGCATTCGTTGCGTTTGAAGTACAATATGCAGAACAACGGCAAGGATCGCTACTTACAACAACTTGAACAGGAGTTGAAGTTGTGCTAGCCGGACCATTTGTACAAGTAATAACTGCTTGATAAAATAATGTAGTTGTAAGATTGGTTGCAGTAAATGCTGCAGTTGTAGCGGTAGCAATTGGCGTGTATGGACCTGAAACTGCAGGTGCACTAAACCATTGGTAAGTTAAACCACCAACAGTGTATGAATTAGCCAAACTTAAATTAACGTTGCCATTAGGACAAACATTTGTCATTGTAGTTAAAGCTGTATTTGCAGCAGGCGCTCCGGCACAAGGTGTTGGAGCAGTGATGTTTATACAATAATCTTCAGTTTCACCATAACCGTATGCAACACAAGGACCAATCCCCACATTAGATTCAGCGGCAATTACTCTCATTCTGGTAATACCAATTGATGCATTTGTTGGTATGGTCACCACACCGGTATTTGTTGTTCCTGTTACCGCCCAAAGTGTAGAAGGCGAAGCATAAACTTGTTCTCCCGGATCAGCAAACGATCCATTGTTATTAAAATCCATATAAGCTGTAACACCACCTGAGTAAGCGTTAGCGTTACATTGACCTACAGTGACGTTTAAAGTGTAACTTACACCGGCTGCAAGATTTGGCGCAGCAACGATACCTGTATAATTAGAATATTTACTTAATGTAGATGTTGGAGCACTTCCTGTTTGAGAACAGTTTGATGTATTATTTAAAGTACCAATATTAACATTAAAGATCTCATCATCTGCTGTTTGGCTAGGCGCTGAAGTAAGGCAATACGCGCCACATTGGCAAGGATTACCACTAACAGTTACCTGAACTGGAGTTGAAGTAGTACTACCGGCACTATTTGTACAAGTAATTACCGCACGATAAAATAAAGAAGTAGTTACGTTAGTTGCAGTATATACGGCAGCAGTTGCTCCTGTTACAAGTGTATATGGACCTGCAGCAGCAGTAGCAATATACCATTGGTAAGCTAAACCACCAACAGTGTATGAAGTAGCTAAACTTAATGTTACACTTCCGTTAGGACAAGCATTTGTTAAACTTGCAACAGCAGAGTTAGCTGCCGGTACACCTGAACATGCAGACGCAGCACCGATAGTTACAATATAATCTTCTGTTTCACCAGATCCAAAATTAGTACAAGCATCGCCTGGTCCATTTGGATTACCAGTACCTCTTGAACGTACACGCATACCTGTTTGACCAAGTAACGCAGTTCCTGGTACTGTAAATGTTGCAATAGTTGGTACGTTAGCAGTCGATGAAAGAGTGATTTGTGTATGCTCGCTAATATCAAAAGTTCCGCTTTGGTTATAATCGATCCAAACCGATTCGATATTACTTGCTGTAGTATTTACACTTATTGAATATGTAACCCCAATGTTTAATGTTGCTGTAGTAGAAGGGCTCGGAGGGAATTGAGTATAAGTACCGTTAATTGCATTTGAGTTACAAGTTGAATTGTTATTAAATAATGTACCTAATATTGATACATTAGTAATATTATCACCTGAACAACCACTACCACCTAAGTTAGTATTGCAATAACAAAGTGTTGCCGGGTTATTAGGATTTACAGATGTAACAGCTGTAGTAACACTTTGAGCAGAGTTAGTACATGTAATTACCAACTGATAAAAAGTTTGAGCAGTTAATGATGCAGTAGTTAAAACCTGAGTATTAAATCCCGAACCAGTAGTAACGTTAGTCCAAGGGCCAGCAGCTGCAGGAGCTTGCATCCATTGGTAAGTGATACCTGTAAATGAATTTGAACTCGTATTTGAAACTACCGCAGTAGTATTAGGACAAATAGTTTGCGAAGGACTTACAGAACCTGCGCTTGGCGAACCAGCACAAGGAAGTGGCGGTGTCCAACGATATATTTGCCCGCTAGTTGGCGCTAAGCCTGCACTGAAATTTGCTACGGCAGTATTCACAGCGCCAGGAGTTGACGCAGCATAAGAAGTTGTTACAGAACGATTATTAAAATCAGCATTACTTAAGCCTCTTAATCCAACCTCGCCTGCAAAGGCACTTGCGCTATTTGTTCCGCAATTACCGTAAATAATTTCAACAACATTCGTAGTTTGATATAATTTAATCTGAACGTTCATATAATCATCTAACCCTGTAGATGTATTTGACCATCTTCCAACTCTTCTCCACTGAATGGTGAACACCTGATTTGGAGCAACCCCCGAAACCTGATAAGAGATCGATCCTTTACTATAAACAGATGTACCTGCGGCGGTTGCGTTTGCCGAAATGGTCATGTTACCTGCCGCAATGGCCGTAACAGAAGCATTAACGGGTATACCTGTTCCAAACAACGTATCACCAACGCTAAAAGCATTAGCAGCAGGATAAGTTAAGTTTATAACGTTACTTCCGCTAGTAGTAGTGCATGTTTGAGCTGGCCCCATCTGCAAATCCTTACCAAAAAAGGAAACTACATCGTTAAAGCTACCTGTACTGATAGGATTGTATGAACTGAAGGGAGTAACAGTACCCATGCAAATCCAACCATTAACATTTAACGCTATTGAAGAGTACGTTGTGTTGTTAAAGTTAAAGTTAAACCCAATTGGGATATTTGCAAAAACGTTATCGTCAAAATTACCCACAGCAATTGCTGTAGTTGTTGGTCCGCTAATTGGTATGGCGTTATAAACGCCACTTAATTGTGTAAAGCTATACGCAGATACCTGCGCGCTACTTTTTACTCCAGCAAAAAGTAAGGCTAAGCTTAAGATTGATTTGTAAATTTTTGTCATTTTTTTCAATTGTTTAATAAATATTAAGTGCAGTTCACTAAATTGATTCAGTACGTCACGCAAAGATAACCAATTATTAACCTAAAAGTTTAAGAATAATCAACAAAGTTCAAAAAAAATCCACAAAATGCGATTCGAGGGGTTCCTAAATGTTAAAAAAGTTATTTTAGGAAATAAACCGGGTGGGCCTCGTTGTATTTTCTGATATATCTAAAAATTTGTTCTTTTTGTTTTCTGCGGTTCAGTTTTTTAAACTCCGTATACAATAGTTTATCGCGGCTAAGTAATACCTCCGCTTCATCCATTTTAAATTCAGTAATGATACCGTCATAGAAATTAATTAAAAACTCCCTTACTTCCTGCCTTCTGCCTGAGCCATAACCAAACATTGGATCATAAAAACCTGCGCCAACTATTTCTACTGTAGCTACTAAATAACAAACAGATCCAAAAACCGGCACCCTATAAAAGCTACCTTTATAATTGATGTACAAGGTTTTGTTCTGAACAAAACCCCAAATCGTATTTGATTTTATTTCAGCAGTTTTTTGCCCATCAGAATATGTGAAAGTTTCCTGATCGAGGGTCTTACCAACAAAATCTAATTGTTCTTTATTTATTGTGGATGTGATCTGCTCCTTTAAAACACCTTTATTATGCCTAAAATCGAAGTAGGAAATATAAACTGCATCTGCAATGCCAAGATCAGCGGATACAATAACACTATCGATTTGCCCAATTAAAAAACCTTTTAAAAGTGTACAGAATAATAACGCCAATAAATTACGCCTCATCATACACAAATGTCGTGTTTTTTAATTAATTTTAAACGAAATAACCTGTAAAATGAAGCTTAAATTTCTATTTGTCTTACTTTTTGTTCGATCTTTTTTATTTTCCCAAAATACAAACTTTAATAACGCATTAAAATTTAAAATTAATGCGGGTAATAATTTTATTCAGCATAATGTTTTAGTAGAAGGAGATATATCTAAGCTTATCTCATCACAAAAAGAATTCAATTATAAATTTAAATATTCATCCGGCAATATCGCTTCCATCTCTTGTAACTTACCTACACTCTCAAAACTTATTGAAAATAAAATTATTTCCTATGCCGAATTTATTGAACCTGGTAAACAAACCACTAACGATACCATGGTTATTAAGAACAAGATAAAACCTGTTAAACTTGGACAGGCGCCACTAACAATGGCTTACGACGGAACAGGTATTGCTGTTGGAATAATTGATAGCGGTACAGATTTTACGCATCCTGATTTTAAAGATGCTTTAGGAAACACACGTATAAAATTTTTATGGGATCAGGTGCAAGTTACAGGATCAACGATTCCGCAACCTTATAATTATGGTATTGAATGGACAGACACACAAATAAACGCCAACCAATGTACACATAACGATCTGCCGCATTACGGTCACGGCACGCATGTGTGTGGCATCGCTACTGGCAACGGCTTAGCAAATGGAACCCACGAAGGTATTGCCTCTAAAGCCGATATTGTTGTAGTTGCTTTAGATTTTAATGCCAGTGGACCAACTATTGCAGACGCTGTTCAATACATTTTTAGTAAAGCAACTTTACTTGGCAAACCTTGTGTTATTAATGCAAGTGTTGGCAATTATTATGGAAGTCATGATGGAACCGATCTTGAAGCCAAATTAATTAAGAACATGGTTCATAATGTTCCTGGCCGTGTAATGGTAGCATCTGCGGGTAATGCAGGCAATGTAAAATTCCATGTTAAAACACAACCACCACTAAACGATACAAGTTTTACATGGATCAAAAAATCTACTGCCGTTTTAGATTACTGGTGTTATGCTGACACTAATAATATTAAGAATATACAAATAAGCGTTGGTGCAAACAGAACAAATAATTTTAATCTTGGCAGAATAGGTTTTAAAAATTATAATTATGGTTTAAGTTCCATACAAAGTGATACATTAAAATTTAACGGTAACCGCATTGGTATTATAAAAACATCTGCGAGTATTAATCCTGATGGCGTTTATGAACTCTATTTACAGATTACTGCCGACACCCTGAATTTAAAATGGCGTATTGAAAGCAAAGGTGTTGGTGTGCATGATGCCTGGAACTTTGATTTTATTTCTACAGGCTTACCGTCTTCTACTTCATATCCCTGGATAACGAAATATGCCACACCAAATTTTAACAGCACAATCGTTTCAAGTTTTCAGTGTTTAGATGATGTGACAACAGTTGCCAATTATGTAAACGTGAACCAGTATTATGATGTAACTAATACTTTACAAAGTTGGGCGGCATTAAATCCTGGTGAAAACGTAAATACCTTAGCGGTCAGTAGTAGCTGGGGCCCTACGCGTACCAATAACCAAAAACCCGATATTTCTGCAACAGGCGCCGGTGTTTTTAGTGCTATGGCCTTGGGTATGCAAACAAATTTAATTACTAACGCACCGCAGGTTGTAGCACAAGGCAGTTTGCATGTTCAAGGTGGAGGCACTTCGGCAGCAGCGCCGGTTGTTACAGGTTTAGCAGCCCTGTTTCTTCAAAAATATCCAACTGCTACAAGTATACAGGTTAAAAATGCTATTACAAATTGTGCTTACCAGGATGCCTATACCGGGGCAGCCTTACCAAATTATAAATGGGGTTATGGCAAGTTAGATGGTCTGGCAGCAATGACCTGTATCATAACAGACATCAAGAATCATCTAATAACCAACAATGTAAACTATTTTCCAAATCCGTTCTCAGATGAGATTAAATTTAACTTTGAAAGGAATTTAATTGGCCAGCTATATGTTTATAGCATTGACGGTAAATTAATTTATGAAGACGTAGTAGATGGTAATTCTTATAAATTATCGTCCACCCAATTGACCGAAAAAACATCCGGCTTATTATTTGTAAGAATAATAACAGCAAACGAAAGCTTGGCTTTTAAAGTTATCAAAGCACAATAACAATGCGTATTGCCTCTAATTCCCTTGCCCATCTTATTGCTTTTTATCATTCAGAACTAAATTCTATTTATGAAAGCTCTGAAATTGATGCTATACTTAATTTGGCATTGGAATTTTATTTAGGCTTTTCAAAAACGGACTTAGCCAACAAAAAAAACGATAACCTCAACCAAAGCGATCTGTTGAAATTATATTTTTGTTGCAAAGAGTTAAAAAAGAATGTTCCCATTCAATATATTTTAAAAGAAGCCTGGTTCTATAATTTAAAATTTTGGGTCAACCCGCATGTTTTAATTCCAAGGCCTGAAACAGAAGAATTAGTAGATCTCATTTTAAAAGAGAATCAATCCGCCTCATCATTTTTAGACATTGGAACAGGCAGTGGCTGCATTCCAATAGCAATAAAAAAGAATTTAAATAACTGTCTTGTTTCTGCCTGCGATATAAGTCCTGAGGCTTTAGAAGTAGCTAAAAAAAATGCAGGCTTAAATAAAACAGAGATCAATTTTATTGAAGTTGATATTTTGAATGAACAAGAAGTTTCAGAAAAAATTAAAGAAACCTTTGATGTGATCGTTAGCAATCCACCCTATATTAAAGCGGACGAAAAAGAATCGTTAAGCGATCATGTAATTAATAACGAACCGCATTTGGCCTTATTTGTAAATGGGCAAGATGATATCATCTTCTACAAAAAGATCATTGATCTTTGTCAGCTTAAACTAAATGCAAAAGGAAAATTGTATTTTGAATTAAATCCGCTAGCAGCAGAAAATGTTTTATCCTACACAAATGCTAGCAAACAATTTTGTAAAGTAGAGCTCATGAAAGATATGAGCGGAAAGATGCGGTTCTTAAAAGCAATTAAAAATTAATTCTCCTTCAATCCCCTACCCGTTTTATTGATCTTATTATCGCGTTTTAATTCGGCAATAATTTTATCTAACACACCATTTACAAATACTTTAGAGTTGGGTGTGCTGTATTCTTTACTAATATCAATATACTCGTTCAAAGAGGCTTTTACAGGAACATTTGGAATATGCATGATCTCGGCCAAAGCCATTTGCATTAACAACATATCCATATTGGCAATACGTTCTACTTCCCAATTTTGTGTATGGCGACCAATCAATTCTTCAAACTGTTGACGGTAAATAATTGTTTTTTTAAATAACAGGCTCATAAACTCCATGTCATCTTTCTCATCTTTTAGTAGCGGACTTAATTCAAATGTGCCATTAAAATCTTCAAAATTTCTGATCACAGAATTAAATGCCACAAAAGTATCATCCGCCCAATGCATATTTTTTTCTTCAAATAAGGAGATCAACACCTCGTTCTCGCTTAAATGTTCCGTGATCATTGAGATCACAAAGTCTCTATCTTCAATAACGGTTGAAGATGTAGATTCCATATAGGTTTTATATGATTCGCCATTTCTGATCTCAACAAATAATTTACGTACAACATCAAAATCATTCTGCCACGAAATTTTTCTTTTCTCGAGGAGTTGTTTTAATTCTTTGTTTTCAGAGATGCCAATAAGCAGGGAATTTTTTACGAATTTTAAATTGGGATCAAGGTCGGAAGAATTTGGAATACGTTTGTTTTTATTCTCATCCATCATTACCAATGCCACATGATGAATATCGCTAACCAAACCCAAAATAGAAAGGTAAAGCTCAAATATTTTATCAAGGCTCTTGAACATTTCTTTCTCAAACTGCGCCATATCAGCTTTTTCGTGCTGAAAGAACGAGTACAGAGACTGCATTACTTTTATTCTTAAGAACCTTCTGTTTAACATTTTCTTAGTCGTTAGATGATAGTCATTAGTTGTTAGTCAGTAAGGTTTTTTAAACTACAATACAGCATTAATACGGGCAATTGCTTCAATACGTTGTTCGCCTAATTTATTTGCAGCCTGGTAAGTTAAAATGTTTTCTTTTTTGGCTAATTGAAATAAATTAAAAGTTGTATCATAGATCTTTTCGGCATGAGCGAGTGCTCTCTCCCTGTTATAACCCTCTAATTCATAATATACATTAATAATACCACCCGCGTTCACTACAAAATCAGGTGCATACAAAATTCCCTTTTTTGCTACTAAAGCTCCATGAATTTTTTCGTCAGCCAATTGGTTGTTTGCAGCGCCACAAATGATCTTACATTTTAATTTACTTAATGTATCGTCATTAACCGTTGCGCCTAAAGCACAAGGTGCGTAAACATCAATATCAAGATCAAACATTTTATCTGCAGAAACAACTTCAGCTTTGTATTTATCAGCCACAGCTTTTAAACGCTCCTCGCTTATATCATTTATATATACCTTCGCGCCTTCTTTGGTTAAATGATCAACCAACACTTCACCAACGTGACCAATACCTTGCACTAAAACTTTTTTACCACTTAAATTATCACTTCCCCAGGTTTCTTTTGCACTGGCTTTCATACTCACATAAACACCATAAGCAGTAACAGGGCTAGGATCGCCGCTTCCACCCATATTTTCGGGTAAACCGCTTACATAGTCAGTTTCCATTTTAATAATCTCCATATCACGACTGGTCATTGCCACATCTTCGGCAGTAATATACTTACCGCCAAGACTGTCTACAAACTTTCCAAAACGACGAAGTAACGCTTCGCTTTTAATTTTTTTAGCATCACCAATTATCACAGCTTTTCCGCCACCAAGATTTAAACCGGCAACAGACGACTTGTAGGTCATACCACGCGACAAACGTAACACGTCATGCAAAGCTTCCATTTCGTTAGCGTAATTCCACATTCGCGTGCCGCCCAATGATGGACCAAGTACGGTATTATGAATTGCTATAATTGCTTTTAATCCGGTAGCGTTATCATTACAAAATAAAATTTGCTCATGATTATGAAGGCTCATTTGGCCAATAACCGGATCTTTAGATAGATCGGAGTTTTTTAAAGTTGTGACTTCCATGGGTTTTTTTGTTGAAGTGAGGCAAAGTTAGGGTATTTTTTGGTATTCCAAACAAAAGAAAACCGTATTTATTGTAATAAAAATTACCTTTGCAGGGTGAAACACCTTAAGGTAATAAACGCCTACTTTCTTAAATACAAATGGCACTTTTTGAGTGGCCTTTTATTTGTTTCGCTGTCAACTATATTTAGTACATACCAGGGTGTTATTGTAAGAAATGGTACTAATAAAATAATTGAAGTTTTTAAAAATAATCAAACCAGCAATACCGGTGTATTTTTAAGCTATGGTTTAACTATAATTATGCTTGCCCTGGGCAGCGGTTTATTTTTATTCTTAATGCGGCAAACCATTATTGTAATGAGCCGTCATATTGAGTACGATCAAAAAAATGAGATCTATAATCACTACCAGGTTTTGGATGCCAGTTTCTTTAAACAAAATACAACAGGCGATCTGATGAACAGAATCAGTGAGGACGTAGGAAAAGTGCGTATGTACAGCGGCCCAGCCATTATGTATCTTGCTAATACAATAGTTACAACGATTACTGTTTTAATTTTTATGTTAAGCGTTAACGTGAAGTTGACATTGATTGTTTTTTTACCCTTGCCTTTGCTCTCTTATCTTATTTATCGTGTTTCGGATATGATAAATAAACAAAGCGGTAAAGTGCAAAAAGAGTTGGGAAACTTAACCACACAGGCCCAGGAAACGTTTAGTGCCATAAGGGTAATTAAGGCTTATGCAAGAGAGACTTTTTTTGTTGGAAAAATGCAGGAAAAAAATGAAGTTTACAAAAAGACCGCATTAAAATTAACTACTATCGAATCGTATTTTGGACCCGCGATGGTATTAATGGTAGGGTTAAGTGTTTTACTAACCGTTTGGTACGGAGGCAAATTAACTATCCAGGGCAAAATAGAACCGGGCAATATTACTGAGTTTATTTTGTACGTTTATAAATTAACCTGGCCCTTTGCCTCTTTAGGTTGGGTAACCTCATTAATACAACGCGCAGCCGCATCACAAGAAAGGATAAACGAATTTTTAGATACCAAACCAACCATTACAAATGCAAACAATACTACTTATTTAATTAATGGAGAGATAGAATTTAAAAATGTAGATTTTGTGTATCCCGAAAATAATATCCAGGCAATAAAGAATGTTTCTTTTAAATTAAAACAAGGGCAAACGCTGGGTGTAACCGGAAAAGTAGGAAGCGGCAAATCAAGTATTCTTAATCTAATTACACGTCAATATGACGTTACAAAAGGCGAGATATTAATAGATGGAAAGAATATTAAGCAACATAATTTACATTTGCTAAGAAAGAATATGGGTGTTGTGCCTCAGGAAGTTTTTTTATTTAGCGATACAATTGCCAATAATATTTTATTTGGAAGTTCAGATAAAAATACGGGCAAAACGAAAGTTGAAGATGCAGCAAAACAAGCACAGGTGCATGACAACATTATGAGCTTTCCGGAAGATTATAATACCATTGTTGGCGAGCGCGGTGTTACATTAAGTGGTGGACAAAAACAACGCATATCCATCGCGCGTGCTTTAATAAATAAACCACAATTGTTGATCTTTGATGATTGTTTAAGTGCTGTTGATACTGAGACGGAAGAATTGATCTTAAACAATTTAAACAAGGAAATGAAAAACAAAACGGCCATAATTGTTAGTCACCGCATTTCAAGCTTAAAAAATGCTGATGTTATTCTTTACATGAAAGATGGCGAGATCGTTGAAATGGGAACACACGAAGAACTGTTGGCTATGAAGAAAAGTTATTATCAATTATATCAAATGCAAAGCAATTAATATTTATCTTTATATAATGAAACTGATCACATTCACACTTCTTCTTTCATTACTTTTTGTTTTTTCGTGCAAAAAAAACAATGATTCTACGCCGCAGGGCGATAATGAAGTTTGGCTATTATATAAACGCTTTAATCCTACTCTAATAGATATTAAAAAAGGAACAACGCTTACGTTTATCAATAAAGACAACGCCAACCATTCCATAACAGAAGTAAATAAAGCTTTTTCGAGTGGAAAAATAAAAACAGGAGATCAGTTCGAACATACCTTCAGCGATTCTGCCACGTACGGCATTTATTGCAGCTATCATCCTGATAATTTACAAGAACAGATCTCAATAAACGTTAAGTAATTACTTACTCTTTTATTAATCGTTTGGTTACGGAAGAATTATTTCCGCTTATTTTAACAATGTAAACTCCTCTGGGCAAATCAGCTAATTCAATTTTCAATTTATTAGCCTCCATCACAGTATTAACATCCATTTTTTGACCAACAATAGAGAATAAATCTATTTTAAATTCAGAATTATTTGCAGCATCTATAAATAGTGCTTCCTTAGCCGGATTTGGATAAATATTTAATCTACTGATCCATTCGTCTTCATTAATATTTGTTGGCGTGCAGCCCAATACACCTAGCTGCTGCTTAGCAAATACAACTTGTGATAAATTTACACTATCCATAAAGCGCGTTCCTTCGCTGCAAATATTTTTTAAATTAAAATCTAAAAAAGGGTTTACAAAATTCATGTACAATTTTAAGGCTGTTGTATTAGTTACAGTACTTGGGCAGTTACTGGTGTTTTGGCCAAATGTGCAGTTAAAATTTGCGCCATTACCAAAATCACAATGCGTTAAATTTTTAATAATAATCTCGAATTTTTTTGTTGAAGCGGTGCTATCCCACATTTTATTTTGATTGGTTGCAGCAGGTGCTACGCAATCAGCCTGACCACCTATAATTAATGTTGGTACAAAAACTTGTTTTGCCGCTTGGCTTGATGTTGGGTTAGTTTGCGCAGCTGCAAAATTAAATAAGCAGGTTACACTTGGGTTATTTTTTGCAGCTAAAAAAGAAGAGCCTCCGCCCATGGAGTGACCAGCCAATGCTAGTTTTTGACTGACCTTTCCGACAAAAATTGTTGATATAGTATTAGTAGCGTTTAAAAGCATTACTTTATTGCCAACTAAAGCCAGATCTAAACCAAACTCAGAGTGACTTGGACTAAAACCGCCTTCCGTTCTTGGCAAAGCAACTATGTAGCCACGTTTAGAAAGTTCGGAGTAAATATTATCATAACTGCTCCAATCCATTACAAAACCATGACCTATTACAACAACAGGAAATGAACCGGTAGCAACCGCTACGTTTGATCCTGCAACAGTAGCAGGATAATAGATCTCTGTTTGAATTTGTCTTCCTGGCCCGCCGCCGCTTCCAAAGCCTCCGGTTCTCGCCGGGTCGTTAAAAGTAACCGTTAAGGTACCTGTTTGAAAAGTTTGACTACTTAAAAGTGTAGTGAAAAATAAAAGTCCAAGTAAAATTAATTTCTTCATACTATTTTCTTGTAAAAATAATCCCAAAACTAGATTATCAAAATAAAAAGGGAACTACGGCAAATTACATTTTCTAAATCAATGTAATTTAATGATAAGTGGAAATCAGAGAAATTTTTCGATGGCTTTTGGCAAATACTCAAACTCCAGAGCCTGGATCTTTTTTGCAAGCGATTCCGATGTTTCGTTTGGATCGATAGCACATTTAGCTTGTAGAATTATTTCACCTTTATCATATTCTTCATTTGCAAAATGAATGGTAATACCACTTTCTTTTTCCTTATTGGCGATCACGGCTTTATGCACATTTAAACCATACATACCTTTACCGCCATAATTGGGAAGTAAAGCCGGATGAAGGTTAACGATCTTATTTGGAAAAGCTTTTATGAATGCCTCAGGGATTTTTATTAAAAACCCTGCTAAAATAATAAGGTCTATTTTTTCAACTTTTAAGAACTCAATAAATTTATCGGTATAATTTTCTAACGCGGCCTTACTTATTATCTGTACATTTTTTTTATGCTTTTCAGCACGGGCAATTATTCCAGCATCATCTTTATTAGTAACAACCAATTTTATTTTTATACGCGGGTCGTTTGCAAAATAGGTGAACAAATTCTCAGCGTTCGTACCTTCTCCACTTGCAAATATGGCTGCATTTATCATTGGCGTAAAATTAACAAAGATTTGCGATTTAATATTTAGTATTGTTAACCGTAAACAAAAAAATTATCCTTAATCCGTTTTTATATTCTTATTTTTACACTCTATGATCTTAAACTACATAAACTGGAATCCAGCTCCTGAGATCTTCACAATTCCCGGCATTGATTGGCCTGTGCGCTGGTACGGATTAATGTGGGCCCTGGCTTTTATTGCCAGCCACTTTTTTATGAACCGCATATTTAAAGCAGAACTGCGCTCTGACAAAGCCCTGGACTCTTTAACACTTTACATTATTTTAGGAACTGTGTTAGGCGCGAGATTAGGGCACTGTCTGTTTTACGGGCCCTGGTTTGATGAAACACTTCAAAACGGTGTAGTGATTGAGGGTTACTTATCGCATCCGTTAAATATGTTAAAGATCTATGAGGGCGGCTTAGCCAGTCATGGTGGCGCACTAGGTATTTTAACTGCCATGGTGCTTTATTGTCGTAAAGAAAAAGAAAACTGGCTATGGTTATTTGATCGTTTGGTTGTGGTTGTACCTCTTGCCGCTATGTGTATTCGTTTAGGCAACTTAATAAATAGTGAAATTATTGGAAAAGTCACGGATGTGCCATGGGCATTTATTTTTGTTCAGGAAGATAATTTACCGCGTCATCCGGCTCAGTTATACGAAGCCATTTTTTGTTTGTTTTTATTTATTTTAATGTACTGGCTTTGGAAAAACAAACGCGATAAAGTTGGTCCAGGTTTTATGTTTGGCCTAATGTGCGTGTTACTTTTTACGGAACGTTTTTTTGATGAATTTTTAAAAGAGAACCAGGTTGATTTTGAGAATAACAATATTTTAAATCAAGGACAGGTACTAAGTATTCCATTTGTTTTAATTGGTGCATTTATGATATGGCGTTCATTTAAATTGACGCCAGGCGCTTACAAAAAAGAAATAGCTCAACAAGAGCAATAAAATTTCTTCAGATCCTGCACAATATTTAAAGAACCTTCTCGTTTTTAGATAAAATCCATAAAACTTAAAACAAAATGAAGAACTTACTTTATTGTATGTTAGTATTTGCTATTGTATTAACGCAAGCCTGCAAAAAGAAAAAGGATGCCGAGCCTGAACAGGTTGAACAACCAGCACCAGCAACACCTGTAACTGAAAACTCTGCAGAATATGCGAAATTAAAAATCGGTAATTATTGGATCTATCAGGAAATTAATATCGATCCTCAAGGCAACGAAACGCCAACATCAAACTATGATAGTTGTTATGTTGCAAAAGATACAATTATTCACGGCTCAACATTTTTCTGGTTTAAAAATTTTTCGCCTCTTTTTTCTTATCAGGAGTTTTTGCGCGATTCATCCAATCATATAATTAATTCTCATGGTGAAATAATTTTTGCTGCAAATGATTTTACAACAATTTTCGCCAACAGCAGTAATGTCAATCCACCAAACGATACAATTTATAAATCCCAATATAAAATGACAGATAAAGATCTGGCTATAACTGTTCCTGCAGGTACTTTTACAACTTCCAATTTTCAAAAAAAATACAGCATTTTTCCAAACTGGGCTAATGGCGTTCCGGTAAGATATATGAACACGCGTTTTGCTAAAAACGTAGGTATGATCACACAAACGCAGGCGATCTTTTTATCAATTACTTCAACCGTTGAGAGAAGATTAGTGAGATATCATTTGAACTAAGCCCGCAAGGTTTAGTTCAAATTTTACATTCTGATAGTTTGTTTTCTATCTGGACCAACTGATACGATGGTAATCTTTGTATCCACAGCCTTTTCAATAAAACGAACATATTCCATTAATTCTTTTGGAAGATCGTTCTTATTTTCAATTGCTGTAAGATCTTTGTTCCATCCTTTTAAAGGCGTTGTAATTGGCTTAAGATAATTAGGATCGATATTGTATGGTAAATAATCAATTACCTGGCCGTTATAATTGTAGTGTGTGCAAACTTCAATGGTTTCAAACTCACTCAAAATATCAGCTTTCATCATCATTAATTCCGTAACACCATTTACCATTACTGCATATTTTAAAGCAGGGATATCTAACCAACCAGTACGACGTGGTCTTCCGGTAGTACTTCCAAACTCACGACCTATCTGGCGAATCTTTTCTCCAACCTCATCTTCTAATTCTGTCGGAAATGGGCCGCTGCCAACACGTGTACAATAGGCTTTAAAAATTCCAATAACGTTACCAATTTTATTTGGTGCAATACCCAAACCATTACATGCGCCTGCACAAATTGTGTTGCTGCTTGTTACAAATGGATAAGATCCAAAATCAATATCTAATAAACTTCCTTGCGCACCTTCAGCTAAAACACGTTTACCCGAAACCATTGCAGTATTTAAATAATGTTCGGTCTCAACAAATTGTAATTCTTTTAAAGATTCAATGGCTTCAAACCAGGTTGGCTCTAACTCTGCTAAATTATATTCGAAATTATAGAAGGACAATAACTGTTTATGTTTTTCAACTAAGGTGTTATATTTTTCTCTGAACTCATTTGTTTCAATATCACCAATACGCAAACCATTTCTACCGGTCTTGTCCATATATGTTGGGCCAATACCTTTTAAAGTAGAACCAATTTTGTTTTTGCCTTTGGCGGCTTCGCTGGCGGCATCAATTAAACGATGAGTAGGTAAAATTAAATGCGCACGTTTGCTAATAAGTAATTTTGACTTTACGTCAACGCCTAATTTTGATAAGGCATCAATTTCTTTTTTAAAGATAACCGGATCTATAACAACACCATTGCCAACTATGTTAATGGCAGTAGGATGAAAAATACCACTTGGGATAGTATGCAGCACGTGCTTAATTCCGTTAAATTCCAAGGTGTGTCCTGCATTTGGCCCACCCTGAAAACGGGCAATAATATCATAATCAGGAGTTAAAACATCAACTATTTTACCTTTTCCTTCATCACCCCACTGTAAACCTAAAAGTACGTCTGCTTTCATAGTATTTTTATTAAAGGGCAAATTTAAATTAAAAGCAAAAGTGAACCACCCTTTTTAATAACTTTTTAAAAGTAAAAAAATGACACTATTGCTCAAATTCCTATAAAATGTTGATTTTTTTACAAAAAAGAAATTTGTAAATTTATAGCAGTGCAAAAGATAACCATAGCTATAGACGGGTACAGCAGTTGCGGAAAAAGCACACTGGCTAAAGCTTTAGCTCACAAACTGGGTTACAATTACATTGATACAGGCGCTATGTATCGCGCAGTTACGCTGTACGCTTTAGAGCATAAATTCATTAATGATAATGACGAAATTAATGTGAAAGCATTATTAAAAAGTCTTCCAAAAATTGAAGTTGAATTTGAAGTGAATCCCAAAACACACAATTCTGATGTACTTTTAAATGGTGTTGATGTTGAACGCGAAATAAGAACCATGAAAGTGAGTGGCCTTGTGAGTAAAGTAAGTGCTATTAAAGAAGTACGTGAAAAAATGGTTGCATTGCAGCGTTTAATGGGTAAAAAGAAAGCGGTAGTAATGGATGGACGCGATATTGGAACCCATGTTTTTCCCAAGGCTGAATTAAAGTTGTTTATGATCGCTGATCCGGATGTTCGTGCAAAAAGAAGGCAGGATGAATTTAGCTCTAAAGGACAGTATTTTACGATAGAAGAAGTGGAGATGAGCTTATTAAAACGCGACATGGCTGATATTAGTCGTGAAGAAAGTCCTTTAACGCAGGCGGATGACGCTGTGATACTTGACAATAGTGATCTTAGCAGAGAAGAACAATTAGAATTCGTTCTAAAATTAATTGCCGATCTTCAGTTCATTTCGCGGAATGAACAGGCACATCATTGATTATTGATTCACGGTATCCTTCATGCCTGACTTGACAATAACAAGTTTTCTTTTAACCAAAAAAAAGTGCTTATTAAACACACATTATGAATAAGCTGATCAAAGCCTATCATTACAAAAAAGAAACGCATATTTTTTTCCTCCCAAAACCGCGAAGTAATTTTTGAAGTAAAAAAATCTACAATAAAATGTAATATTACATTGATGATCCACCAACATAAAGCAAAAGAAAGATCGCCATAATTAGTAAATAGAAATAGAAAAGTGATAAGCGAAACCAGGGAATAAGTGAGCACATGAATGCTTAACCATTTTAAACTTTTACTTTTACCCGTTGCCATTTTAGAAGATTGAAAAACAAAATCTGCTAAAAAATGTACAATAAATATTACCAAAAGTATTACCATTAAACTGCTACATTATTTTCACGCAAGGCATCGTTCAAAGAAGTTTTAAGATCTGTACTTTCTTTACGTTTACCAATTATTAAAGCGCATGGTACCTGATAATCACCTGCAGGAAAAGATTTCGTATAACTTCCCGGAATAACTACACTTCTTTCGGGCACATACCCCTTTGTTTCAACAGGTTTATTTCCTGTAACATCAATTATTTTTGTAGACATTGTTAGTACGACATTAGCTCCTAAAACCGCTTCCTTACCTACTCTCACACCTTCAACAACAATGCAACGTGAACCTACAAAACAATTATCCTCTATAATAACCGGCGCAGCCTGCACAGGCTCTAAAACACCACCAATACCAACCCCGCCGCTTAAGTGCACATTTTTTCCTATTTGCGCGCAACTGCCTACTGTTGCCCAGGTATCCACCATAGTGCCACTATCAACATAAGCGCCAATGTTTACATAACTCGGCATCATAATTACACCATTGGCCAAAAAAGAGCCGTAGCGGGCAACCGCGGGCGGCACCACACGTACGCCTAATTGCGCATAATTTGTTTTTAAAGACATTTTATCATGAAACTCGAACGGACCCACTTCAATTGTAGCCATTTTACGGGTGGGAAAATACATGATCACTGCTTTTTTAACCCAATCATTCACCTGCCAGTTTCCATCCTTTAATGGCTCTGCAACTCTCAGGGTTCCTATATCTAATAATTCAATTACTTCATTAATAGCATTTAAAGTTGTTTTTTCCTTTAATAGTTCTCGGTTCAGCCATGCGGCTTCAATTATGTTTTGCATAGGTCTTTTAAATAAATCCTTTGCAAGGTATTAAAAAAATGTATATTTTTGCAGACGAATTTATGGTTATGTAGCTCAACTGGATAGAGCACCTCACTACGGATGAGGAGGTTTGGGGTTCGACTCCCTACATGACCACATTCAAAAAGCAAAAAGCCCATTCACAAAATGAATGGGCTTTTTTTATAGATCTATATTATAAACTCAAGATGTTGCATGGGCACATGTTGAAACGCACCAAATGCACCATCTTCTTTGTGTTTTTTTGCGATTATAAAGTCATTCCCCTCTAAAACCTCTATCTTCTCTCCGTTTTCATTTACGTGAGGTTCCCCTTTTGTAGCCACAATTTTGTATTCTTCTTTATCTCCAGAAAGCCATTTAACACTATCTCCTTTTTTTAATCCACTCATTTTTTTATTTTTTTATACTCCTATAAATACAACAAAAAACAAACAGAAAAGTTTAAACTAAATTATGGTTGAATGGTTATAACTTTAAGTAATTATAAGGTGAGAGTAATAAAAAAATGGATCCTAAAGAAAATAACAAAAAAGAAAAATCTGAAAAAATTTTTGTAGAAAAAGACATCTTGGGTCTTGAAAAACAAACTTCAAATATTTCAAAACCCAAAGCAAACCCAAATAGGATATTTATGGGATTGGCCATTGCTATTGTTATTGCAATACTGTATTGGATCTTTAAGAAATAACCTATTTTTGTTTATCAAAAACATATTCTAAACACACGATCAGGCAACATTGCTTAATGCTTGTTATTCGCTATTAGTTTAAGAGTGTAACATGTCCAATTAGTGTTTTAGCTACACCGCGTTGACTTCCATAAAGAAATTTATATGAAATTTTATAAATATAGGCATCCATTTTACAGTCTTGTCCTTTGTAGGTTCCATCCCAACCCTGTGCGGGATCGTTTGTTTCATAAATTTTTTCTCCCCATCTATCAAAAATGAGCATACTAAATTCATTAAAATTAATGCCTTTTACTTTAAACACATCGTTTAAACCGTCTGCGTTTTTAGGTGTAAATGCATTCGGAACAAAAATAGTGGGTATATCCTTAATTTCAATTTGTTTGGTAACAGAATCAACACAAGTATAGATATTAGACACTATAAGCGTTACATTAAAGTAACCAACATCGTAGAACGTATGTGCCGGATGCGTTTGAGTTGTATAACTTCCATCACCAAAATTCCATGCTGAATAAGAATAATTACCTGAAGAAGAATTTTGAAATTCGATCTTAGGATTCATTATATCCAAATCAATTATAGAGGAATAAATAAAATCGGCTTTAGGTTTTGGATAAACTGTTATATAATTATTTTTTGTATTTGAATTTACACAACCGCTATCTGACGTAGCAATTAATGAAATACTAAACGTTCCGGCATCATTAAATACAAAAGTTGGAGATGCTGAACTGGATGAGTTTCCATTATTAAAATCCCATTGATAAAAACTGATGTTCGGATTATTACCTGAAAGATTTAAAAAGTTTACCAAAAGCGGTTGACAACCCGATGTAATAGCCGAGGTAAAATTTACTACCGGTAACTGGTTAACATTTATATTTATTGTATCGCCTATCAAACAATTATTCTTATCGGTCAATAAAGTGCTGTATTGTCCGCTGTTAGTTGGGGTTAATACAATTGCTGAAGAACTATTTAATAAATTAGTATTGGTAACACCTGTGCTCCAGTTTAATATATATGGTTTTGTACCTCCGGCATAATTTGCATTAAGCTGTAAAGTTTGGTTTCTACAAAATGAATAATCATTTGCAGTTAAACTATGCGTTAAGATAGTGGGTTCAAAAACATTTATATCATTCAAAGTATCAGAACAGCCCATAATATCAGTTGCAATAATTGTATATGTGCCTGCGATTAAATTCGTTTTTATTGTGTCAGTAGATACTAAAGAATTCCAGCTGTATGAATTAACCCCATATCCTGGTGTAGCAGAAAACTGAATAACACCATTACTTTGTCCAAAACATTTCACACTGTCTATATTTAAAAGACCAAGTTTTAATTGCTTGTATTCGCCCAACGTAAACACACCATAATTGGTATTGGTGGTAATTGTTTGTTCATTTAATATTGAGTTATTGGTACTTGTAATAGGCGTCCATCCGGTTGTTGAATAATACCAGGTATTTAGAAGCGGCTCTGTTATTAAATTGGTGCTGGACGCATTTGTGTTCCATTCATCATCCACGTATGTTACTTTTTTTGTAACGGTTGGTAATGTGCTATAATTATTAGCATTGATCACCCAAAAACGATCTAACATTTTTATAGCATGTTCGGTACCACAATTATTAATTAGATCTGCAACGCCCGTAGGAAGTGGTCTGTTATTAACCGCAACGCTTGTAATTGTTGGATAGGTTGAAGCGCTTATGCTGCCCGCGCCAGCTTGCGTTCCGGCAGTTGATATATTATAATAAAAAGGAATGTAAGATGCTGTTGCGGTACCAAACGGAAATTCGTAGTTACCTGTATTATTGCCTAGATTCCATTGTATAGTTCCGTATCCGGGAACGGCTGGAGTTTCACTTAAAATATAACCGCTTGTTCTTATTATGGCAGACTGCAAAGCGTTAGTAACGAATAACGTGTTGCTATTAAGATCTAATATTCTTGCGGTTAAATTTAAAACGCCTGTTGTGCCGCCAACAATTGTATTAATATTTAAGCGCTTTACATTCGTGCCCAGCAATGTTAAATTATTAAATGTAGTTGTGGTTGTTCCTGTAATTAACTGCAACGCTCCGTTTAATTCAACAAGTCCGGTTGTGGCCGTAAGCGCAGACGTACTGGAGTTATTGGTCCAGTCTCCCGATAATGCTATCGTACCGGAATTATTTATTGTACCAATATTTACCCCATTATCTGTGTTGATCACTTCGCCCTGAACAAAAATTAAACCACCGCTTTGCACGGCAATTGAACCTCCATTATTAAAAAATTCGTTTTGAGACGATAAATTAATCGAAATAACAGACAGCAATAGTATTTTAAATAAGATCTTCACTTAATTGAATTCACAGGTTTTAATATTTAATACATGGCATTAATGCAACGTTCCTTGGTCTTGAAGCACTGATCATACCTTGAGCAGATGCACCTGAATATACTACCCAGTTAGCAACCGGCGATGCAGCATTTCCACGCCCCCAGTATGCATTAGGAATAGAACCTACTGTTGCTGTTGGCCAGGCATCAGATAATGTAGTAGCAGCATTATCCATCGAAAAATCTGTATCCTGCGCTGCTACACCCGGAGTATCGTCATGAATTAATGGAGATGGACTTTGCCATGTTCCTATTACACGTCCTGGATCAGAGCCTTTGCCGTTATCAAAACCTCTAACAAATTCACCTCTCAGATCAGGTAAATTAAAAGTTGTAGTACCATTACCTGGGCCGTATGTTATACCAATAGCTGCAAATAACTCCGCGTAAGTTGTTCTGTTTACAGCTGCGCCATTGCACTCTAAATAACCATTTGGTGCGGTTGTATTAGCAAAGTACTGTACTGTTCCGGCAGGATTATTTGCACAATCCCATTTAGTGCCATCCCAATAATAAAAACCTAATAGATTGGTATCATACACCTGCACACCGGCCACTGGAGCAACGATCGCTTTTCTTTGCGCGCTCGTCATGCGAGGCATAGCAAAACCATTAGCAGTGCTAACTACATCTAAATATGCCTGCGGGGCAGTTGTACCAACCCCAACAAATCCACCAAAAGGATTAATTGCCAAAACACCAGTTGTAGCAACATTTTCTAATGCAGCAGGCGCGCTACCGGCTGGTGTATAAAATT